>JBAMHV010000022.1:13806294-13824926 GCA_037177535.1 Pseudomugil gertrudae
CAACACACACACAGGGCGCACTGCACCATAGGGCGCGCTGCACATTTTGAAGAAAATCTAAGACTTTTATATGCACCAGTCGTGAAAATACGGTATAATAAAAACTGTAAAGACATGTATCTTTTTAATTGCATCATGTAGTTGTAATACCCCACTGTATTTTCTTCTGCAGACCGTCTGTTTTATATTTACACCTCCGGAACCACAGGACTACCTAAGGCTGCCATTGTGGTACACAGTCGGTATGTTTCCTTGAATATCCTCTTTTTAAAAAAAATAAAAAAAATTTTAGAGTTGTTACTGTTTGTGTAACACTAAGTGACAGATGTCTGAGTATCACTCATTTTCTTACAACAGCTACTACAGAATTGCTGCTTTTGGGTATTTTGCCTTTCGCATGCGCCCTGATGATGTAATATATGACTGCCTGCCTCTCTATCACTCAGCAGGTAGGACGCTACCTGTCTCCAGCTTTGATAAATATGGTTTATTTAATCTACATAAATACAAGCTTTCTTTTCTTGCCAGGTAATATTGTTGGAGTTGGTCAGTGTCTGATCCATGGTCTCACTGTGGTAGTGAAGAGAAAATTTTCTGCCAGCCGCTTCTGGGATGACTGCATTAAATACAACTGTACTGTAAGAACTTCAACTCAACATGCATTCATGTCATATTTGTTATAATCAGTAATTCAGAATTAGTCATTTTAATGAAGCATTGAACCAAAACATGTCTTCTTCACCCTTCCAGATCGTTCAGTATATCGGGGAGATCTGCCGCTACCTCCTATCGCAGCCCGTCCGACCAAATGAGAAGCGCCATAAAGTTCGTCTGGCAGTGGGAAATGGACTGCGACCCAGTGTGTGGGAAGCCTTCACAGAGCGTTTTCAAGTGGCACAGATCGGCGAGTTCTATGGAGCAACTGAGTGCAACTGCAGCGTTGCCAACATGGATGGCAAGGTTAGACATCATGGTGGTGTTGTACTCTTCACAAACAATGAGAATTTGATCTGAGTTTAAGTCGAGGGGTTTTTATATGTGTTTTGTTTTTGTTTTTTTACCGGTAGGTGGGAGCTTGTGGGTTCAACAGTCGCATCCTACCCAATGTGTACCCCATCCGCCTGGTGAGGGTTAACGAGGACACCATGGAACTTGTTCGGGACAGCCGGGGTCTCTGTGTGCCCTGCCGCCCTGGTAATAAATCTCTTTCGTGTAATTACAACTAATGCAGTTTACAAATAATATATATACTATCTTGATTATCTTAAAGCACAAAACTTGACTCTTTGCAGGGGAGCCTGGGCTTCTGGTAGGTCGTATCAACCAGCAAGACCCTTTACGGCGTTTTGATGGCTATGCTAACCAGGATGCTACAAAGAAGAAGATTGTTGAAAATGTCTTCAAGCAAAACGATTCTGCATATTTATCAGGTTATTAGTCTTTTTCCTCCACATCCACATTTCTGTTCATTCAATTAAGCTTGTAGCTCTCATTGTAAAACTTTTTTACAATAAATTTTAATGCTTGAAGTGTTCAATTGAAAGATAATTTACATTTCAGAAAGCATGAAAGTTGGGAGAAAAAAGTTAGCTTGAGGACGTTTTGAAGTGGTCAATAGGGTTATTGTGACATGGACGTTGAGTCGCACATAAACTTTATTGAGTGTTTTGGCTTAAAACTCCAGGTGACGTGCTGGTAATGGACGAACTGGGCTACATGTACTTCCGTGACCGCAGTGGGGACACTTTCCGCTGGCGAGGGGAAAATGTCTCCACCACTGAGGTGGAGGGCATACTCAGCAATCTTCTGGATCAAGCTGATGTGGCAGTGTACGGTGTGACTGTGCCAGGTAACGGTTGTTCATGGTGTACCTTTAGGCTCACTTGAGATTTATTGTTGTCATTTTCCTTTAATGGCTATATTTGTCATTTCCTTTTGTACCAGATGTGGAGGGTAAAGCTGGCATGGCTGCCATTGCAGATGTCACAGGGAGTTTTGATTGCCAGGGTTTCTTACAGAATATCCAGCGAGCACTTCCTTCCTATGCTCGCCCTGTGTTCCTGCGAATCTCCTCACAAGTAGACACCACAGGTATAGCACCTCAAACATAGATTACCAATCATGACTGAATATTTCATATTGATGAACTATAATTTTGCCTATCATATTTCAACATTCTGGTATAGGTACTTTTAAAATCCAGAAAACCAGGCTGCAGAGAGATGGATTTGACCCACGTGTTACGACAGACCAGCTGTACTTTTTAAACAGTAGAGCTGCGCAATACGAACCCATGGATGAAGAGCTCTACAATGCTATAGTAGAGGGAAGAATGTCTTTATGATGTGGTGGGGCATAGCAGGCTAGTTAAAGAGGCTGAACAGCTGCTGTGTAGAGAGTAAGCATGCAGCAATGTCTGCAACAGTAAGTCTTGGTGCCCCACTGTCTGGACCATTCAGGGAAAAAAGTTGAGAGGACTACATACCTAGACAGAGTACTGTTTCGGATTATGTTTTAACACTGTATAAGTAACACACATGGACAAAATGCAAGGGCATTTATTCCATTTAATATCTTATAGTTATTTAAATAAACACTTCAAACAGCCTTTGAGCATCACCGCACGTAGGGTGGATTTCTTCCACAACCAGTTTGGAATAGGATACATGTTACAATAATGTTGTTAGGACATAAAAGATAGGATCAAAATCAGGCTTTGTAATGGGGTATTACCCATTTAGGAAATGCTGTATGCTGCATGGTTAATCCTGTGTAGGTTTGCTGCAGTGCTGCTGTGTTTGAATGCAGCTGAGAGACGAGGGTTCAACATGTGGTCTGAGTAGCTACTAGTTCAAAGACTAACCATAGTATTGTTCATGTTTTTAATGCAATGGAACGCTAATCTCACCCTTCAGATTTAAAAACCTGAACAGTATTGACAGAGGTTAGCAAATACTTTATAATATTTCTAAATGTGCCTTTTTATGCGTATGAAACAATTCCTTGTTTTGTGTTTGAAATGTTTTTAAGGAAAGGAACTAAAAGAAAACATCATAGGCTATTATGTCATGCAGAATGGGTCACATGTATAATTTTATGTAACAAAGTCTATCATTGTTATAATATATCAGTGTTACAGATTGTGATTTGCTTTCTTAAATCTCATAGATTACTTTTTTTCTGTGGTAACTCAAATAAAAGATTTCTAAATGTACTTGTTTCTCACCATTTATTTAAAACAATCATTACTTTTTAACTTTCATACCAATATTCTGCTGTAATTTTCCCAATAATTCATCAATAGGAAAATATTTACAATGGGGTTTATGCACAGCTCCACTACTTCCTGAACTGTCTTCCATTACTGGACGAACTGATTAATTCAAGTGTGCTCAGACACACCTGGATAATCAATTTGTCCAGTAATGAAAGACAGGAAACAAGCTGTGGAGCTGTGCATAAAGCCCATCCTCCACAAGATATAGATTATTTTATACACAAAAAGAAAAATCTGTCTACTATTGTGGACTAATGATCTGTTGACAAGTTTATCCTTGTTGGTAAGATTTTCAGTGGGTGTTCTTTACATGCTGTGCAAAAGTAGGGGAAGGCTTTGGATACCATGATGTTTGTAAAAGTATAAAGAGGGGTTCTCTCTTCAGGATCATAAAAGGCAACCTTGCCTCGGTCCATGTCCAAAACTACTCTTATCACTTCAGGTCTCCTTTTCATACTGAGTGGTTCCCACGGTGCCGTACACGCTTTATGCTCTCCATTGCGAAATCTTATAGTCCAGAATCCCTCTGGTGGTGTCAGAACATGTTTACCTTTCCTGTTGATGGACTCACTGGCTATTCCTACCACCCAGTAAGTATTGTCTTTCACCTCTACATCCCAGATATGGCGTCCAGACGAATAACCCTCAGCAGCAAGCATTTCAGCACTAATGTCAAAGCGTTCTGGGTTGTCTGGCAGCTTGAAAATTTGAGTGGAGTTCTGCACAACAGTGAGATCCTCAGAAAGGATGAAGCAGCTGGCTGCTGTGTTGGGATCCAAAATCACTGGTGCTTAAGGAGAGAAGAAGGTAGAGATTACTAATGGGAAAAGGGACTATTTACATTATTTACATCAGTGGTTGTGATAAAAATATCTTACTGTATTTAATTATTTTCCTCATCTTCTCCCATACTTTATATTTGAGAGAACCCAAGTGTTGGGCCACATCAATCAGAGCATCATGCATCATACGTGGATCAACAGGCTTTTTCCAGGTCCTGAAAATATACAGAAGTAGTTTAGAATTCTGTCAATGAAGCGCCATTTTCCTAAAAACCAGTAGGAATGCTTACCTTTTTATTGTTTCCTTGTAATTCTGAAATGACATTTTAAAAAATTTCATGTAACAACTTGTATGTGAATATGCAATTATACATAAAATCGGGCTATTCTACCTGAAGAAATGGGATGTCTTGACTCCTCAGTTCCTGTTCCACTAATCTGACAGTATTGGAAATAGATGTCACTTCATTGCTCATATCCTCAATCCTCTGAGTAATCATCTGGTTTTTCTGATCCTCCTCAGCTTTTAGGGCAGTAAGTCTAGCAGCTTCTTGCTCTCTCAGAAAATGGTGAAGGGCTTCAAATTCCTCCTTGATTTGTGTTTCAGTGTGCTCAGCTTGGTTCTGGAAAGAGACATGATTGATGAGTCACTACTTCTACAACTTGGCTCTAACGTACATTCAACGTAACATTTAGCACTGATGAAACCAACATTACCTTGACATGCACTTTCATTTCCTCACATGCCAGTTTTGCTTTTTTGTACAGCTGTAACTTCTCTTTCAAGGGCAGAAGAGCAGTCTTTAGTTCCTCCTGAAATGTCAATGACAAGGGATCAACTACTAAAAAACCTGGTCAGTCTGGCTGGTGGCCAAGCTGTCAGCACACCGAGGGGCTTTCAGCTGCCACATGTATTTCCACAGCAGCATTCCATTTAAATGCAACACTGTGCAATACAGTAGCATCAAGGGGTCATATGGAAAATGATCTATTGCTTTGATGACATCAGCAAATCTGAACTCATGCACTGAGTCCACATGGGGACCCAATATGGCAAGCAACAGATTTATTTGCTCAGAGTTTCCTAGTCTCTGAGAAGGTAGAAGAGAGTAGGATTAGTATGAATATAGTGTCACAGCAACCTTGTGGGAGTCAAGTTTCAGTCCTTTCAGGTCCCCAATAGCAACAGGATACCAAATATATATTTCTATTATTAGAATGTTAATGATCTCTGCCAAAACCTTTCACACATGGTGTATACAGCATTTCAGACTCAGAGATGTACATATGTTGTGGGAAAATTTATGTAAAAAACATTTTTTTAAAAAACTGATGGTGCGCTTTCAATAAACAGTTAATCAACAATAATGTTCAGGTACAAGGCAATACTTATTCTGTTAATGAAACCAGGAATAGTAGTTCCTTTCTAAATGATCTCTCACGCTTAGCCATCATATGAGGATAAAGATGAGGACTTGAGTTCTTCTAATAAAACAGAATGAACCAACATATTAAAATACTTTATAATCTCTTCCACCCGTAAGTATTAACAGAAAACTGTATAATTATTTTGGGCAATGCACCATAGTCCAAAAAATTCAGTTTGAAGATATGTTGTTCAAACAGTGCAACTGTCAATAAAATAAAACACTCAAGTGAACATCCTTGTGACATTGACATGCCTACCTTACAGTCGTGAGCGCCTTCCCTGATGGGGTAGAGTCTGTGCCCCTTGTGTGCAGCTGTTTTGCCACACATACCACATATTGGTTCTAAGTCCTCCAAACAGAAGAGTGTAATCTTTTCTCCATGCTCCTTACACGACTCTGGGTCATTCTTGCTTTGATCTTCTTTGAAAGATTCACAGGCCTTCTGCAGCACGGTACTCACCACTATCTGATCCATTGAGGAACGGCGCCAGCACAGAGGACAGAAGTGTGAATCTTTAGTCCCTTGGGTATCCCAACTGTCTTTTAGACAAGCTTTACAGAATCTGTGTCTGCAAGAAAGGACCACTGGCTGACTGAGAATAAGTCCACAAATTGGACATGAAAGGTCGTCATCAGAATGAACACGTCTGGTGGCCATTCTTCCTCACAGTGCATTGATGAAAAGGCAGACTCTGGAGTCCCTCCCACATCTCTGGGAGGCTACCTCATCTTGACCTCAGAAATAAGTGTTAATACTTTAGCTCTCAAAGACATATCCCCTGTTATGTTGTGTTGTGTTGAGTGTGCACACTGTGCATTCTCAAATAAACACCCCTCATATTAAAATGGATCTCACTTTACATTCAAGACACATTTCTTCAGACCAGCGCAAATGAGAAAAACCTTATGATGACAGAAAAGTGTAAGGTGATGCTGGGAGAATATGTCAGCAGAGGATCTTTGGATTTCAGTCATGTTATAATGACCTCTGGTTATTTGAGAAGTTTGTGAAAACAACCAGTTGCAGTGTAATGAAAGAAGGGAAACACTCCAAAATAAGACTACGGCTAAGAGTAAAAATAGAAAGAAGTGGTGACTACTGGAACGTTTTTACAGATGGTTGTTCATTGGTTGGGATTTTATTTTTCAACAATGTTTAGTTTAAAATAAGAGTCAATTCAATTACCTTTGTTTGACTAATAAAGCATTACTCATTTTCATTGTATTTCACTGAATTACAACATGGTGCAAACAGCAGCTTTCATTAGTATTTGACATTATGCTGACCTCAGTTCTACAATAATCTACTGTGAGTAATCTACACCTTACTGGTGCAAATGTTAAACAAAAAAAACTAAGCAAAATATGTACATTGAGTTAAAAGTACCAAAAAAGTACTTTTTGTGTGTTATGTGTGGATTCAGTTAGCAAGGTATTGAGTAGGATAACTTGAACATGATTGAAATTAGATATAGTTATTTAAATTCAACTTTATTATATACTTTCTTGATAAATTTGGTATGTTAAAGTCAAGTTTGATTTCTACATCAAGCTTTTTAAGACACCACAGTTAAGACTGAACTTCACCTAAATGATAGGTTAAGTGTAAAAGTTGCATGCACTCTGTGTAATACAGTGAGTTATAACTTCTGTACAGTGCAATATGTTTGCTTAAGTTAAATAAGATGTGACCTCTGATCGAGATTCTGAAGAGAAAGTTAATGCTTATACCAGTAAACATCAGCAGGACAAAACGTTAGTAATAACAGGCTAACGTGAGGAAATACCTCTAATTTAAAAAATAGGCTATAACCCTGATGAAGGTGACAATCTGAAACATACACAGTAAAGTTCTGTAAATGAGAAGTGTTAAGGCACTTCTGACCTCTTTTTTCATTTTTACTTTGCACCACTACTTCATTGAGTATGCACAAATATGAAGATCCCCTAAAGTTAACACAATATGAAGGATCGCCCCGATTTTAGAACATTTAAAATGTGTATTTTACAAATGCTGCTATTGTGGTTAAAGATAAGAAAGATACAAGCAAACATGCTCAGCTTATTTACAGCAAAACATACACTGATAACTATTTTTATTCTGCTTACCTTACAATTTGTGAAGGCTTCCTTTATGGGATACACGCTGTGGTTCATATGCAGACCTGATCTGCTGCAAATAGAGCAGACTGGTTCCATGTCAGCAACACAGAGGAGATACATTCTCTCGTCGTGTGCTTCACATAACTTGCGTGGAAGTCCAAGACTGTTTTTAAAGCAGAGAGGACACTCTTTACCACCAAACTGTGTCCAAAACTTCTCCAAACAATTATTACAGAAGCATCTAGCACAGCCTGTGCAGCAGAGGACTGTTGGAACCAGAAAGGTTTCTCCACACACAGCACAACAGGACTCATCCTCAATCTGATGTGAGATGTCACCCTCCATCTGTGAGATTCAAAGCAGTACTGATGGATCTCAACAAGGCAGAAAGAACTGTATTCTGTTAGCATGTCACAAAGTTGTTTGACTACGTGTAGCAATGCAGCAGAAGAGAGAGAGACCAAGCCACTCTGGTTTCACCATAAATCACCCTGCACATATAAGGGAGCTTTTCTACTGTTACAAGCATTAAAATGATAAAGGCGAGGGTATTATAAGCATATTTAAGTCTAAGTATTTATTATTTATCTTTATCAAGAGACAATCACTGATAAAACTACATTTTCTTGTAGTTTTATTTATGTTTAGGATCTGCTCCCTTTTGTCCAATGCTACATCATTAGCTTGTAATGATTATTGAAAAATCCAATACATTTACTTATTAGGATCAAATTAGTTTTAATGGTATTGTGTTTACGCTCAATGTGTGATGAAGTTCACTTTGAGAAAATTAATTGATAAGATAAATATGGTATTTATCGTAACACTCAAAGTTATGAAAATGAAACTCCTTTTTAATCGCATGGTCCACTTTATTGATTTTTACACAGGAATGACAAAGTGCAAAACAACAAACGTCACAAAGAATGCAAGATCAGTGCAAACAGAATAGCTGTTGAACATATGAGCAGGAAATACAAAAAAAAAAAAAGCTTAATGAAAGCTTGTGTCAAGTAAGACTTTCTAACAACATGGATCTACACAGCTCCAAGGATTAAAATCCCTCTGTAGCTCAGTCAATGCTCGACACGTAAAATTTCTATTCAGGCTGATATAAGATTAAGGCAACCCTGAACACATGCTTACACGCTGTTCTGCTCAACAAAAAACACTATAAAATTGCTATAGCTCATAGACATGTGTGAATTGTTTACATTAAATTTACAAGGAGAGAAATAGTGATTAATTTGACTATTTACAGTTAAGATACTTAAATATGCTGTCTTTAACATTTTTAATGTTATGTAACATCACTGGGAAGAGAAAATCCCACTGTCTACCAAGTGTGTCTCTGACAAATAACAATGTACTCAATATTTTTTGGCATTGTTAACATTGAATTATTCTTAGCACAAGTATATTATTATTTCCACTTCTATTTTTCTTTGCTTTCAATTAACAGAGGTCACCGTGTTAAAATACTGAATCTTCACATCAGCTTTCTGTCAGGGTGATCAGAAGCTCGTCCGGAGCGCTGGTGTCGCACCTCCAGGTGTTTGCTCTGCACACGGTCAAAATGCTGGAGCAGCTCGTTGTAATCTACGCGCGTGTGAGGGCTTCGTTTGGACGCCCCTTGCTGTTTAGAATCCATGTATTTGGATTCATCCACGGTCCTCATAAGCTCTGGATTAGGGACGCACTTCAATCGGTGGGAGAGCAGCTGGAAGGCCTGGCTCTGCGGAAGCAGCATCAGTAGACCATACAGTGCTTTAATCAGGTATGGGTTGTTCTCCACATCTAGGAGCTGCAGACGCAGGTAGGTAAAGATGGGGCTTTCAATGAGCTGCACAAGCTTATCAACCTCCATCAGAAAGTCTACTGTCACCTCCAAATTTCCAAACTTTTGAATGAGATCGTAGGCATGTTTGTAGTTCTGTGTGAGAAAACAGAGGGACACAGTGGCCACAGGATTGTGGCACCAAGAACGATACAGGCAACAGAACAAGGCACAGCTTTCCTGAGTGTGCAGGTCTTTAAGCTGGTTGCGCAACTGAAAAAGCTCAGCAGAAGTAAGCAGGATGGTATTGAGGGTCTGAACCATAGTGGAGGCAAATTTAAGGTCCTCTTCTTTCAGCAAGATGTCAGCCATAGAGTGGAAGATATTCTCTGCATGAAGCAAGAGACACAGCTGTCTGATAATGAAAGCACCTCTGTTCTCCAGCAGCTTCCTCTCCAGGCTGAAGCGCTTCAGCAGATTGATCATGAATTTGTAAAAGTATGAATTCATACTGGGAGTGGAAGGGGAAGAGTCCACAGCTTTGGAACCTGAACTGGGCTGCTGTCCTGGCTTAGGACCCTCTGGCACCTTGAGTACCAGTTTGTTGTCAGTGATGTCACATGAGGATGCTTGATCTGTTTGACCAGCAGGAGATGATGCTATCTCAGCCAAAACCTCCAGATCTTTCAGTATCACCTCGTCAGACTCATCAGACAGCGTTTTAAGCAAAATGGGGAAAAGGCTATCTGTATGACGGAACATTTTCCGAGGTGTCTTAATGTAGAGGTGATAAAGCCATTTGAGCACAGCTATGCGGGTCATCATGCCAGTTGATGAGTCATGGAGGTGGCGGTCCAACACTTGAACAATACCATCAAGATCCAAATTTACTTGAGGCCTATCAGCACCTGCCGGAGCGAAGAAACTGATATGACTGAAACCAACTGATTCTTGTGAGGCATTTAGCATATCATTGCCGTCACTCTCTGTTTTGGGCTGGCCTTCGCCTGTGGGTGGTGTTCCAGTGCTTCCACTTTTTTCTTCCTCATTATCCTCATCATCTTCAGGAGTCACTAATTTCATCAGACTGTGATTGCAGGCGCTGGCTGCTTCTTTGGTATTTTTCTTTCTGTCATCATAGGAGAGGCAAGGCAGCACTGCAGTTAAAATGCCAGAAGAATAGGGGAGCACCACTCTGCCTGCAAGCTGGATAAACTCTCTCATCCATGTCATTGCTGTCAGCTGGATCAGATCATTTGTGAGTTTAGTTTCATCTGCAACTTGACAGTGAATGACTAGAATGTTGGCCATTTCAGCAAATTTCACACTGGATGGCATCTTTTTAATCTCTTTCAGAAACTCTCCTAACACCACCTCGCATGTCCTACGGATCTCCTTGCTGTTATCGCCGAGGATTTGGAAAAGTCCATCCAGGATCTCTGGGAGATAGTCTAACAAGTGTATATCTGGCACAGACTCTAACACATGAATCCAAGAAATAATAAACTGCCTGGCATATTGATTATTTGAGTAGATTCTCTCTCTCAACAGGGGAACGAAAGCCACCAAGTCAAATGTGTTACTTTCTGTAACAATGTCTTTCAACAGTCTGTCCAATAGTTCTGATCCACTTTTGACATTGGGGTCTGGATCTGCTGCAAGCTTGCTGAGACCATCAAAAAGCAGGTTGAAATGGGGCAGTACCGCTCCCCTGGCCACTTTGACTATGTTATAAAGAGCTTCACAAGCATAGTAGCGCAAACGACTGTCTGAGTCATTGAAGCACGTGAGCACTGGCTCAATGAGCTCCTTCAGATACAGACCTGAGTCCTTTCCGAGGGCGATGGAGCATGCCGCCAGTCCAATGAGACCCCCCTTCCGACTGTGGGGATGTTGAGAAAGAGCAAACTCCGAGGCTAAGATCTGGATCACATGTCTGATTTGGGTAGAGTTGTTCTGAGCCACAAACTCCCGTACCAGCTTCTCTATTTCAAGAGCTGCGACTTTCCTCTTCTCATACAGTTTATCATTCAGAGCCCGGACGATGTTGGGCGTCAAAGGCGAAAAGTCTTTCTCCGTGTTCATATTCACAGCTGCGGTTGTCCCGGATGACGTCTGCTGAATCTTAAGCGGATTGCATTAATATTATTTAGTGGGGAAACCTGCTAATGTCTGCTTTCATTTGCTAACAGGAAGCTTTCTAATACAAGGCAGCTGACTAGTTACATCCGCCGGAAATACGTCATGTTTGCAACTTTTATTTGGGTCCCGCTTTGCGAATGTTGGTTACACTCCTAAGTTGAATAAATGTCGCAGTGTTGGTGCACATGATGGTACTTTTAGTTTCTCGGTAACAATAATTCAGACAAAGTCATCAGAAGTGATCCGAATCATTTCTGTATTTAATGTATCTGTCTTTTTTGTACTTGTTTGATTTTTCTCAGTAACACTTCCTCTCACTACATACGGTATTTTGGAAAAGACGTGTGTGAATCCGTGGAAAGATAGAGACCCATACAGTCTGCAGAAACTCCCAGCAGAATCTGCTCAGTCCCAGGTTAAAGTAAGAAGTTGCACACAGTTAGCCTGAGATGCCCTCTTTTTATTTGATTTTTTTTTTTTTTTTTTTTACTTATGAGTAATAAACAGCTCAGGTGACAGCGTTCACTGGAAAGAGTTGCGAAAAAGTTCTGGTGTTAACTCATACAGATTGGATAAAATACATAAAAACACCCATGATCATAACAACATTGCAATAAGAAATTCTACTGAAGTAAACTGAAAAGCAACACATCTGAGGTTAGGTCAGTTGTCTGGGTCACAAACACTAGAGCTCCCAATATGACATGTTCCCCCATAATCTTAAATAATTTAATAATGAAATACAATGTTTGAAAAATTTGTCAGAAAGAAGTTAGTGTGACCTAAATGTTTCTAAAAACAGAGCTACATAATGCAACCAAAAACCAGTGGAGTTTAATTAACTTTTTTTTTCTTTACATAACTTTTATTAGGAGGGGGGTGGAGTGACATGCAGCATACGGCTCCAGGCCAGAAATTGACATTTAAACTGGCCATATCAGTAAAAAAAAGTAACAGATTAAATCTTAAAAGGTTGTCTGTACATATGTAAAGAAAAACTAGTTAAAAACTAGTATGAAGATGCAGTTTACCTACCAAAAGAACCCTAAAAAAGTCTACAAATTGTAAGTTGTAAATAAGTTAATTTTAATAAACAAAATGAAAGTTTTGTTTGAATAAAAGCTGCTACTAAAAATGTTTTTTTAAAAAACTAATTCAGAGAAAATTTTATATTATCTTTGCTCGATGACTTGAATAGTCCATTATCAAGATTGCTGCTGATCACAGTTAATTCAGCTCACATCACGACACTGTTGTCCAGAAAATGTTGTTACATTGAACTATTATTTAACATTTGTATTCCTTTTTATGTTGACAGTCTGTATCAATAGTGACCGACACTGTGCCAGATATAAAAGATGAGCAGTTTGTGCAAAAAGTGGGCACTTGTTGCCAGCAGGAAGCACTCAGTACTAAAGGTAAGGGAAGGAGGAGGAAAGGTATACAGTGTACATATTTCTCAACTTAACTGGTTTTTATTTGTGTATGTGTGTGTTTGACTCATTGTCTTTATGAAGCAGAACATGAGGAAAACATAGTTAAGGAACCACAGCAGCTGTCAATGGATTATTTGGTTGGTGGTGACACTTGCAGCTTATCATTTGATTAGAGTGGAGTGGAGTTTGTCTCTGCAGAGTGCATTGAGGAACCGACTACACAGCTGATATCCATCAACAATATAGAAGATGTCTTCAGGAGTCATATTATTCCAATTGAAGAAGAAGAAGATGTTGATGATATCCAGTTTGTTCAAGCAAGCCAGCAGGAACCAGCAGTTGGATTCAGTCATAACAAGCAGCAGACATCACCGTTAGACACCTCTGAAAATATGAATACTCTGGACAAACGTTCACATGACTTTAATATGCTTAATGTTAAAACCACTAGAGCTCAGAATACAGGCAAATTCTCTTGTCAGATATGTAACAAGACATTCTTACACAAGGCCACTCTTACACACCACATGAAATCACACAAGTCAAACTTCTGCAACATTTGTAGGCAGCATTTTCCACACAGGTACAAGTTCAATTCACACACCTGCATGCCTGTGGTTCATGCTAAGAGAGTCAACAAGTCATGCAAGTTATGTGGAAAGACCTTTGCTAACCCTTCAGCTCTGAGGATTCACTATGTTGTCCACACAGGTGAAAAACCTTACAGGTGCGGCATGTGTGGAAAAGGGTTTACCCAAAAAGGCAATCTGAAATGCCATCTACACATTCATACTGGCGAGAGACGTTGTCACTGTGTGAAATGTGGGAAGACTTTTACGCAAATGGGGAACCTTAACCATCATTTAATGGCACATTTAAATCATGAGGTTATTGAAGAAAGTTAGAAACCACTTCAAAATGAGGCAGCAAGAAACTACTGGTATCATGTCATGTTTAATTGGTAGCTTTATTTATCTTCTCACTTTAATGTAAAGCTACTAAAGGCTGTTTGTAATGTTTTCTTCTGTAGTGTTGTGTTTAACGTGTCTGAAGTTGAATAAAAGTTTTCATACAGTTTTTATTTTAGTATTCAACTGTTGTCCTTTACAATACAATTTACAAAAAAGTTCATGTTGTAGTTTGAATTTCTTTTTACATAAGTTATTTGATATAATGAATTTTCTAATTACTATTGTTTAACAGAACATAAACTGCAAGAATCTTCCCTGAAATATTTCTATGAGGTGCTGATTAGGACACAATGCATTTTAACTCTCACACACACCTTTGAAATAATGTATATACATACAAACACTCGCATATACTTGTGAAATCAACTGTGACATAAACACCATGAGCAATGTCTGATTATTAATAAATTAAAATAATTTATACATACTACAAAAACACTTGCCAATATATACAGGACACCCATTTGAATCAGTAATAACATTACTGTGTATAAAGTGTGTGATCTTGGTTTAAATGGGAGATATATGTTTCTGTGTGAGCTGACACTAGACAGTATGCTAAATATGAAAGTGCTATTGACACATCCTGTGGTGTTAGCATTTTCCGTTTTCAGTAGTTTATATTTGAGATGTTGCTCATATATATAGGCGAGAGGTGTTTATAAGTTATTGTAAAATATGCATTATTTCAGAGGTGTATGCGAGTTAGTGCATTCTGTCCCACACAGCGTCTCATATCTTTACATATTTATTTTGAACAATCTAAAAAGTACATCTGATAATGAAGATGATAAAAGCAATAAGAAAAACTAGAGTAACTTGGCAGGTTTCCTCAAGAGAATCACTACAGGCAGATCTTTTAGTTTGTCCAGATCATTTCTGTATAGGTCAGAAGACAGTGTAAGGCAAAAAAAAATGGGACCACATCATAACTTATCTTTATACAAGTATGATGAAGCCTGCATAAAATCTGTTTAAGCAGTAAGAACATTTAGGTTATGATAAATTACTGAACGTATAACATTTTATAATATTTCTGATCTTCAAGGCATCTGTACTTGGTTTAATGTCAAGAAATTAGGTATGGCATATAAGAAAAACACGTGGTTATACTTGGGCAATAAAGCGATCTGCTGTTTTCTTGTATTCTGTAGCAAAGAGGTAGTTTTAAAAGTTTATCCCACAAATGTGCAAACTTTGAAGCACCTGCCCAGAGTTATTGTTTTGGTATTTTCTGGGCCAGGTCTTATGTGGCCTAAGATATGAGGTACTGTGAATACACAAGGACTGATGTAATGAACATTATGCTTTTGCTCTTAGCCTAATTTTACTCCATCTACTACTGAGAAACAGACTCTCCGCCTGGCATTGAAGACATAAGGACACTAGAGAGAGTCAGCCCATGGTAAGCTGCCAACCAAGACAGAAATCCAGGATGAGCCCCTGGAATATTGTTGACTATCACACTGGTCACATTGCGCTTCAATGACTGCATGACAAAGTCAGAATCCAAAATCATCCTCTAGCTCACTGAGGATGTGTTGTTAAGATGTCCTCATCAGCAACAAAAACTAAACACCATGCAGAGAGGTGTGATGGAGCAAGTAGCAAGCTGGTTCCACAAAAACTATTTGTATGTAATGTACACAAAATAAAAGGTGGTTGTGGTCTTCCAGAGAAGAGCAACTGACCACTCTACTTTGATCATTAGACACATGTTCACTACTGCAGCAACATCTGTCTGCTAAAGAGTTAGAAAGAAAAGGGGTCAACAAGAACCCTAGCAACTATATACACATAATGTACTTTTTTTTTGTTAAATTTTATGAATCTAAAACAATATTTTCATCCATGTTTGAGGTTTATATAGACATACTGGCACAAGCAGAGCCACTCTGAGCATTACTGAGTTCACTTTCAAATATTTCCGGTTTGACCATCCAGCTGAAACACTGATGGTGGTTTAAACCGTACTTGTATGCGTAACATTTACCACAATCCATACAGCTGTAAGGTTTTTCACCAGTGTGCGTTCGAAGATGTATGTTCAGAGAGCTTTTCTGAGAAAAACTTTTGCCACAGTCTGAACAGCTGTAAGGCTTTTCCCCCGAGTGCACTCGCTGGTGCAATTTCAGATACGTCTTTTGTGCAAAGCGTTTCCCACATACAGAGCAGCTGAACGGCTTTTCACCAGAGTGTCTCCTAATGTGGACTTTCAAACTGCTTAAATAGTTAAATATTTTCCCACAAAATAAACACTCAAACCGTTTTGTTGGCTTCACAGGTTTTGGCTGAATGAGGAGTTCTTTGGTTGGGTTTGTGTGGATGTTGTTCATGTAATCTGAGTGTTCCACGATAGCTGTAGGAGGATTTGTGTTTTCAACAAGTGTGCTCATCGTAGCATCGTCTATTAGTTTGTCCATAATAGTTGGCTGTGTGCGTTGTTGTATTTGACTTTCCGATGCCATAGGGAAGCTGTTCAGTTCTTCTGAGTGAAGCTGCAGTTCATTAACCGATCTGTGAAGCATGCTGTCATCCTCAAACATCCCAACAACTGCAGAGGGAGAGTAAAAACAGTTCAATTATAAACAGCAACTGGATGTTAAAGATATCGTTTCAGTTTATTTTCAGCCCACACTTACTTTTCCTGCCATCGGTGTGACTCATCTGCTGACCAATGGGATGATCGTCATAAGTCTCCTCTTTGACAAAGATGAGATCAGGTTCTCTCCCCATTATATTGATTCCCTTATAAAAGGAAATAACAGGAAACAAATCTAAGAACGTATTTTTGCAGATTTACTTAATTGAAATGGCTAAAAAAAAAAAAAAGACAGCTGACCTGTGCTCCTATATTTGTCATAACAGCAGTCTCTGGTGGCTCTCTTGGGGGAGCCAGCTTCTCTTCTCTCCATAGGTCCATGCACCAGTCTTTTCCAAATACTCCATCAATCGCTGGAGCAGAGTGGTGCCGGTCTGAAAAAGAGCACTTAATATTGGAATATATATATATTTGCAGACTTTTGTCAACATAAGCACAAATAAATATGATTCTATAAATAACTCGGGTTTGTAATCTCCAACAACCAGCTTCAGTGCTGCAAATAAATCCGTTACGGTGCTGTAAAAACGCTGATGTGACAACTGGAGGATCCCCAGCCGAGCTCTCTGACCTGCGGGGAGCCTGCGGCCGATGCCGCTGTTGCCTGTAGGGTATGCCTGAGCCTCCCTCGCTGCTCTTAGCTGGACCTCCAGAGAGTAACATCTCTTTTTCAGTGCCTCATTCTCCGTTTTGTGAAGGGATATTTCGGTGTGAAGGACGGACGAGCATTCATCAGCAAGGTTTCCGATCTCAACTAAAGCTGCCTTTGTTAGTTTGTCTAAAATCACGGCCAGTTGCGTCCGAAAACTCCGGTTTGTGGTGTCGCACATCATATCGCTGGAGAAGTGCAGTAATTTAGTAATTGTGGTACAATTCCAGCCGTAGGAGCGGCTCCTTTAATCAAATATAATGCTACGGTTGTGTCGCAAGGGGTTATGGGAAAACTTTATGCTAACCACAGTCTATGATGCTAACCCACAACAGTTTGTGACGAGCGTGTAAAAGCAACGCAATATGCAACTGAAGCTCTTCTTACTCGAGAGAAATAACTGTTTACTATGCATTAGAATGAATTAGACTGGGATAAACTCAGAATATAGACTGAGTATATGAGTTTGCATATACATTGAGTTTAGCATTGTATTTACATTTATACAGATATTTAGGTACCAATTTGATAAACGAATGTTTGCCATGAAAATGATTAATACAAAAGAAAACATTCAAATCATTTTTCTCGTTTATTAATGTTTCATCATAAAAAAATCTCGTGCTAAACAGACTTTGTTGCTAACATTATGCAGAATTACTGACACCTAGTGGTGATTATGTGAAACTACAGCGTTACATTTTTACTACCAAAGTAAAATACAATCACGTTGCGTCTGCCCTTCTATTAAGAGCAATTTTTGTTTTAAGTTTTAATAAGCTCGATTGTTTCTTTTATTTATTTTTTTCATGATGTAACAAATGTTTTTACTGAGTACATCTCCAAAGAGGCAATTAAATTATTGGCAGGCTATTTAAGCAGTTAGTCTTTTAAACATGTGGTTTTGCACTGGATAACAATATCTGCTCAATTTCAATCAATATCAGGTGTACTGTCCAAATTCACAAATTACCACTTTGTGCCTTGATAGCTATACTCACTTTGAGGAAGGGTGTTGATAATTCACACAGTATTTTGTTCTTTAGCTGACAGATTCTCAGATCCACAATCTCCAAACATGAATTTTCCAACCAACTCTTCAAACCACAGGCAGCATTTTAGTTTCCTTTTGAAAAAGCAATATCCTGCATGGTACAGTTCCTATATCAGACCTAGTTAATACTGTTGATGTAAAATAGGGCTTTTTATTAATGGTGTGTTCATGTAATATACATATCTGTTACAGGGGTGTGCATTTGTAAAAGTAAAACTTCAGTTTTGTAGTTTTCATGGAGACATGGCATGGTTGCAAAGTAGAGGTTTTTTACTTTCTACTTACTTTACTTTATTCATTTACTTTTTATTTGACCTTTTACTTACCCTAGGGCAGGGGTCTCCAACTCCGGTCCTCGAGAGCTACCTACCTGCAGGTTTTAGTGTTTCCCCAGTGCAACACACCTGAC
>JBAMHV010000022.1:13825026-13836819 GCA_037177535.1 Pseudomugil gertrudae
TTTGCATTTGAATTAAGTCTCACCAGGAAAACACTCAAACCTGCAGGATGGTAGCTCTCGAGGACCGGAGTTGGAGATCCCTGCCCTAGGGTGACAACAACAATCCTCGTACCTAATACTTGGCAAATAAAGCTGATTCGGATGCACATGAAAACACACAATCTGTTAAACTTTCTTTGCTTTTTGACATTGAAGCAGTAAATAAGACAGTGACATATACTGAAAAAAATAACTTTATTTTTCTTAAAATGTATTAACTAAACAGCTAGACAGGTAAACTGGGTGTGACTGGTGTTTTAAGTGGTGCCATTTATGAATTTTCCACTATATGCTGGTACAGTTGATTCACTACAGTAAATGTTCAAACTGGGATCTACATGCACAGCCAGGTGTTTTTTCAGATTACAGTTCTTTGTAAAACCTTTGCCACATTTGGAACAAACAAAAGGTTTTTCTCCAGTGTGTGTGCGCTGATGCATATCAAGGGTACATTTTTGAATAAAGCCTTTTCCACAAATGGGACAACGATATGGCTTCTCCCCAGTGTGTGTTCGCTGGTGTGTGTATAGGTGACCTTTTTGGGCATAGCGTTTCCCACACAGCGTGCATCTGAAAGGTTTCTCTCCTGTGTGACTTCTCTGATGGATTTCAAGCTGGCTGAAGCATCTAAAACTCTTGCCACACTGTAGGCAGCCAAACCTCTTTGCAGCCGAGTTCCTAAAATTATGAAGCTTCATATTTCTTAGCACGCTTAAGCTTTGGGAGGCAACATTTTGAGCCAAGCGCTTCCCATCCTCTAGGCTTGTGTGTGCAGGTGTGACATGTGGATCCCAGCGTGGTTCCTCTCTCTCTGGTTCAGGAAGACCCCGCTGGGTGCTCAGGGTCACAAAGCTATCGGTGAATAGAGGTTGCCGGTGTTTAACAATGGTTTTGGGATGCTCCATGACATCTGAACTCTGCTGTGTCTCTGTGATTGCTTCTGCTGCTGTTATGAAGAGAGAAACAAGTTAAAATTCTGAAAATTTCTTGTACCAGTGACCCTGATGATGGCCACCGTGACAACACTACTAGAGTTTTGAGAATATCACTTTCTAGGCACCATTCTGTTATACATTAAATTAACATAGCAATAGTGACATGAAGACAAACACTCATGGACAGAGGGTCTATTTAATAATAGAAAGAAACAATGTTATTACTCACTGATTTCACATGTTCTCTCTTCCCTGGTGCTTCCGTTTTCCTCCTCTAGTGGCTCCTCCTTTACCACCACTAGTTCAGGCTGCTTTTTCTGCAGGTGTGTAAGCTAATAAGAAAAAGATGTCACCTGTTACAACTATATACTGTACTATATCAAAATAATATTTTATAATACTGTCTGATCGTTGCAAGCTTACTTCTGCTCCAGCCTCCTCTTCATCTTGGAGCACATTGCTCAATTCAAGTGAGGAACTTCTGTTTTCCCATTGGGTTTCACTGGGACGGAGATGAGGCAGTTACTACATCTATCCAAAAGACTGATGTATACACAAGAGTAAACCTCAAATTAACAAAACCTACCTTTTTGGGACAGGTCCTGCTCTGTCAGGCGTCCAAAAAACTCCGGTCTCATTAGAGTCCTTTCCTGTTGAGCATGCTGCTGCGTCCTGCCTGCCCCCCTGTGCCATATAGAGCAACTTCTCCATCAGCTGCAGTTTCTCTGTGAGCGAGACTATTTCATTTCGCCCTCTTGTTATCTCTATTTTCAACATCTTGGATTCTATCTCTACCAGTTTGCTTATTTCCATCACTGCAGTTTTGGATAGCACGTCCATGATAGAGACAAGCTGAGCCTGGAAAGAAAAAACTGTCGTCATGTTTCTTTGATTTAGCTGTGACACAGAAGATGAGCGCAGACGAGATGTAACAATTGGGGGTCTTCTTAACAGTTTCTGTAAGGCTGAATTACGCTGCAATGCACGAGATGGGCTACGGTTGCATGTCCACAAGATACGCGTAAATGTATCTGTACTCGGTTAAAATGGAAACAGTGCTTCCTCATCATGTGCTTCCGGGGCGGAAGCGTCGCGATCTTATTAGAAATTGATTAAAAAGCTGCAGTGTTTATATTACTCTGTTAAAATCAAACATAACTCTCACAAGTATGTGTGGAATGTTGAAAATCCATACTGTACCTACGAAAGTTTATTTTTAAATGGGCTTTTCGCGTAGTTACTACTTATTTACAGACTACAGTAACCAGAATGCATTGCAGAGTTACACAAGTTATGATTGGCTAACGAAGAGCAGTTTGAGGAAGTGGTTCACTAAATTAAGTTTGTCCATTTGCCGACTTAAAATCCGCATGACCATCTGCTTTTGACCATCCCTCAACATACAAGGTAAATGAAATTCGGTGCAGTTAAAGTGCAGTTAAAGTTCTATCTCACTTTAAATACCTGTATCAAAAACTACAAGTTTGTTTAGTATTGCTCAACGTGTGGAATGACACACTTTCTTATATTTAACATTTATCTCTCATGTTCCTCGCCAGTCCTTGCCACTTGCTCTCATGGCTGGAAGAAGAGTGGTTGTTTTTCCTTCCTCGGCGGAGCTGGGTCCTATGCTAGCCAGTCTAGTAAAATCGCGGGCTGAGAAGGCTCTCTTGGGTCGCGGCAGGTTCACCCTGGGGCTCTCAGGTGGAAGCCTCGTTTCCATGCTCAGCAAAGAGTTACTTGCTCAGACAGAACTGGACTGCAGTAAGTGGGTTGTTGGCTTCTGCGATGAGCGCCTGGTGTCTTTCGACGATCCGGAGAGCACCTATGGCCTGTACAAGGTATCTATGCCATGGGTTTATTTTCATTCACTGTGCTTTCATAAATACATGTAACATTTTGATTAAATACAACCGCTCCCCCTTTTTTTCCTCCCCAGAATCAGTTGTTTTCCAAGATCAACATCCCAGAGAGTGGCATCCTAACCATTGATCCCTCTCTGCCTGTAAAGGAGTGTGCTGAAGATTATACCTGCAAACTGAAAGAGGTGCAATGCATTTGCAATTATTTAGTTTAGTGAATGTGGAGTTAGTTTTTATATCAATGACCACCTTTAAAATGATAGGCATTCCCAGGTGAGGACTTTCCTGTGTTTGACGTATTGCTGCTGGGTATGGGACCTGATGGGCACACCTGTTCCCTTTTTCCGGACCACCCTCTTCTGGAAGTAAGGGCTGCATTTCAGGACGTATGTCTGGTGTCTAAATGTCTGCTTGTCATATGTAAGTCGCTTTGGATAAAAGCATCTGCCAAAATGACTGTATAATTGTATAATATAATATATAACTGTAAAATACTGTATAATAACCGTATGCATGCCTGTGTATTGAATTTTTACACAAAAGAAGACAGGATTAGAGTTTTCGTCCATCCACGCCACACTATCCCTCACATTGTGTCACCAGACTAATTAAGTTTTGAATAAACCCCAAGCCCTGGGGCCAGAGACTAGAAGAGAAACAGTTAGAAAAAAAATTTAAAGGCAAAATTTCTTGTGTAATTTGTTTATTTAATTTTTTGTTTGTGGTTAATTTGTTGTGTTATAATTACCAGTAGGTTGGTTGGTTGATAGTAATCTTTGTATTGGCAAAATCTAAAATACTCAGTGATTATTATGCTTATCCATATATAAACTCATGTACATGTTTTGCAAAGTTAAGAACTCAAAGTGTTAAAATGTGCAGTATGCATGCATCATTTTCCTGTTGCATCCACTTTCATTCCTTGTTACATTGCCTGTGAGCTAATCTGCCTGATGAATGTTATATTTCAGAGTGACTGCATATATTTCTGGTTATGATTTTCACATAGTTTCATTTATGTCATGTGATAAAGGATTTGGTTTCTCTGTGTCCCATTTGCAGGAAACACAGAAAATTGTGGCCCCTATTAGTGATTCTCCTAAACCACCACCACAGCGTGTAACTCTGACTTTTCCAGTGGTGAACTCTGCACGCTGTGTGGTTTTTGTTTCAACTGGAGGAAGCAAAGCACCCGTTCTGAAGGTAACGCTGAGGAAGTTGCCATCAAGCCATCAATATTTCAAAATCACATTCTTTAGCAATGAAGTGTTTTTAGTAATTCTGCACTTTGGTTGAAGTTATGTTATACTATTAAAGCATGTTGATGTGAGCAAGTGCTGAATTTCACAGTAACTTTAAAATACACAATCAAAAGATACTAGTTTATCAATCACAATATTTCCTATTGGACCCTAATTTGATAACAGAATATCACACTGTACTACAAAAAAAAGACTCAAACAGCCTGTCTAGAAATAAGTTAGTATTTTTCTAAGAGACTTCTTATTCAAGCTGCAAGAATCCCCTCTGCTGGTTATCATATGAAATACAAGTTTAAGGCACTTCTTTATTGTCACATTTAGTAGATTATCATCTTGTTTTTTATTGGTATTGCAGAGAGAAATTATGTCACAGAATGTGCTAAAACTTTGGATTCCATTTGTCTATAGGTTAACCTCCACTATATCCTCAAATGAAACCAATTAGATTAACAAAGAAATAGTTAATAAAACAATGTATGGAAAACCTAATTGTAAAAACTTTATTGCATATATAATCCTAAAGCATACAAAAAAAACCATATAAAAACAAATACACAAATTTGAATAATGATATAATACATTATTAATAATAAATAATACATTTAAGCACATTTTTTAAAAGCAAGGTCAGTAAAAACAAAACTTTTAACCCATGAGAACATAAAAAATACTGATATTACTAATGTTCTTCCAGCTATGAGAGCACTTTGTGGTAATGCTATTGAGCGGTGTAATAATGGTGCTGTAACATCATGCTCTCTGTTTGCAGAAAGTACTGGAGGGGAAAGAAAGTCCAGCATTACCAGCAGCTCGTGTTATCCCAACCAACGGTGAACTGTTCTGGCTCATAGATGACCCTGCAGCTGCTTCTTTAACAATTCAGGTAGAGAGACCAGACTCAGGAGCCAAACTGTAGAGCAGTCAGTGTGATAAAGGCAGGAATTCAGCACTGTATGGTCCAGGACATTCCTACATGAGCATCAGAAAAACATCTTTTAATGTATCCCTTACTGAATGTTTGAGTGTGTTCTCTGTGTTGGTGATGTCAGCGTAAGTTTATGTGGTTGGTTTGATCTTTAGAAAATTGTAAATGTGCAACACTTCATGTAATTTATTACACAGTGAGAAGGTGTAAATTCCTGCTTCCAACTATGTTGCTACTTTTGTTGTTTTTGGTGATTTTTTTCCAGATTTTTTTCAAACAGATTGTTCAAAAAGCTTCTTTATCATCTTTATTTTCTACAATATTTTTGCAAAATGGCGCATTAACCTATCAAGTTACTAAGCAGACTAAATGTATTGTAAAAAGTCATGTATGTTTCAGTCCTCATCTGCACATGCATTGTAAATGATCAAATAAAGTCACACCCTTTTTTATTGGGTTTTGGGATTTTGGTGCCCCTTATTTACCACGTTTGCGCATTTCATTTAAGTGCAGAAGAGCCGTGTGGTGCATCCCTTTAAGACCAAGACACGTCCCCCTTGATGAAGCACAACTTCGTACTGCTACATCAGGAGCTGCGGGACGTACTTTCTGTAAATGTGATGGCCGCGAAAAGTAAAGCGAAGACATCTCTATAGCTCATAACGAGCCAAAAGCACTACATTTAGCTTTATTTAAAATAGTTTTTATTTCACAACATACTGTTATAATGTATAGTCTGTACGGCCTCCCCACAGCTTTGCTTCTGCTCCTCCTGTCCTCCTGCTATCCTGTCCGGGGATACTTTGCGGAGGAGCGCTGGAGCCCCGAGTCTCCGCTCCTCGCTCCTCGGGTCCTCGTCGCCCTCATTTGCAGAAACTCTGAGCACTCTTTGCCACATTTCCTGGGTACGATTGAACGTCTCAACTATCCCAAAGACCGAATGGCTCTCTGGTAAGTTAACTGGGAGTGTTATGTTTTCTTTCAGCTGTCGAACATAAATGAGGGTAAAGTGATTTATTTATTTTGTGCAAATGTGATAATAACTCATGGATATGCGCACATGTTCAGCCCGAAACTAAAGAAGGAATAAATCCGCAGAGATTGAATGTCAAAATGGCTGTAGAAACCACATTAAGTTATGTCGCTTTCACGTTTGGGGGTTAAAAAATATGACACATTTCTGCGTTCCTAACGATGGATCTATCTGTAACCTATCTCAGTAGGCCTACTAATCTAAATGCAACGCTGTAGGTAGGCAGAGGTGGCCACATCTGGACACTGGGAAGGAATAAAAGCGTTGCATTGATCTGTATACGTGGAGGGGAGGGAGTGTTTTACTCCTGCAGCGGGCAGATGTTTTGTTTCTATTTAGACCTGATGCATTTTAAAGGTCAAAGATGACATTGTAATGGATGAAAATAATTATGAAACAATACCATTTATAATGTGTACATGCATGTGAGATTTTATAATGGAAGTGTTGGAAAACCTTCAGTGACTGTTCCCCATATGCTCTGTCATTATGGAAATTAGAATTTAGTGGTGTTATGCAGATTTGTTGTTCTCTAAACATGTTTGTGAAGGTTATTTTCCAGATTCTAAACATCAACATCTCATCAGTTATTTTTAACAAAGTAACAAACCATTTGTAGTTTTGTAAGTTTGAGGCTATGCAAACGTTTATGTGGTTAAAAGTTAAAGTGAAAGGGAGGTGTTTCTCACATAACTAAATGACATGCTCCAACAGCCCACCCACTTGTGTCCTCAGCTCTCAGCAGTTTGCAAGAATGCCCTGAGGACATAAGAAGTGTACTCTTCCCCTTCAACTTAATAAAGTGTTCTACTTTTCCAATATGTTTGAAACTTTTGGTCCCTCTTTTTCTCTTTTCTTTCTATTCCGTGATTGTCTTGTTTTAGGAGAGCTTGTTAAAGAGTTCTGTACATTTTCATGTGGAGAAAATGGTTTAGTATGACATGCTCTTTAAGCACGTTAAGTTGCATGTCAAAAATTCAAATAACTGTGTGATGCTGTAAACACTCTGTTTGCATTTTACTGGAGTCTACTGAGTCTTTACTGCAGCTGTTTGCAGGCATGCCAAAGTCTCACAATCAGAACTTGCCTAAACCATCATTTAAATCTTTGGTGTCTGCAATTAGGCCCTTGTTGCTGCTCTATGCAGTAAAAATAGAGCGGATAGAAGATACAAGTGCGCGTTTAGAGTACAAGTACTACATAATTAACAGGTCTGCTTCTTATTGAAATGTTTTATCTGAACATGAACAGGAAACAGTGTGTATGGTAAAGTTTGGGGAATTTGAGAGATATATGGCAGGAATCAGGATGGAACTGTAGTGCTCTCACATATCCAGGTGAAATCCTTCCTGACTGTCATCTACAGGAGCTCAATTTAAGCCCAGCTGGTCGTAGTACAGATGCTATTATGCAGCAAAGACCACTGACCAGCTGGACCATGAAATAAAGACTGTGGGTGTTTTGTTGTTACAGTATATTTAGCAGAAGCATTTAGGCACATGACAAGTTATGTCTTTATTTTGTACCTTTTAAGGATTCGATCAAACATGGAAGTTGTCTTAAATTCGTACATTTGCCTCACATTTAGCTTTAGCCTGTTTAAATGACTTCTTCCATTCTAAGTTATTACAGACAGAAGTTTCACTTCTGTTATGTCATTTCATATCCTATTAACATTTCCTCTCTAAAAGCTTTCCTTATAAACGCTAACACAATAAGATAATCACTAGCTGTACTGTGTTTTTGTTCTCTGTGTTGGTATTATTAACACTTACTTCAGTTCCCACAGGTGCAGACAAAAGTGGACAAAGGACTTTTGTTATCTGAGTCAAGGTTTTTTCTTTCAGCTCTGGCTGTAGTTTGAACTCAGGCTGACTTTAGTTCTAAAGCTAACCATTATATTTATTTTTTGTGTTTTGTATTTGGCCTAAATTCTTGACCTTGTTTATTTGATATTTCACTTTTGTTGAATATTGACAGGGTAGCAACTGATCATAATGTAGACAACACCTCAGCCATTCTGCATGACTGGCTTGTGAAGGTGAAGAACATGTATCATTATGTGGAATGGAGGCCAAAAGATGAACCAAGGTAGGTGATTTTATACAGATTCTGGTTAATATGTTTGAGTTTTTTTAACAGGCTTAATAGCTACACAAGTCTGATTAACAGTACCTTTGCTTTTTAAGACATCATGAGAATGAGGATAGTCCGAAAGACTGGACAGATCTTCGTTATGAGCATGTTATGAAGCTTCGGCAAGCAGCACTGGAGGCCGCCCGTGAAATGTGGGCAGACTACTTCATGGTAGGACCATAAACCCTTTTGCAAATGCAAGAATGCATAGCAAGAGTACAAAAATGTTTCCATTTTATGTCTTAAGCGAGCTGTTCATCAGCTATTTTATCACCAGACAACAGCTGAAGGATCACTAGAGAATCAAAACTAGAAAATCACCACGACTGTAACTTAAAGAGGATCACGATTTGTTTTAAACTGACCCAGTAATAATCTGTTTTAAACAAACATAATATAAACTTTATTATGTGAACCGTAAATCCCACACTGCGGATTTGCATTGTATTCTCTTGCTCAACACGTTCTGTCCAGCTTCTGTGAGGTATAATTTTGAGGTAAAGTGATATAAATCTGCCTGACTTCTTAGTTTCCTCCACACAGAAAAGAATCAAAATAGACAATGTTTTACTTCTGCATATTTTATATGCAGAGCTCAGTTTTAATCACATGTTCACCATTCTCCTTTTTAAGACTGGATATTCTGCTTCATGTGCTTTTTTTGTTCTTCGTGAATATATTTCAGTCTGTCCTTTGTTCTGTCTGCAGTTAGTGGATTGTGATAACCTCCTCATTAACCCAGATGTCCTCTGGAAGCTCATGAAAGAGAATAAAACTATAATTGCACCAATGCTTGAATCCCGTGCAGCTTATTCAAACTTCTGGTGTGGAATGACCTCCCAGGTACCTCCATGATCATGTTTTATACCTACTTTTTTGTTTATCTACAACTACAGATGCTAAATGAACTAAAATGTTAATAAATTCCCTCATCAGGGTTACTATAAGCGGACACCTGCCTACATACCTATCCGGAAGCAGGTACGGAAGGGTTGTTTTGCTGTTCCCATGGTTCACTCCACTTTTCTGGTAGACCTCAGGAAAGTGGCATCAAGGCAGCTGGCCTTTCACCCACCCCATCCAGAATACAGCTGGGCTTTTGATGACATCATTGTGTTTGCATTTTCTGCTCGGATGGCAGGTATTTTCTTGCTTAGTTCTTGTATACTACATCTAAAAATAATAGTCACCTGACTTTTACGATTCAGTTGACATATACATGCTCTGCTCCTTCCAGATGTCCAGATGTTTGTATCTAACAAGGAGACATATGGTTACTTTCCTGTACCATTACGTTCCCATAATACTTTGGAAGATGAATCTGACAGTTTTTTGCACTCCTTGTTAGAAGTTAACGGTGAGTGTGTACACATGTAGTTATACTTTTGCAGCCCACTCTCTCTTTTCAGCTTGCTTTAAGTCTTCCTTCTTATTTCTGCTGCTCCATCTAATGACAACTCTCAGCATGGGTCTCTTATATCATTTATACCATTTCTGCATCCATCTTCCATGTAGTGCGAAATTCTCCAGTGGTGCCTTCGAAATACTTACATGTTCCTAGGAAACAACCTGACAAAATGGGCTTTGATGAGGTGAGTAAGGATTGATGTAAAGATGGAATATGCAAAAATGGTCTTTCATCTATTTCCTTGCTGAAAGCCTCCCCCTGCTGTTTAAATCTGTAATTACACTGACTGCTGTGATTGTATGCACAGGTTTTTATGATAAACCTGCTGAAACGACCTGAACGCAAGAAGCGTATGCTGAGGTCCCTCTATGAGCAGAAGATTGAATGTAATGTTGTTGCAGCTGTAGATGGACTGTAAGTTCAGTCAGTCAATTAACACTATGAACCAGTGTCTCATTGTATGGCTTTGGTTTTGACCATTTTCTCACTTTTTTGTCTTTGTTCATTATTTCAGAGCAATGAATGTAAGCGAATTTCATGCTATGAGCATCCGTATGCTCCCTGGATATAATGACCCTTACCATGGTCGGCCTCTGACAAAGGGAGAGCTGGGCTGCTTTCTTTCCCATTATAAAATCTGGAAAGAGGTTAACACAGAAGCCAAGCTTGAAAATATTTATAAACCAACAGGTAAGGGACATGCTGATGAATCTGCTTCTGGATTTAGATTGTAGAGCGGGGCTTGAAAAGTTCTCTGGTGATCGAAGACGACCTTCGCTTTGAGGTCTTCTTCAAGCGTCGCTTGATGAACTTAATGAGGGAGGTTAAGGATGAAGGTCTGGATTGGGACCTCATGTGAGTCTTATTTTACCATCACTGAATTTCTCCCTTCTCTCCTTTGCAGAGTTACCAAAGCTTTTCTTTTTGTCTCTTTTTTGTAGATACATTGGCCGAAAGAGAATGCAAGTGGATCACAGAGAGAAAGCAGTGCCAAACATACACAACTTAGTGGAAGCAGACTATTCGTATTGGACACTAGGCTATATGATTTCATTACAAGGTGCTAAGAAGCTTTTGAAAGCAGAGCCACTAAAGAAGGTTTTGCCTGTGGATGAGTTTCTTCCTATCATGTACAATAAACATCCTGTGTAAGTGATTACCACAGCTAATAAACAGTTAAGAATAGCACTTACCCTTGTTCAAGTGTTCAACATTTAGATTCTTCTTGAACTTGCCTTCTCTCCCACAGGTCTGATTACATGAAGCATTTTGAAACTAGAGACCTGAAGGCATTTTCTGCAGAGCCTCTTCTTGTGTATCCAACTCACTATACGGGCGACCCGGGATACATTAGCGACACTGAGACCTCTACCTTGTGGGACAATGACAAGGCCCGCACAGACTGGGACAGAGCACGCTCTGGAAAAACACGAGAACAGGCCGAGATCAGCAGTGAGGCCCAAAACTTAGATGTACTCCAGTCCACTTTGGACAGTACGGCACGGGATGAGCTATGAGAGAGAGCACCAAGTGTAAACATGCAAAGGACAATCTGCCACAGTCTCAACTCACCTGCTATCTTGATAATTTTCCTTTAGCATTAAAGCAGAGACGTGATATTAAAGTTTATATATAAAAACACTTAGTTGCGATCAAGTTAAAGAGGGATAATGGGCATTTTATGCTGTGTTTTTGTGTTATACTTTAACAAGGCACTAGACTTGCCATTTTGAATGGCATTTGCAGTTCCCAGCTTCTGTCATACAGAAATTAACAGATTCATGTCCAAAGAATGTCAATGGGCTGGTTCATCTCAGTTATTTCAGATGATCTAATTTTACATTAAACTGTGAATTTCTGTTTTTGTTATGATTTTTAAGAACACAGATACATTTGATTATGAATACTAATACCTAAAAAGTCATCTTAAACAGTCACCTATTTGTTGGCCATTTGTAAAACTCAACTGACAGATTATTTTAACTTCTTTCAGCATATTTTCTTATTTTTTTCTTCGATTGATTCATTTTCCTTCATTCTAGACATTTAAACTTTTAAATGTTACAAAACACTAAAGCAAACATTCATGTTATTTCATGCTAACAGATGATACAAAAACATGGCTGTTGTTTTTCTTGTTACTTTTGGACATCAGATGTGTTTTAAAAAACTTTAATTGATTGTTTATATATA
>JBAMHV010000022.1:13869419-13913065 GCA_037177535.1 Pseudomugil gertrudae
GGCAACAACTCAGCACTCGAACTTTCCCTGAATCTGATTTAATAGCAGACAGTTCGACTGCTAGTTACGTGATCATTTCAGTTGTATTAAGCATTGTAGTTCGACCATTTTCAGCATGCAAGCAAGAAGTTTTCTTCAGCATTGCAGTTCGACCGTTTTCAGCATGCAAGCAAGCATTCACTCTGCTGTTCTGTAAGAACAGCAAAAAATCTAGTTAACTATTACTTTTGCTATCCATAACTGCAGTCCTTACATATTGCTGTGTGATGCGGTATCGAACAAAGAATTTAGCCACAAAGGTTACCCCTACACCACTGTAGCATGTGGAACCATGTTTGTGTGTGAAGCCATTACGACATTCATACTCGTAGCTGATTGGACAGAAAACAACATTGTAATGGATTTCTCTATCCTTATTGGTTCAGGCTTGATTCTGTCACGTTTTTTTGCGGCAGCAATGCGTTCCTTAAAGGGATACCACCATTAATAAATTTTAGTTAAGTTTTTCCAAACAAAGTATGTAATTTTTATTTACAATAAAAGTTAGTTTGAACGTTACACGATAAGCTAAATTGGGGAAAGAGATGATTGTTTATATTTAGCAAATATGCTACCAGTGTCGCCTCTGTCCTCTGTCCGTTTTTCAGTACGTGTCCTTGCGCGTTTACGTATGCGGAAGCCAGGATCGCAGAAAGAGCGAAACAGTAAACGGGTTGTTGAAAGCTAGATAGCACACCGCACTCTGAATTAAATCGTATTTCTACTGAATCACGACGGGGTGGTGGTGGATGATAGAGGGGGCCAAATGAGTGAAGAGAGTACAATGAACGACGCCAAGAAAGACGGGAATGTGGGTGCAGATGGAGTACTAGGACCGGGTGAGCTGCAAATGGCCCCCTCTGTGAACCACAACCAGCATGACAGCGGCGCCGGCGACGAGCTGGTGAGCTCGGTGACGCTGTACAAGCGAAGACCCCGACTGCTACATGGCACAGTCCTCCCGTTCCTGACCGTTCTGTACCCGGGGTGGCTTTATGTTTGGTTGGGAGTCTATGGTGCCTCCGAATATCCGGAGGCAGGCCTTCTTGCGTTAGCAGCAATCGGGATCGCGCACGTCCTAACAGCACTCTCCGGTTATTGGTCTGTGCATGCGCATTGTTGGCTTACTTGTTCAAAGGTAAATATAATAATTTTACAGTAAAAGCATATGGCTATCTTAGTGTTTGGAACTTTTTTCTCAAATACTTTGTACTACCCTTTTGCACGGAGGTTACAAGTGTCCGGTATACATTCACAGATAAAGTCCGTGACCCACCAGATAAAATTACCCAAGTTGTTTTAAAATGTAAGTTAACAAAAAGGGTGGAAAATTTTGATAATAGTTCAAAAAGAAAGTTTAGCTTATAATTTTCTTATATAGCACTAACATTTTAATCACAATTTAGTGTCAAATGAGCATATTGATACATTTCAAATGTATTGCACTGTGATAACACATGAACTGATTTCAAATGCTCAAATGACCAGGCTTTCACTACAACTTGTGGCAAAAATAATCATAATCAAAACTTTTGAAAGATATTCATATAACTGTTTAGCTTGTAATAAATATGATTAAACCATTGATATGTCACAAAAATATTTCTTTTCACAGATTGACATTCTGTCATCTTAAAACATAGGAATGAGTGCAAGTGCTTTGATTTTTGCCCCTTTTACAGACAACGTTAATAGGGAAAAACAATTGTAAGAAAACAATTACGAAATGACTGTGATTTGCTTTTATACAATAAAAAAGGAAAATATGATCTTTCAACTCGTATTAGAAATTAAGCAAATGAAGAACATGATTTTTTCTGCCAAAAAATTGTATTTTTTAACCTGAAAATTATTTAAAATTTCAGCTATTTAAGTAATGACGTAAGTAATTCAAGTTATGACTTTGACATTTTAGATATACGTTAAGCTGGTCTGTTGAGAATTATGTTGCGTTTCATTCTGTTAGGAAAACAGTTTCTATCTAAATATAGTGAGTTGCCCTTCTAGCTTCTCTGTTGTGTTGTACCCCATTGTATCTAAGGAGACCATAAAGACATAAAAAGACTAACCAAATACTGGCTATACTGGTCATAATTTGGGGAAATGTGGAGGTTGTTTAGTAGTTTCAGCTGCTTGTGTCTATGCTACAGAGTAGTCCTTAAAGTCTGTTCTTTGCAATGTGCCTGAATCTTGCATTGTAAAAATAGTTAAATGGTACAGCATATTGTATTTTATGATATCAAGTTCAGAAGGTTGTATTAACACAACAGTGTGTGAATTTGTCATGTTTATTTGAACACAGGAGCCAGATCCAAACAAGGCGACGCTGGCAAAGGTCATTCCAACACCCAACAACGGTTCTGCAGAGCTTGTTGCTTTACAGAGGGACCAGGTTAGTTTGCATTGGTTATCCCATGTGCTCTTCACTAGAAAGATATATCTTTTAATATTTTATACCAATGGAAGGTTTTGACACGTTACACATCACTTGTATTTAAGTAGTGTGAAAGCTCTTATACTTTAAACAAGTTTTAAATACTTCCTACTCAGTACTATGATTACTATAGGTTTGTTTTGGTTTGTGTTTTACAATTGTTTTTTTATGCACTAAATTGTCTTTACTTTATTGCTCACCTTTTTGTCTTTTCATTGTTCTGATCACCAGGACGAGAATGGAGAAAGGATTTTATCCCTTGAGTTTCAAAAGATCCGGTACATCTTTGACTACACAGAAAAGAAACGTTTCCTTCCAATAGCGTTTCCTATCGGCAACCCAATGGGTTACTTCCAGTCTTGGCGTGGCTACCAGGAGGAGACTGAACTCAGAGCTGCAGAAAAGAGATATGGCACCAATCGTGCTGAGATGGTGGTCCCAGATTTTCTAGAGCTTTTCAAAGAGAGGGCCACAGCACCTTTTTTTGTCTTCCAGGTATGCATGTGTAATGTTACTTAGAATTTGACTGGTTTTATGGGAAGACTTAATCATCTTTGTATCCCTGTGATGTCACACACTCTGCCTTTCATCAGGTTTTCTGTGTTGGACTGTGGTGTCTGGACGAGTACTGGTACTACAGTGTTTTCACACTTTTTATGCTGGTGGCATTCGAAGCCTCCCTGGTTCAGCAGCAGATGAGGAATATGTCAGAGATCCGCCGCATGGGAAACAAACCATACATGATCCAAGTAAGTTTGACTAACTATAAATTTATGATATTACTTTTTTTGTCATATAAAGTATTACAAAGTCATGAGTATATGAGTAGGGCTTTTCACTCAGTCCCATGAGGTCTATGACCCTGCAGGGTTTCAAAGTATCCCAGCTTCGACACACCCGACTCAAATTAAATATATCCAGTAACCTGTGAAATTTGGCACAATGACTTATTAGAGTCAGATGTGTTGGAAAGATCTGTTCAAGCTTTAATTTAAACTTCTCTTTTATAATTCAATTCAGCTTTTTTTGTATAGCACCACTTCACAACAATGTCATCTCTGAGCACTTTGCAGACATCAGTTTGAGCCAATTCATAATCAATAATCAAGTTAAGAGAAACCAAAAGATTGCATCAAATCTTGACTTCGATCCAATCTCCCATCCTGAGCATGCATGAGTCGACAGTGGGAAAGAAAACTCTCACTATTGCCTCATGTTTATAAGTCCAGCATGAATGGAGAACACCTTGGCATCAGATGCTACAGGGCACCCTCAGAGCTTAGAGAAACTTTCTTTAATGGATCAAATTAGATAAATGAACAAAAAAAAATCAGGCAAGGCTGGTCCTCATTTTGAGTGTCTACAGTGTTGGGTACAGCATTTTTTGTCAGTAACTCACTGTAACTTACTAGCCTTTTAAAGTAACTGTTTCTATTACCTTATGATGCGTTGTTTGTTACTAGCTAAATTAATATATTTTGGTCACCAGCTCTGTGCATCTTTCCATTTAGAGCAGTGGGAAAGCAGGATATGGTCAGTGTTGCCAAGTCTGCTTGTTGGGCTTGTTTTCTCAGCTGTAGAAACTTACTCTGCTTTCCTGCTGCATTTGTAAAGCCCTTCTTATTCCTTCACAGCTGTCCACAGTAAAGCAAAAACCCCTGGATTCAGAACAGGAAACATGAACATACAAGATTTTTTTTTTAAATAACCAATGCCCACAGCCACATTTCTTTGGTTACCATGACTATCCAAACCAGCACATCAATACTCACACATATACACACCTTTATTAAACAGAGAAACAAAATGACAATGCACATAAATAACTAAGAAAAAGTGGACTAAAGAGTTCACAACGTAGACCCTCCTTCTTTTCCCCAGAAATAAGATAAATAATTTCTTTAAAAAAAAAACCCTACCTAACTGTCTACCTATTTACCTGTCTATTTATCCATTGATCAACTTTTTAATAAGTTGAACATTTCCAATAGATTAATTTTTTAGCAACTGTTTTTTATTCAATAAAACCATCTGCTAGCCTGATTTTAATAAATTAACATTAAAAAAAGTTACTTTTGAGTTTGTATAATTTTTTGTACGACACCATATAAATTTTAAGGATATTAATGGCAGCACTTTTTTAAAGGTAACTAAAAAGTTACTTTTAATAGTAAACATTACTTCTACAACAAAATACCCCAATTTTCTAATAAAGTAATGAGTAACTGTAACTAATTGCAATGTCAGTATCATTTTCATTAGCTAAAAGCATACAAAATGAAATGATTATACTTCTGACAGGTATATCGCAACAGGAAATGGAGACCTATTTCTAGTGATGAACTTGTCCCTGGAGATCTTGTTTCGATAGGTAAATTTCTATTCCCAGTTATCCTGACTTTTACCATGACCGTTAGCTTGATGTGTTTGTTAAAAACGTGTATTCTCTATTCTTAAGGACGTTCACCACAAGACAACTTGGTACCATGTGACGTGTTGCTACTCAGGGGACGTTGCATTGTGGACGAAGCAATGTTGACTGGAGAGTCTGTTCCACAGATGAAGGTTAGAAGCTAATTTTATTGTATAAGTGTGTAGTTAAAAAATACATTTTTGTCCATCAAACTAATATTTTGTGTGAAGGAACCAGTGGAAGACTTGGATTTAGAGCGAATTCTGGATCTCCAGATAGACTCTCGACTTCACGTTATATCTGGTGGGACTAAAGTGGTGCAGCATAGTCCCCCTTTAAAGGCCAGTGCTGGACTCAAGCGTAAGCTCTACTGCTTTTTAAAATGTGTCCATTGATAGAAGTGTGTTTTTATACAGTTGGATCGATACATTTAATAGTGCATCTATTCACAATGAATTTAAAATGACCTGCACTCCTAAAGCTTTTCCTTTATGTGCAGCTGTAGACAACGGCTGTGTGGCCTACGTACTGAGAACAGGATTTTATACCTCTCAGGTACAAAACAGCTTGTTGTTTCTATGCTGACGCCTTTTTTCTGAGCACAGGTGCTTTATTTTTAGATTCTGTTCTTTGAAACAGTTGTGGAAGATATATCAAGTCAAATACAAGATAATTCATTCACACAAATTTGCTTTTAGGGTAAACTGTTGAGGACCATCCTCTTTGGTGTGAAGAGAGTGACAGCAAACAACCTAGAGACCTTCATCTTCATCCTTTTTCTACTTGTGTTTGCCATTGCTGCTGCTGTATATGTGTGGGTAGAAGGTGAGCAGCACAGACTAAACTCAGTGGGATGGGATTCCTTTTTAACATAGACATCATTGTTGTCAAAATCAGTGCTAATAAGAAGAGATGAGAGATTAAGTTGACTTTAAAAACGGTGTTTTGTGGATTTTATTACTCCTTCAGGGACCAAGGATCTCAGTCGGAATCGCTACAAGCTGTTTCTGGAGTGCACACTAATCCTCACTTCAGTGGTTCCACCTGAACTTCCCATAGAGCTTTCTCTGGCAGTTAACACATCTCTCATTGCCCTGGCTAAACTTTGTAAGCATGTTAGGTTTTCTGTCCATTTTAATGATAGAATATTTATTACAACAAGTGGAAAAGCTGCATATGTGATAAAGTATATCAGTATTTTTTGTTTGTTTTCCTTTGCACAGATGTGTTTTGTACAGAGCCCTTCAGGATACCATTCGCAGGAAAAGTAGAAGTTTGCTGTTTTGACAAAACCGGAACACTGACCAGTGACAGTCTGGTCGTACGAGGAGTAGCAGGCCTGAGGTAAGTCCAGTCTGCTGTGTCAGTGTTTTGCATGACACTCAAAATTAATTGCAAACTCATACAAATATGTTATGTTTCCGATTGTTAATACAGTTATTTTCATTATAAGGAGTGAATCAACTGATATTTATGTTAATGACAGACAGGGAAAGGAGGTAACACCGGTCTCTGAGATACCAGTTGAGACACATCGGGTAGTGGCCACTTGTCATTCACTGGTTACTCTGGATGATGGGCAGCTGGTAGGAGATCCTCTTGAGAAAGCAATGCTGACTGCTGCTGATTGGACTCTTACTAAAGGTACTACAATGAATAATGCGGGGCAGTTTCTTGTGTTAAATAGATCATCAGCAACATATGCTTTTGTTGATAATTGACTGCATTAGATGCTGCTTCTCAGATATACCCTTGATATATTTGATTTTATGTACATTATTTCAAAGTAGTGTCAAACCTGGTGCTCTGAACAGGGTTGCACATAAAAGCAAAGTAGTTCTTTAGGTCCTTTGAACTTTGCGTGTACATGTTGGCATTTCAGTACATTCTTTGTTTAAGCTACAAAGCTAAACTGTGTTAAGTGACTCCTATCTCTTAAACCAGATGAAAAGGTGTTCCCACGGGGCATCAAAACCCAGGGACTCAAAATCCACCAGCGTTTTCACTTTGCCAGTGCTCTGAAGAGAATGTCAGTATTGGCCTCTTACGAGAAACTGGGCTCAACCGAACTCTGCTACATCTCCACAGTCAAAGGTGCTCCAGAGACTCTCAGAGGAATGGTACATGCTGACAGCATTTTTTACATACTCGTATCCTGTTGCCCAGGTGTAGGCAGGTTTGGTTGTCGAGAGGAGCCGTCCTGCAGGTTATAGATGTTTCCCTGATTCACCACATCTAATTCAAATTTGATAAAAAAAAATTTGATAACCTGTTGGAATAAATTCATTTAAATTAGAAGTGTTGAAACAGGGAAACATCAAAAAACCCGTGGGACTGTGGCTCTCAAGGACCAAACTTGCTTGCCCCTTCTCTAGCATAACACACTATTCTGACATGGGTGGCTGTAGTTTGCAGAATGTCCGTCAAGTTATGACGAAGTCCACAGGGTGATGTCACAGGAAGGGGCTAGAGTACTGGCGTTGGGCTATAAAGAAATTGGACATCTCAGTCATCAACAGGTTCAGATTTAATTCCTAACAGATATTGTTGTCATGTTCTTTGTACGGTATGTATGTATCATGTTTGTTGACAGACCTGTTTAAAACTGATATGAATCTTTTTGGTTCATATAGGTTCGGGAGATAAGTCGTGATACTCTGGAATGTGATCTTCATTTTGCTGGGTTCATGGTTGTATCTTGTCCACTAAAAAGTGACAGCAAGGCTGTTATCAAAGAGATTCAGGAAGCATCTCATCATGTAAAGAAGCTAATATCTCAGAATTCAAGATGCATAGAAGCAAGCTTATATGATGGTTAATTCCACTCTATCTGCTTTCAGGTGGTTATGATAACAGGAGACAATCCTCTAACTGCTTGCCATGTTGCAAGAGAGCTCCATTTTATCCAGAAAGAGCACACACTCATATTGCAGCAAAGTTCCAATGATGGTAAGTTTAGTATCTCTTTTCAGAATGACTCCTATAACAGGGGTGTTTAAAGAAAGGACATAGAGAAAGAGTTGAATCTTTAAAATTTAGTTAAACTGTATGCAGATAATCTAATTAAAAGAGTGGGTTTTGCTTCATGAGAAACCTGTCCTCAAATAAGCATAAATGTACCCAAACTGGTTAAGATGAAAAATGTGTATCAATATTCTGTTTTCCAGATGAGTGGCAGTGGGAGTCCATTGATGGCAGTGTGTCTGTATCACTTCCCCCTCCTTCTGTTTCTTCGTTTGTGCATCAGTACGACTTGTGTGTAACAGGGGAAGGGCTCACCAGATTAAGCTGTGATCCCCGGCTTCTCCATACCCTGTTACCACATATACGAGTGTTTGCTCGTGTCAGTCCAAAACAGAAGGTAGGTCATAAAGCATTATTTGGGTGTCCTGAAAAGTCCCAAAGTCACTTTTTCCATTATAATGCAGCCAATAGGCACATTTTTATTGTCACGTTGCTCATGGTTACATGATTTTTATCTTTTTTTCATAATTAAGTATTCAGAATTAAATAAATAAGTATTAAAGAATTCTCCTAAGAGTTTACATTGAAATGGTAACTCTGAATTGAGGTTTACATGCAAAATACATTTATTTACCTATTACTCAATTTCACTTTAGATCAGGTTGTGTGTTGAGAAAGGTTCTGATTAAGTAGTGGGCTGACGTGACGTACTTGTGTCAACCGGAAACAAACTCCACTTTTTTTCTTTTTCTCTCCTGCTATAACGTGTAAAATTATTTTTACTATTTAATTTGATTATAATTGTGAATCCTAGCTTGACACAGACGTGCTACATTTTTCAGCAGCTGAGGATGAGTAGGGAGGCAGAAGACTGCATGGAATATGTGCGTCATCGCAACAGGACAAGGGAACATGCATGACTGGAATTAAAGCAGAATGAATGTATACATAATTAAGGAATTAATCTATTCAGGTTTAAAATGGGAATAAACCAGGCCTTAATTTGGAATTATGTTAAAATGTCTTCATTTTAATTCTGAATTACCAGTAAGTGTTCACATAGTCATTTTCCAACTCTTTAAAACAGATTTTACTATCTTGAAGTACAGGGAAATATAGTATGTCTGTAAATGTCACCATAAACGGGTAATTAGAACAGACTCTTGGACTTTTTGAGATACATTTTGAATAGAAATAGAAGCAGTCAGTATTGTTAAGTAAAGCACATGGAAATTACTTTAACGGGGATTTATTTGTTTGTTTGTAATTTCAGGAGTTTGTGATCACCAGTCTAAAGGGGCTTGGTTATGTGACACTGATGTGTGGTGATGGCACAAATGATGTGGGAGCTCTTAAACATGCTCACATAGGTACGACTTAGTGGTCACAATAAATAAAACAAACCGTTTGCTGTGAATGAACCCGATAGGTGAACAATGATGGATTTGTTTTTCCACAGGTGTTGCTCTGTTAGCTAATGCCCCTGAACACTTGCCAGAAAAAAAGAAGCGTTCAAGAGAAAAGGACTCGTCCACCTCAGAATCCAGACCTTTACCACCTATCAGTTCAGGAGCCAAACTGAGCTCCAGGGCAGCGAGACAGCGGGTTATGGCACAAAGAGAAGAGCAACTTGCTGCACAAAAGGTTTTTGTTTTGCTGAAATTACAGGAGCCTTTAATGCCTGATATAAGAAAACAGGGTAGAAATATCCAGTTTGAACAAAAACATTTTTTTGTATATTTACGATTTGTTACGATATAATAGGTCAAAATTATTATATGTTAGGTCTTAAAGGGTTAATGCATGTTATTTTTATGTGGACACAGTGTACCATGCTGACATGATATTCAGTTTAGTAATATATGTATAAAGATGTATTGCGGTATGGTGTGGCAATTGTCAGATTTTTTTTTTGTAACAGGAGAGGATCAGTCAAGTTTTGCGAGAACTTGAAGAGGATCAGGTGCAAGTAGTAAAACTAGGTGATGCTTCCATTGCTGCTCCCTTCACCTCGAAGCTCTCTTCCATACAGTGCAGTGAGTACCACCTGTTATTATTCTTAATTCAAAGTTTGCAAAGTCTAAGACATAAAGCTTCCTCCTCTGAAGCCTTTTTCTTTTTTCTAAATTCCCAGTCTGCCATGTAATAAAGCAAGGACGTTGCACGCTGGTGACAACACTTCAGATGTTCAAAATTCTTGCGCTCAATGCTCTAGTCCTTGCCTACAGTCAGTCTGTTCTCTACCTCGAGGGAGTCAAGTTCAGTGATTTCCAGGCAACTCTACAAGGCCTGCTCTTGGCTGGATGCTTCCTATTCATCTCTAGATCAAAGGTAGGAATTGAAGTTGTAATTCATGGGAGCCCAAGTCTTGTCCTTGTCCTTTCCAACACATCTTATTTAAATGACTGAATTTCCTCATCTGCAAGTCATTCAGCTTTGCAGAGGCTTGATAACAAACTATTCATTTTATTCAGGTGTGCTGGAGAAAAGTTTCATGTAAAAACTGCAGGATATTAGACCTGCGTGCATAAACCTGAAATGCATACAGATTCTACACTGTCCAATAAAGACTGTTGTGACTTACTAGTTTTTTCTTCTTTAAATGCATCTCTGCTGTTTTTGAAAAAAGCCTTATTTATCAACTTTCTCTTTTAATCTGCAGCCACTGAAAACATTGTCACGGGAGCGGCCCTTACCAAACATCTTCAATCTGTATACAGTGCTGACTGTGCTGCTGCAGTTCGCCGTTCACTTCTGTAGTCTTGTGTACCTTTACAAAGAAGCACAAAGCAGAAGTCCGCCCAGGTAAGTAAGACATAAGGCTCCTTTAGTTTACACTAACTTTAATACTATTGCAAAAACTATGTAAAAAATTAGACTGTAGTCCATATTATTATTCATATCCTGTTTTTCATGATTTCTCCTATTTTCTCTCAAAAATATACAATAAATCAAGTCTGTTTTTTTTATTGAACAAAACTACTATTAATGAAAACATTTTTGCCAATCAATACATAAAAGGTGTTCTGACTGAATTGTTCCAAACAGTTTTACAATATTAAATATGTTCCTAAGAATCAAAAGTGTTGCTGTGCGTTGATTTTTCCAATATGTATGAAAAAGTTTTAAAAAAACACATAAAAAAACTTTTACAGATCAAATTCTGTAAAAATGATTGATCTTGATATTCCAGAGACATTAGCGGCTTCAAATATCTGCTTGCTGCTTTCAGTGGCTTTTTACCAAATGCTGTCTCCAAACGATCATTGAGATCAATCATGTGATCATGATTCTATTTACTCTCTGATTCACACTCAAATATTTGGCAGCACAATCATCTCACTAAAGGTTTTTTGATTAAAGTAAAGGGGGGGTCTTATCCTTTTTACATTTTATCTATTAGCTAACACTTTTACTGTTCAATAGAATTGTATTTTTATTACATGTCATTTATAGCATGTAGACGTACAAATGTAGATACTTTTAGTACATGTCCATGTTAGGATTTATATTTTAATCAAACTAAAGAAAGTTCAGTTTACATAAGGCTTGTGATTACTCGTTTAACACTAAAAAATATTTCTTTTGGGTGAAATAAGAAATTATTTTTATCCCACCACTTAATTTTGAGCTTTCCTACATCTACAATTAAGAACTTGCTAGATTTTATCTTAAAAATATTTAAAAACTTTTTTAAAAAACTATTCAGCAAAATTATTTATAAAACATTTTTGCTTTTGTAATTCTGTCATTTATTTTTATTTCATCGTCCTAAATTGACCAAAGGATTAAAATAATTGTTTTAATAATTGAAAGTATAAAAAAGGGGGTGAAAGCTTTGTTTTCATCAGTAAGGTTATATGAATAGATTCTAACTTTCATATGTACTTTTTTTTTTCAGAGTGGAGCAGTTTGTAGATCTTTATAAAGAATTTGAACCCAGTCTAATTAACAGCACTGTGTACATAATGTCAATGGCCATGCAGATGGCCACTTTTGCCATCAACTACAAGGTATCTGCTCTATATGCTACTAGTAACTGTAATATTATTTTTTTTCTTCTGTGTGTAGAAGACTCAAAATATTTCTCATTGTTTTTGGCAGGGTCACCCATTCATGGAATCTCTTAGTGAGAATCGACCACTTCTGTGGAGTATTGCGCTGTCAGGTTTAGCGATTGTGGGGCTTCTTACTGGATCCTCACCAGAATTCAATGAACAGTTTGCTCTTGTAGATATTCCAACTGAGGTAAGATGGCATGATTTTTTTCATTTAATAGCTTTTTAAAATAATTTTATACAACATAAAAGCCTGTAATCTGATTTGTTTCTTGTCTTGCAGTTCAAATTGATCATAGCCCAAGTTCTAGTGGTGGATTTTGTTGCTGCTCTGCTGGTGGATCGTGTCCTGCAGTTTCTTCTTGGCAAAGGAACTCTCAGGCTGCCTTCTTGAACTCAGTGCCAACAGCAAATGCTGCCCTTATCAACCAAATTGTAAAGGGAGATAAAACTTTGAATGGGGAAGAGAATTATAGCTGTTGGGACATAAACAAGACGGCAAAGACAGTCATGGCATGAAGTACTGTTCATTCTGTTTATCCCTTCCTTTGTAATGATCTGCTCCTTTTTAAGCCCCTGTGACTGTATTTAATTGACTTTTTGTTTCAGTCTTTTTTCTAACATTTTCCCTTCTCCGTATGTTCCTCCCCACTGCTACAAAATGCCATGAAGACAGCAGTATTGAGTGGAGTGAGATTGTGCCAGCCAGAGTGAAACCTACAGGCACAAAAAAAGGGGCATTCTCCAAGAGAATTGCTATAGTGTTTTGAATATTTTCTTTCCCTTTTTCTGGTTTTGTAAAAAGTGAAAAAAAAATCTTTAACAAACTTATAAAGACTTAAAAATACAAATGTGAAGTCTGCCACGTGTTTTATCAAATGAACATGATGGGGCAAAGTTTGTCCTACTTTGAATCATCCTGTTCCCAGGAATTAGTACTGTATGTAAAGAAATCAAAGTATGAAATATGGCTGTTCATTGCAAATGTAATAATTTTATTAATCCTTTTACGTATTAGGCCATAAAACACTTGCAAAAACAAAAGTTAAATCTATTAAGCATCAACTGCTCAAAAATAACACAAAGGTTATAAGAGTGTACACCTGTCATCTATTCTGACTACAAAAAAAACTCAGCAACAGATATCCATGATCTTTATTGTGTTTTAATTTGTTTTGTATCAACCTTTTTATAAATGGAGAGTAGATAAACTAAAAAAAAGGTTTTCTTCAAATAATTAATATAAAACTTTTTAACTGTAAATCAAGACTGTTATCATGCCCCATTAAACCCATAAGGTTCATACGCTTTCTTTCAGTGAAATATATCGCCAGTAAAATACACCATGAAAATGATCACATCGACATTCATCTCAGAAACTTGCTGAAAGCTCTGAGCTGTTAAAGCTGCTAAATTCTGCCTAATCGTGCCACTTTTTTTCATTGTTCAGACTATATTTTGTAAATAAAACCAAATATTAAACAACTGCATTAGGTTTTAGAAGAGGGGATGCACAGTGACGCGGTGCCTCACAGTGAGAAGGTCGCTGGTTCCAGCCTCTGCTCGGACAGTGGTCTTTCTGTGTGGCGTATACATGTTCTTTCTGCGTTAGTGTGGGTTCTCTACGGGTACTCCTGCTTCCTCCCACTGTCCAAACACACACGTCAGGTTGATTGTTCATTTGAAATTGTCGATAGTTGTTGAGTGTGACTGTGTGTGTGTGTGTGTGTGACTGGTTGTCTTTCTGTGATGGACTGGTGACCTGTCCAGGGTGTACCCTGCCTCTCACCTAATGATTAGCCTACTGTGATAGGCTCCAGGAACCCCGTATTGGAATAAGTGGTACAGATAATGGATTGATGGTTTCAGAAGACACAAACAAAAAAATAACTTACTTATCACAGGACTTGTTTACCTCTAATTATGTTAGTAAAAAAATCATTTAAAAAATAGCTGTACAGTGAGAATATATTCCTGTTAAATTCTAATTTATAATAAATTACACTCCTTTATTTTCCCCAACAGTCTTTTAAGAAAGCTAAAAAAAATGTGAAATGGTTTGTCTTTTATTTTAATTGTTTATGTCTTGAACACCTTTTTATTTTTAGATATTGCAGTCAATTTGTTTTAACCACCAGGCTGCCCTTTTCTACTATTGAACTTAATGTAGTTAATTTGAATTCATAATTTGGATACTGTGGAGAAGAAAAAAATCTTTGTCTAGCATTTAAACTTTGAACCACAATTTTTCACAAGAAAAAAAACTTAGAGTAGAATACAATTCTACCTGGATTATGACATAACTGGAACAGAGCACAATATAAATATGTGTGTTAAGAATTTTATGTTATAATTCTATAATATAAGTATTGTATTTTACTATCCAAATTCATATTCCACTTTTGTTTTTAAGTTGTGTGTGTTCTCTGCTGAAAATCCCTATGCCATAGGCTCATTGAACAATTACTTCAGCACTTCAAATTCAAACAACTTCAATTACCGTAGTGGTCTTAATTCTTACATCAATAACACTGCAACACTTTTACCAGTTTTATTTAAATTATATGTGGAGTAGTTTATTATAGTATTTCGTTTGAATTATTTGGTGGACAATATATATATATATATTTTATGTTAATGTCATGTTCATGCTCATCCATGAACTTCACTACATTTCCCATGATGCTCAGCAGCGTAGAGGGGTTCGGTTTGTTGCGCGCGCTCTGAGGAGATCTTTTTGAAATTAAAATGGCGGAAAAGCAGATGGAAGATGGGCAAGTATATTGTTTATAACTTGTGTTTAGAGTGTATTTTTTTAAATATTGCATTCAATATTGTAATATTACAATGTTACACACATGAGTAGCATTTTTGTATCTTTGACGGATGCCTTTTTATTTCTAAAAACCTCTTGCAGTTGTGGAAGTGTCGGGGATAATACTCCAAATGAGGTGATATACTAACGATTTTTCACTGAAACATTTGCAGAAGTTCAACTATAATTTTGAAGTTAATTCCTGTTGTTTTCTGCATGCCAAGGTATGTTTAGTTACACAAACAACAAAAAGATGCCCCCCTGCAAGCCCTAGCTCAGCACCTCCACGCAAGTCTCCTCGTACCGGCGCCCTATCGCTTTCAACACAGACGCCAGATTGTGAGGAAGAACAGCTGGAGAAGGACAAATCCGAAATACTGACAGGAAACACGGACAAGTCGGTGAGCCCTGCTGGACGGAAAAAGCCATGGAGGAGAGCCACTCTGAGTCGACGCTCTCTCCCTGCACATCCTAACCCATATCAATGTGAGAAGGAAGGGTTTGTTTTGTGTTTTTTTTCCATTGTAAACACCACATCTTGTTTTTGAGATACTTATTTTGGTCTGATAAATCCATATTTTGAAATCTGTTCCAGCTTTGTGCAGAAACATAAGCACATCCTTGTCTCAGAAAGAGAGGCTTGAGAAATTGTTTGAGGCTTCAATGAAGGTAAATGTCAAGAAACTATAAATTTAAATGCTTAGGTGTATGTTTTGATTATATGTCACGTTTTTGTCTCATCACTTCTTTGTAGCTGGCAATAGAAAGAACTCAAAATTCACTCCAATCGGTGCCAAATATTTCAATGGAGTCTTTTAAAAAACAAGGTTAGTGCTCTTTCTTTCCCATAGTTTCAGAAAACTTGTGTGTTTTACCAGTTAGTATTGGAATGTTAATGATAAATTATGTCTTGATAATGTTTTTTTTTGCTGTAGTTGAGCACATCCAGACACAGTGGAGTGGCCTTGCCAAAAACATGCACAATAAACCACCTCAACACCTTTCAAGCTCAGTCTGGTATTGTAACTGGTTTTGTCATTTTGTTTTCATTTCAAATCATAGATAGTTTATCTTAGATTTTGACAACAGCTTAATATTTTGTACCACAATGATGACAAAAATCTATTTTTCCCAGTTCTAAAGAGCCTGAAGTGCAAAAAGCAATGGAAAATGTCCAGAAAGCCATCCACAGGCATGTACTTTGCGATCTTGTATCCTGTGGTTATGACAATTCTGTTTTAAAAATAAAGACTAATCAGACTTTTACATGGCACAGAGTAATTACATGTTAAATGAACACAAAACAAAAAGAAAGTTATTGTTTTGCTTTGTGATTTTTAGGATGCAGGCTGAAAGTGAATCTTGGGAGGAACTGTTGAACAAACACAGAAGTAAAGCAGAAGAACTGGAAAGGTTAATATGAGCACCATCATTTGTCAGAACTTGTCTTTACAAATTTGTACCAACAATGGTTTTAATATGCGTTTACTTGTTATTGTAGAAAGGTTGAGAAGGGACAGCAAACGGGCATATCCCTAAATTCTTCAGCCATGGCACGATCCTCACAGTACCACGTCATAGAAAGTAAACCCAACTACCGCAGTCTTCTCTGTCGGCAACAACCTTTACTTCAAACTATGGAAACTGTTGTACGTATGAAATTACATTTTTACACAGTTTCTGAAATGAAACATCTCTTTCTCTCCATGACAAAATGTATTTGGAGTTTTACCCACTTTACCAAGCTACAAGACAAAAACACAACAAAAGACGGGTCGCCATCACTACCCAAGAAGAAATAGATTTAGGTGTTTTTAAAAATTTTTTTTAGATGTTTTTATCAGTCTGCGCCTGGGCAGCTGTGGCCATGCACATAGTTTGCTGTCAGCAGCATATTGCACAAACAACTCTGTCATCCTGGCTCAACTCGTATGTGATTATAAGCCAGCACTCACCACAAATGGAAACCTGCATTTATTCCACTGCACATTGTTATCACATTTAGCTAGAACCACTGTCATTGTTTAAACACTTATTATTACTTCTGCAATCATTACCTCTGCTGAGGCGAAGGTTGTGTCTTATCCTGTGTTAATAAGTTATAAGTTATAAATAAGTTATGTGCAGATTTAAATCAAATTTTTTAGGAAATATCACACATGGAATAAGAAACAAGTAGATATGTTTTAGGAGGATCCGGCATTATTCAGCCATTTTCTTGAGATTCTTTTCTATTAAGAGATGGCAATACTTTTTTTTAATATTACAGCTTCTAATTAAACATCTAATGCCCAGAGTCATTTAGATTAGATTATTTTGAAGTTATAAACTATTTAAACATTTTCCCACAGACTATATATAACATACATACATACATATAAATACTTGTTCAAAGGTAAATAAATGTTACATTAATAATCATCTATGTCCAACTAGACTTGCAGCAGTCTGACTCACTTATCTATGCTGTCCCTATTGTTTGTTTTTTTTGCTTGTGTTCTCTGACACTTTGGAGAAATGCCTCTGCTGTAGAATAAAATAAGGAGAAATCAAGGATATTAATCCATGAGCTCCATTTAAAATTGAAGTCGCATAGTCCTCTACAAAATAGCACAAAATCAAAGAATGTCATGAAACAAGAATAGATCAACAGTCAAAGGTCTGGATATAATACACCTCATGTCTGGACTGTTTGGACACTGAAAGTAATGCAGGGAAGATGTATAACAAATTAACAGTCAGTCATATTAATTAGTCAAAACTTTGAGCAAATGCACCCAATAATCCCATGAATGCCATGGTTGTAGTGGTAGGATTATCCACTGTTGATGCTTTTGTGCCAGTACAACAGGGATATTGTGCCAGTTAGATGGAGATCTAAAAGAGGAAGACTACTTCAGACATTTTACATTTCAACTCTGATATGTTGATGCTTCAGCAGAAAATTTGTCCCAAAGACTACTCTTACCTGGCGGTGGAGTAAATAAAAATATCCTGGCCTCAGCTATACATTATTTTGACTGAAAATGTTGGTCCACAAAAGACAGTGATCAAATATTGAACCAGAATTTTACTAAAAGTTCTTGGCTGAGATGCTATTTTAGTTTACATATTTTGTCTTGTTTGCATAATAATTTTACCCTAATTTGATTTAAGAAAAGCCAGTAAATCAAAATATGTGCTTTTATTTTCTTTGTAAAGGTTTAAAATTGATTTAAGGTTGTTTGTAAAACCATTGTTTCCAGAGAAAGAGAAATTTATCCCCTGGCTTTCATGTCCATCCTTATGATTTTTAGCATAAATTTTTATATATATATTTTTTTCTGTTTATTTCACCACGTAGTGTATTTTTGATAAAATAGTCAAATGGAGGACATGCTCTTTAGCTGTTAGGATGAACAGAAAGAAGATGCTATGACATTGTTTTTGCTGTTTCAGCCTGTTTAGATTAAACCACCACTACATAGCATTGTTGAGGCAAGAATAACTTTTCTAACTTTTAATTGTTTGTTTCTTTGTAAATAGCAGCTTTATAAACTAAATCTGATCTTTTTTGCATTTCATAATAGAGAATAAAATCATTCGACATGTACTTAACTACCAAACGTACCAAACGGATTCATCCATGCTTTCTGTGGGTTTTTTTTTTTTTGTCTGTAGATGGACATTCAATGTAAGATGATAAGAGAGCTCATTTCCTTCAAGGAACAATCGCAGTTATTGATGAAAGAAACCAGTGGTCGACTGGGTAACTATTTTAATTGGTTTTGTTAATTTCTCTGGAATTATTTGACACCTTCAGGGATGTTTTGACTTTTTTTCTTTTCACTAATCCTGTTGTTTGTAGCTGAAGCGGCAGGATTCCAGGATCTTTCATCAGATGTCCTCAGAAAGCTAATGTCAGCGCCTTTATCCACCACAACTACACAAGCATCCGCTGTGGACCAAGTTTCTGTAGGACTTAATTATGAAAATTGAATGTCTATTTAATTATTTCACATTTTTGATTCCTTAAAATTTTATTGTCTTTCGATTTGAATGTTTTTCTTCTGCCCCCCCAATCAAATAACTGTACTTCATAATAAGTCTTAAGCGTAAATAAGGCTGTTCTAGGCAGTAATGTATTTATTTGGCCAGCAGGTGGCAGAGCATGGCTTTGCACTAAATTGTGACACGGTCAGTGAATGGGTTGAGTGGATTTCCTTTAAGCCTTAATTAAGTGTATTCTCACCTGTAAATCTTAAAACCATTTAAAGTGCAAGCTGTAAACGAATGGACAACTGTTCCTAAAAATTAACCACCATTTTACAAGAAAGGGTTATTTGTTTTACCTTCATAAAATAAACATTTCAAATGAAATTCAACGTGTAGCTCCAACATGTCAGAAATCAACATCATTTCCGTTTTGTATATAATATTTTATTACACTTTAGGTTACATTTTAAATGATACTTTTTGTCAAGAACATTCTGACCTCCTCGTCTCCTAAAAGAAAAGTTTATGCCTTTCTCCTTTATAAGAAATTCCTTGTAAAACAAAGACAACACAGTGGTTTGATTAACTTAACACAAATATTGCATTTTACCTGCAGCTTTTGTTTGTATATATTTCTTAGAGGCTCATCCTGAGTCACATCTACTCTCTTGTGGCCCTGCATCTATTTCACTTCATCAGTGTCCCTTGACCATTCAGGAGGTGGCCCCTCCCCCATTGTGACTCACCCCCATGTCTTGCTTAGCTCGGTCACTGATGCAGAACGAAGCTCTGACATTGTACCAGTCAGTCATAGCTTTGTTAACCATCACTTCTATGTCTTGGAACCATTCAACTCATTAAAGTTTATACTTGATCAGTACTTTTGATTATTACAATGCTGAAAATCTTGTAATCATGTAATATTGGACTTCTACTTTGCATGGGAACGATTACCAACACGAAGTATGTTGGGTTTTTCTTATAGCTGTGTTCAGAAGGAGTGATTGGAAAGCAAAGGGGCAAGCAAAAGAGAAGACAAGCAGGGTTGTGACCGTGAGAGTTGTGAGTAAGGGAGGATGGCGCACAACAGGAGAGATCGATTCTTATTTAGATGAAAATGAGGCTTGATGCTTGTGGGGTGAGAGAAGGGCAGCGTTTGCATCCAAATGAGTTGAAGGTTTCACAGATATGGTCCTTTTAAATGAATCACTTGCAATAAGTCCAAAAGTTTACAAAGCCACTGACAGTCCTTTTTCATTTAAGGGAAATTGTTCGTGACTATAATAGAAAGCTACTTAAGGAATTATTCATTTAAATGGCATGATAAAAGACTTGGCTACTATGTGTGGCATGCTAGATGCTGTAATTAAGTCTTAATTGGCTCCACAGGTGATATATTTACCGTGTAAACTAAGTTACAAATATCTGGCCAAAATAACCTGCACAAGATTAAATTGCGCTGGCTGTTTAGAATAACCTAGAGTTATGGATTGTGACCTCTGTGCTATATGCACATACATGTAACAATTACCGTAATGTTTATGTTTAGCGTATTCTCTTTTTTGTTGTTCCTAACTTTAGATTGATTAGTTACAGATTGCAGTAGATGGATCATTGGAGAGTCAGCATAAACTACTGCCAGTTTGGTCCAACTCCCTCATGCACACCCATCATCTCTTCTCGGTTTAGCAAGGCTTGCTGCTGCTCTCCTCCACATCCATTCAGTCAATCATTCGTCTTGGAAAGCTGTCTCTGTGATCTGAGTGATAAACAACAGCAAAATTGCACAGTTTGCAAAAAACAAGGACACTTGTTTTCAATCTGCTGTCAACATTTTCATACTGAGGACTGATGGGACGTTTCATTCATCAGAGGTTTGGGACTGAGTGATATTCCAAGCCTGGACTGTTTTGCTTTGGGATTGGATGCTGCATCTAAAATTGGCACACTTTGCTCATATATGCATATTTGACTTTTTTGCACAACTTGGAAGCAGTGTTCGTCTTCCACACTTGGAAAATATCTTTCAATTCAGGCTATTTTTTTTTTCTTTACACATAATTTATACATATTTGTGGTCAGGGCTGTACCTTTTTGCTTTGAGTTTGCTAAAAACAAAACAGGAAAACAAGTCTAAACGGTAATTACACTGTTTTTCAGGTTTGTGTACATCTTAATAAACACTAATATGTGACCATTCCTCGCCCTTTAACAATCCACAATAAAGTTTTGTTTGAAGAAATGTTGAGTAAACAATTCTATCGCAATGACGAAACCAAACGTTTTAACCGATTTAGATAACAAAAGCAATGGTGATGACGTAAGTGGGCAACCATTTGCACACCCACGATATCTGCTCACCTGGAGTTAAGCATGCCATGATAACATGTAAAACTCAATAGATATAATATTGCAAAGTATTAATAAAATTTCTCAAACTAGTATTGAAATTGGTCGTAATGGCTCTCATCTCTACAGTAGTTTGTCTGTACCCACCCACTAGCTCGCGCTCTGTGGTGCTATGAATTTAATGGACAACACGACGCACACCGCTCGCGCAGAAGAACATCCCACATACTCGCGCGACATCAACAACAATGGCAAACCATATTCTGTTTTGGTAGATTTCTCATCGTAGCCACACGGTCCAAAACTATATAGTTACGATTGTTTGTGTTCTTAGATTGGCGCATTTAATTGCAAGAAGTGCGTGTTCGTTTTTGATTATATTTTTCGTTTTACATTTTTTCCCCTGAAAATGTGCGAGGCGCTGTTGGCAAGCTCACACAGTCTGTGCATGTGTGTCCCTGCTGCTTTTCTGCTCTGCTACTGCTGCTAACCTAGCTGCTTTTCACTCGGTGGTTAGCCAGCGTTAGCCTGGCCGCGTATACTGACTTGAGTTTAAAAAAAGAAACCGCGGCGAATGTAAAACATATCTCTGCGATCTGATTTTTGAAAACTGTCCCAAACTAGTCCTTAATTGTCGCTGTCGGGTAAGGTAAGACGTGTTGTATGATTTGTCGCAAAAAATACTTTGCTGGCTAGCTAGTAGGCTAGCTATTTGTGTGTATTCTTCGACTGAAGAAAACGACAAGTTTTCTTTAAAAGTATGGATGATCAGACCAGGATGTTGACGGGTCTCACCGGACTTGGTGGACTACCACAGGCCGATGTCGGTGACCCAGACTCGGTTAGGAAACAGCAGTCCCTCGGTCAACCGCAACAAGACATTGGGGATATTCTACAGCAAATAATGGCCATCACCGACGAAAGCCTGGACGAAGCACAGGCCAGGTAAGACATAGGAAAAGCCATTTGCTACACACTGTCGCTGTTTAACATGCGGGTTTTACATTTGTTTAAGACGATAGTGCATAAATGCAATAATTATGCAAATTAGCGTTTAAACGTAATTTTCAGCTAACTAAAATGAGTTAATTTCCCTTTTTGTTGGAAAAAACCAGTTTGTGTTTTAGTTTAAAATTGCACTTTATATTTGTTTGTGCAGATTGCGTCCCTTTGCATAACATAATCTATAAACTTACTCACATGGTTACAAAAACGTTATGGCGCCACGTCTATTTTAATTAGTTTATCAGTTAAGTGTCAAATTAAAAAGTTAAGCTCTCATTTAAGTCTGTGACAATAGTTGTAAGAATCATGAAGGACCTCATCTGAGACGTGCTATTAAAAAAGTTGTTGTTTGACATTTTCTGCATAAGATCTAGTTTTTAAACTATTATTTTGATTGGTCATACTCCAGATCTGGTTTTAATAAGCGAAATGTTGCTCAACTTGTTTAAATATAGGTCTTAGAAAAGGCTTCTTGACAGCTTTCAGTTATTGTTGAGAACTTTGTCAAGTTTTTTTTTTTCAAGTGTGACTTTATGTATTTGAAGTTGTTGACAGTATTTAAAGTCTAAGAGGAGGAAAGTGGTGAGAAATTAAACTAAGTTTAGGGATCACACAGTGCTACTTCTCAACCAAGTAGCCTACTGAATGACTCTTAATATTATTTTCGGTTGTGGTTAAATTGTTGGGCTGAAGTGTTGCTTAGAGTGACTGACTAATCCTCATTTGCCATGTGTCTCAAAGAGCATAAGGTCAGTTTCAAATGAAGCATCAGTTTTTCAACAATAGACAATGTCCACTGCAAGACTGTGGCCACGGTGTGATGTGTCATTAGCTAGTGATTTTCCACCCAACATTTGACCACCTGGTTCTCTTAATTAATTCACTCCTCTTTCACTCCCTCCCTCCCTGGTGTTCATCCTTTTCATTGTGAGCTGGGTGCAATCAATTCTCCTATAATGTGTACGCGAGTGCAGCTGTCCACAAATCGAGTTTCTATTAATGAGATGGTGGTGAGGGGGAAGGATGATGCTATACTGGCAGCCTATGAACATTGGGATGTTATCTTTCCTTCACTACTAGTCTGAAGACTTTAAACAGGTCTTATTTCAAGGTGCAATTATTGCTGCTTAACAAAATGTCTTGGTAACATTAGGTTTTTGTTTGTGTTTTTAAAAGATATTTTCTCTCACAACTTGTCATTTTTGCTGACAATTCTTTTAAAAAAAACTTTGGTGAACTGTAAATTACTTTATTTGTAATAAAAAGCCCAGTATAAGAGTGAAAGGTCAAGAGTTGGCCTTTAACAAGATGCCAAGTAACATAGGTTACTTTATTCTATGCTTATATATTAAGACGTATTCCTACATAGATAATACTCTTATTCTACATATCCTTTACATGAAAGACTGAAATAAAAATGCTTGACTTGGTAAAGATTGTGGCATATGTTGTATATAAATGCATCACTACATAGGACTTCTAAAAAGCCTTCAACATATTCCAAAATGTTTATGTATGGTATTAACACAAACTGATTTGCAGTTTGTTTGCATGCGTTGCTGTTTGTATGTACTTTTCAATGCTTGCTTCAAACAAAACTCCAAAACCTAAGGAAATTATTAACTATATGGATGTTATTGTTATGGATAGGTGTGTTTAATATTAGCTGACATGACTTAACATTGACAGTCTTGGTCATCATTCACAATTTTAACCAAGTTTGCATCAATCTTTTCTTTAGACCTAACAATCTATAAATTAAGTGTGAGGTAGCCTGCAAATGGTAGAATGAAGTCCCCTGTCATGCAGGGTGGCAGTGTGTTGGGATGGGGAGTGGGATGGGGAGTGGTCAGGGCAGCGCAAGAACTTGGCGTTGCAGAATACACTTCCTTTGCACCATCCACCCTCATCCTCTCACCCTGTCGCCATATGTTCAGATGCTGGCCAGAGGAATCGCCGGCGCATTGGGGTGGATCAGACGACCCCACAGAGGGAGGGAGAGCAGGGGGGGGCATGGCAGGGGGTGGCCTGCCACTCAACTTCCAGCACAGGTCAGTATAGGACCGCATGCGCTCCCCCTTCTCCCCCTCCTGTTCATATCCTCCATGCTGAAGGCAGTCCTCCCCCAAATCAAATTCAGTAGGCAGAATTGGGTGGATGAAATTCACTTTTAATAACATACTCATGTATGAATAGCCTTAATGTTTTCATTGAGAGCTACTGTTTTGGGCCATGCACTATTGTGCTATTTTTGCTGGTCCCCTTAATAATACTGCAGTGGACATTCACAGCTGGAAGTAGTGTTCAGGTCATGTTTAGCCAAATCATATTCATCTGTGGTTTATTTGTGTTTGTGCTCAGTAATCCTTTTTTTTTCTCCCACTTTTCTAACTAATTGTCATGATTGACACGGGCCTTATGGTCTTCACTGTTTTAACCTAAACTTTGAAATTTGGGTTATACTTTGCTAAATGTACATCAAAGTTATTGTTTTTTTTAAACTTTGTCCCTTTAAAACTGTGCTTGATGTAATTTATCTTTTATTTTTCAGAAATTCTCTGGAGAACACATTCTTGAATTACAGGGTTAGAAATTTAAATTACAAACACAGAATAAAATTACATACAATATTTTACTAATCAATAAGCTCACTAAACAATAAAAAATAAAGTCGGGGAAGTCTCTGAAACTAAACTATAGTGTAATTTGACTTAAATTGGTAAGGGTGTGTGTGCGTGACATGTTTAAGATGTTTTATGTTGCCTTTCACATTTTGATTAATGTGAAAAAATATATAAGTGTACAGTTTTTATATTTGCACATTTACACTCCTCCACACTAAGGTGAATAGTGTAATGGTGTATATTATACAGTACTAAAGACTAAAGTGAGATCTGGGCTTTGCCACAAAATTCAGCTCTTAACAAACTTTTAAGTAGATGTGTGGAGGTCTGTTGGTGCATGGAAACATTTTGGCAGGAAATCTTGTTTATAAGGTGTTTCGATCAGACTGCAGTGAAGTGTAAAAGTTTTGTCTGTTTCCCTTTTGATTGCTATTAGCCTTTTTGGCAATTTAAAGAATGTCTGCTTAAATTAAAATTGCATCCTAATCCAAATGTTTTCCATCAACTTATCGTTTACTTCTATATATTGAGTATTTCTCTAAGCGGTAGAAATTAGATTACAGTTTATTAACTCTGAAATCGGGTGCTCAGTAATGATGACCTTGAGGTTTGGAATCATTACCTGTTCTATAGTGCAAAGCTCTGAAGTGACAATATTACTCTTGCTTTTTCGGATTGATGAATCAAAAATAGTACTGCACTACCAAAGCCATCCAGCTATCCAAAAATCCTTCAAACAACAAGGTCTGATCTTTTTGTTTTACACTACATTCTGGAAGTACTATATGCATAACACAGCCAGGCCTACTACTTTGTTTTTTTCCCTTATGGGGGCAGGGAAAGAAAAATTAAACACATCAATAGATGGAGGTCTGTTTATCGTAATTCTCCTTGCTCTTTCCCTCTCTTATCCCCTCCTCTTTCTTACAGGAAGCATGCCCTGAACTGTCACAGAATGAAACCAGCTCTCTTCAGCGTTCTCTGTGAGATCAAAGAGAAGACGGGTGAGCTTCTACTTCACTCTGGCTATGTGACTGTGCTCCAGTCTGCAGAGGTTGCAATGTATTATTGGTGTAAAGTGTATTTGACCCAGGTTCCCTAGCACCTAACTGCTTTTTCATATCAGAATATCATGTTGATTCAGTATTGAGTTCATTTGCTGTATGTCTGCTTTAATTCAAGATCATTCTAAATATGCACCAGTTTGTCATTTTGATCTCATATTTACTAAACCTATTTTTGGCTGCTGTTCAGACTTCACACTGACCAGCTGAAACTAATCTTAGCGGATCAGTTCCTTTGAAACTTGAGTCCAACAGCACAACTCGCTCACTTATTTGAAATTTACTACTATACATTATGGTTTTGTTTTCCGTTTTTACCACAGGCATCTGAAATGTGCCTCTTTATTATAAACATTTTTCCATTTCTGCTATTTTGGTTAAATTATACGGTGGTAATATTGTAACAAAATGTGTCAACCAGTTTCTGCACATGGTTGCTGTTGGCACTGTTTGCTGGATTTTGGCAATGAATTAAAAATACCTTTGGCAGCACAGCTATGAACTATTTTAACCAAATGTCTTTAAAAACAACAACAAAAAAGCATTTTTAAAAAAGACATGACAAACTCCACAGGGTTTATAGCTTTACAGTCAAATTGTTAAGCTGCTTTTGGACAAATACATTCAGTTGTTTCAAACAATGTCAAATCAATCCTAGCCTTTTAACACACGTTTGCTGGAGATAACTGTGCAATTAAACACATTTTAACAAGCTAATTTCTGACACAGTTTTAACAAAAGAAACATGCTGCATTTCTATATCCAATTGCAATAAATAATAGCCAATGCAGATTTAATTAGTCAGTGGAAATGCTCATTTTCATCCTTACTATTAACACCAGCTGACTGACACATTTTGGTGTTTAGCACAGGGATAGATAGCATATCTTTAATGGTAGTACTACATACAGTGTTTTATCTATTCATTTTAAAAATCTCTTTCCTCTGCCAACTTTTTTGCTTTCTTGTATTGTTCCTCATTTTCTCTCTGTCCTTGTGCATCTTCTAACAGTATGCCTCTCTTGTTCAAATACAATTTGAAAATGCTGCACTGCTGCCTGTTGTGGCCCCTCTGTCAATAATGTATTATTGCTCTCCAGTGATTGGAGAAAAGTAAAGGCTAGGCTTGAGTGAGTGGGGTAGGGTACACCGTTTCCCAGGCAACCAGTGGTCTTATTTATCCTAATGCCATTCACTTTGATTTTCACATTTAGTCTCCCAGCAAACTAGAGAGAGGATCTGTGACTATTTCTATGGCAAGCTCAACAGAAAAGCAAGCAAAGAATATTCAAAGTTAATAGTAAGTTCATACTTGAGGTGAATTATACGGCTATGGCTGTCCTTGTACACTGCTGGCCGTTTGCCACATAGTGCCCTAACTACACTGTGTACCTGCTTTGGTATTTCACTGCCAGTCAGACCCCCTGTAGGCCCCATTGTCTGCTTCTGGAATGTAAAATGACTTCTCCTCAATGCAGCTTGTGGAAGACCCAGTCAGTAGTCCTTAAATATCTCCAGAGATTTTCTGCAGTATATTCTCACTAACAAACACGCACTTCTGATGGCACAACAGCATACACAATATAACTCCCTCACACACATACACTTACAGCAAAATGAGATAAAAGCAAACTCAGACTTGGGTGTACTCCTACTGCTTCGGTCTTGTCCTCTCCCCTCCCTCCCTCTGCCTCGCTCCCATTCTTGAAAGAGAAGACTTGCTCTGAACTCGGGGCTTTGATATGGTAATGTAATGGTGGTGGTGGTGGAGGAGGGGAGAGGGGTATGGGGGAGGGGAAGTGAATTCCTTTGAGTGGTGCAGTTGGTTAGATTGTTTTTATTGTAAAGGAAATGTTCTGCACAAATGCCAATGCCCCCCAATCCCCTCACTACCACTACCCCAAAACACCCCCATTTTAAAACAGTGCCTGTTCTGTACTGAGCTTTCACATTAAACATGACCTCTATTGGCTTAAAATTTATTCTTGACAGTACTTTACTAAAGATGCAATTGGGGGGGGGGATTAAAAAAACTTGAGGAGTGCACATAAATGATCAAAGTTAAGAGCCTGTGGCCTGGCTTTTCTCTTCTCCAATACTCCCATGGGTATTTGTTGTAAAAATAGCTCCTGGTGCAGTGGGACAGTTTATGCCAAAATCTCTCACCAACCACTGCAGTTTATTCTCACAAGCTTTTCTTTTAGTTTCTTTCTCACTTTCTTTTCCCTCACTTTCATTCTTTTTTGCTTTTTATATGCCAACAGTGAATCTGTCACTTTCTCATCCCAATCGAGTTATTTTTTCTTCAAACCTGAATATCCCCAGATGTTTTTATTTTTGGAAATGTTTTACATCAATCTTAAAATAGTTCTCATGCTATATCTATCCATCCTTCCTTCCTTCCTTCCTTCCTACACAGGCTTCTATTTCAACTTATGAAATTCACACTCAAAACACCTCACTCATCTTGATATGTTGCCTGATAAACAACTGCCACAATGAACAAGCGTTGAAGCATATTTGGACATCTGCAGTCTTCCATCCATATGACCATACATTCACTTGACCAACTGTGGTGTAGTTTAAGGTAATGGGCTGTTCCTAAATGTGCTATATTATGCTACTATTCTAATGTGTTTGTTGCACTGGCTGATTGCTGTCTCCCTCTGCCACACAATTTGGCAGAGTTTTACAGCATGTACAACTCATAATTGCAAACATCTTTTAGTTAACTGTTTGTTTGAAATCTTTTATAGTAAAACCTCTAGTATATTTTAGTTACATTACGGCAACAACCTGCTACCTACTTGATAGCGTTTACTTTGATCAGACTTCAATGGTTTATCATTTTCATGTTGGGATTAAGCATTCAGCACATTCAGTTCTGTTATTTTTTTATTATTTTATTGTAATTATGGTTGCCTTTTATTGACAATAATAGGATCTTTGATTATTGTCGAAGATGGCTTTCACACTAGGATATTCCAGGGATTCTGTCTGATTGGGTGGGAATATTAAAGTTTTCACATCTTCTGTTTGGTTTAGTTTGTTGTCCAACTCCATTTAATTCAAATGGCCCAAAAGTCTTATAGTCAAACCAACCGCTCACTATGGTGTGAAACTCACAAAAACACAGTTTTGTACATAAAAATATTACATGGATATTATATGTGGAGATCTTTAATTTCTTCTCTTTTTTTGTGGTTGTGACGTGTGTACAAATGCCTGGTTTGCAAGGGTATTTTTTCAAAGCTTGCACTTATTTCACTTGCATTTAAAGTTCTCGCTATCGAGCATCCAGATCAACCAGTAAGACATTTTTCTGCTGTTTTACTCATTTTCCATGATTAACTATCAGAGAACAGATTGACTCAGGAATGGTGGCTTACATCTTATTTATGCAGTATTCTCTGCATAAATAATAAAGCTTATTTGTAGCTATATAGCTACATAGACTACTATAGGTAGTGTGTTTCAGTGTGATATAATGCAAGTTGAAAAAAGATCTTAAGATCAAATTATCTTCAAATACATTTAGGGTTGTGGTGTGGCGTTTTGTTTTTTTTTTTTTTGTCAGTAGCAGAGCGGGGTTTGTACACCTGATGGGTTTGTACCTTTTTAAATGCAAATTGTGGTGTTTACATCTTCATACTTCATTCTTGATACTACCATGTCAATCAGCTGTTTTAATAAAACTACCCATTTAACGTTGCATCACAAAAATCTATTAGCGGAAACTTTCTACTCCATGCCTTTCCACATTAAACATAGTCACCTGACCAATCAAACCAATCACAATACTTCTTGACGAAAGGTAGGCTTGGCTGAAGCGTCGAACCAGGTGTACCCAATCACAACTGCAAGAGTAAAAAATGTTTTGTTCTAATGGAGCGTGTAACACACTTTATTGCCAGCTGTTTGTGGCTGTAAAAATACTATACTGTTAAAGAGCCTATATTATGCAAAATCAACTTTTATGAGATTTTAACCTTCTACTAGTGTTAATTGTAACTTAAAACAATTCCTGGAGTAGTTTTATTCTTCATACATGCGTTTTGTAGCTTTATTTCTTTGTAAAGAAGGGTTTGGATCTAGCAGAGCAAACACCTGACTCCATGGTGTGACTTTGCACAAAACAATTCTGTGAAGAAATGCAGAAAATAGGCCCATGCTGGGCTCTAGTATGGACAAGCCTTCGTCCCAGTATCTTGGATCCTTTACAAACTCCTTGATTAGATACATATAATCAGAATGAGCCATGGATTTACTAAATGCATATTAAAATGTACATCCCTGCTCTTTTAACAGTTTAGCCAGACTACTCCTGAGTTTGTCCCAATATATATTCTTTAATACAGATTTCTTTCTAACTGTGCTTTGTCTGTCGCTTCTGTCTGAGGCGACGTCACGGGGTGGGGAAATGTGAGGGTCTTTCTGGCTGCTCAGTGCGGGCGGGGTGGATGAGCGAGAGAAGCTGGGAGAAAGCCATAGTAAGCTGTTCACAGCAAGAAATGTGTTATAGCAAAGCTATGGTATGATGCATGTTGCAAAATGCATCTTATCATAAATATACATATATAAGGATACACTGTGAAACTACAAATATAGCATAATGTAGGACCTGTAAAAGCATGTATTTGTCATGTTTTATTCACAGCCGGTAATAACACTGAACTTTTTCTTTACCTTATGAGTGAGATTTAGATCTTAGCTAAAATGTTGTCTTTATTTTAGAGATGGGATATACGCTGTGCAGGCTTACATGGCACCGTTTAGCTACGTCTATGTATATACTTACTGCAAACAATGCTAGTATGCTTTGGCCAAAACGCTTAATACTGGATACACTAGGATTCTGAACTAGTGAAAAGTCCCCCAGTAATACTGGTACCCCAGTACTTCTGTGACATTTCAGTAAACAGTTTACCAATCTGTTGCTAACTAGGCACGAGAATTTCACTGTGCAATAGGAATAATTTAAAAAATGCAAACAAATTCAGAGAGTCACTCTTTAAAACTATCGGTCATTGTATTTCTCTCTGATCTAGGGTTCATAGTTTTGTTTGGATGAGCACCTCTAACATTTTTTTAAAAACTTATTTTAATTCTTTTGTCATTTGAATGCTCCAGTGTTGGTTATATTGTATAATTTATTTTTAAAAAGTATAGTTTGTTGAATATACTGTTTTATCCATTAAACATGCATATAAAACATGGGAAAATCTAAATATTTGTTCATACAGTTGTCAAGTACATTATACAAATTGTATATTATGTCTATAAAATAAAAATATAAATGTCACAAAAGTTTGTTGATTATACTGTTATATAACAAGTGTGTAAATCAAAGGAAAATATAATTAAAACCAATTCCATACAATTTTCAAGTACATCACACATAGTATGTTAATTATTTTGTCTATTAAATAAAAATATAAAAACACAAATAATAAAAAAGAAAGCCTCTAGTGTTCAAGTCAGTATTGCATCTCACGTACATGACATGTTGTCTCGTGTCGACGCATGTGACCTACATGCTAAAGGTATGCTGAGAATTTGTGGGCGCCATAATATGTACGTGGACATGTCGCCAGTGTCAAGTGTATCCCAGCCCTTAGAAGCAGAGTGTGAAATTTGACAGCAAAACAAAAAACTGCTATCCTTGTAGCAACACTTAATCTGTGTGGGAAAAACTCACCACTAAATGCATGTGTACAGAGTTTGGCTATGATCAGGACGTGGAGTTTTGTGAATCACTTGCCTCATTAATGCAATTTAATTATTATTAGTTTTCAAAGAACCCAGTTTGGAATGGAGCCATAAAATTTTATGAGTTGTTGAGTGCCTCAGGGAAGTATTTAATTATATTTTATGAAGGAGAAGCATACAATTAATTTTCAGCCAAAAGCATTGATAAGATATGAATTGTTTCTTGATGAAATTGTATAAATACAAACCTGGATTTTAGTACTATTGTCACTGGTGTCTAGAACCTAAAGAAGTTGTACATTTTTCCCCAATATCGCCTTTCATTTGTAAAATCTTTGAGTTGTGAATGACATGAGTTTATATCAGCAGGCACACTGCACAGTGCAAGATTATCACATTTTTTTTATCTGGATTCTGTGTTTTGTGGTGTTCTGCCACTCAATTTTTTTTCTCTGCCCTGCTCCTGTGCAGAGGATAGAAAAAAGAGAAGGAGAAGTGCATTGAAAGGGGTGCAGGAGCGATACAGAGAGATTGATGAGGCAGTAAGAGCAGGAGTAATTACTTGGTGTCCATTCCCCAAGCCAGATTGGCAGACGGCTAATATCACACAGACCCCTGGCCCTGACAGACAACCCCCCTTCCACCACACACACAGACAAACACCCCAACTTAAACAGGAGAACTAAAGCACCCCAACCCTTAGTGTATGCTTAATGGTGTGTGGGCCAACTGATATTCCCCATGTGGCATTATTCCTGAAAGAACTGGGCTAGTGTAGTTTGAAAAGGACAGTGATTTGAAAGACAACCAAAATTGCTACGTATACATGGTTGCATATGTTATTTTCTTCATATGTCTTTTTTCATATAGTACTTATTTAAATGAAGTTTCATGAAAGAATTGTTCAACATTGAAACTAATATGTGTAGTGTAGTACATTTGGATAAATAAATCAAGTTTACTTATCCAGAACCTAAAACTGTGACATTTTTAGGTGATTTGCTTTGAGGATTACTTGCTAAATTAAAAGTTTAGTTTTGCATAACATTCAAAGGTTCATGCTTTGCTCAAAATCTTCAACATAATAAAGATTGCTGAGTTGATTGTTTTTTTTGTAGCACTAAAAAAAAAACAAAGTAGCACTTCAAATATGACCCATTTAGTTTGTCTATACCTTTTTGAGTGTTTTGCTGTGTTCTTGAGAGAAGTCTGTATCCCTTAATTAAAGATATGCAAATGAAGTCTCAGCTGGATGGCACTAGTTTGGTGGCAGTGGGGTGGGAGAGTCTCTGAACCTGACTCCTAATCCTGACTAATTAAGGATTAATTACAATTGATGTGTGCTTTCCACCCCTTCATAGTAATACACATTGCTGTCCCAGACAATGTTTGTCTATATCACACCGTGTCAAAAATGCAGGCGAGAAATAGAAACATCAGAGCTGGTGAAAGGAGGGTGCCTAGTACCCACCAATTATTATAAATGTGCATTATGATAGTCTACTCTTTAACAATGTAGAAACGTGTATCAAACTCTCTTCTTATGTAGGCTGAAGCCATACACTGGATGGGTGACTGAACTGGATTTTGTCAGTTATGTTCAGACTAACCACGTAGCCTCAGTTCACTCTGGCACCATCTGACTATGTCATAATGCTTGTTCACTTGTTATAAATGGGCGCTGCTCTTCTGATCTATTGCTTAATTGCCACCTAATTTGCATAACAGTGCAAATTAACGACCTCTCAAATGAGCGTTCATTTTTCACAAAGTCTTTAGGAGCTCCTTAAGAGTCTGTGCTAATGAGCACAGGAGGCAGCTGGCCTGATGAGAGTTGACTGGGGGAAGATCCTTGCAGTGCTGTAACAAGCCTCCTGCTTAGGTGCTCTTCTTCATCTTCCTCATCCTCTTGTGACATTTCAAATTCTTATTTCATGTCTTGCTATGTGCATAACTTTACTGGACTGGATGTATAATGTTAGTTTCAGTCATAAGAAGTAAACCTGATGAACTGTCTTTGACCAAAATGCACCTTACTCTTTTTTTTGTTCAGACAGTTTTTTATAGTTGTTTTGATTTTTTGATTTTTTGTTTACTTTTCTATTTGAGTTTGAACCACAATGACACATTAAATTACTGCTCAAAAAACAAGTTGCTATGACATACTATTGTAAAGTTGTCTTGTTGTAGGCCCATCCTGACTTAACTCAAAACATTTTATGATGGCAGTCTTGGGAGATTGGATGTAATATTAGATACATATAAATCAGCATGGTTCTATCCACTGTTAAGCGATTGGACCTGGTCATTTCCTTGTAGTGTCATCTTTGTCCCAGTATACTTGCATGGGAAGGTAATGAAGTTCTTCACAGAACTATGCTTGAAGTAGTAATGTTGTGGACAGTGTGACAAGAAATGGAAGAAAAATAGTTTCTTCTCAGTTTCTTTGGGGAAGATCATTCTTCAAAAGTAGTCAAATTCATAGCAAATGCCAACAAAACAAGTTTTTTTTAAGCCTAGAAATGCTTTATAGCAGGAAGCTTTGGTCGGCCACTTTTCAGTTACAATTTCTGATATATTTTAAAAAACAAACATTTGAATGGCATTATTTATTATTTAAAATGTATTTTCCACTGATTATTTATGTTCCATCAATAGAACCCTGTCAGCCCTTGTTTATTCTGTCTTGCACTGAATAAAGTGCTTTTGAGAAGTCGTCCACCAAATGTTATTTTTAATGCAGTAAAACAATGCCTCTCTGTCTGAGCTTGAAGCGCAGAGGAGCAGCATGAAAGACCAATAGGTTCAAACAGAAGGTGATAAAGGTTTGTTTAAGGCTTTGTTACATTTTTCTCTTTGCAGAACAGGTGCTGGAAGGTTCTGAAAAGAGGTCTTAAAGTGGTTGAACCTCAGTGGCAAGCATTCCTACTCAGGGAGAATGTGTAGTGTGCAGAAGAAAGAGGTGGGGTGTGGAATCAAACTTCTACAGTTGCAGATTTTTCACTCTTGAATTGTAAGAATAAATAAAAAATTAGTACATTGTCCACGTTTACATGAGTTTTAATTTAAAATAAAAGTTAAATCAGCTTTAAAGAGATTAAAAATGACCATGTAAACACCTATTTCCTAGTGAAAATTACTATGTGGAATTGAACTTAATTCCAGAGTAAGTGGGCTAAGTTATCTAATTTCTGGAGGGAGTCATCCCAAAGGGATCAATAAAGTTAAGTCTAAGTGCCCAAACTAATTAATTCCTCTGTCATTTCCAGTCGCTCTGCGCAGTACATTGTTACTTTGCGATGACACACATGCGCAGTATTCTGCTTCACATCTTTGGTACTTTATATCCCTTCTCCTTCTCAGCTGATGGAAAAAATAAGTATGGTCAGGTTGAGCTGGTACTTCACAAATATAATCAAAATTGAAGCAAAAACTGTACTTATTGTGTTGTTTTTCCATGTTGTAGCCAAAAAAGGTGTGAAGCAGGAAGGGGGTTGTTTATTTCCAGTATACATTAGTGTGTCACGTTTGCCCTCTATCCAATCAGAACTCTTCCCAACTCTCAGATCTAAGTGGAATTAAGAGAACATGAATAAGTGTTTCCATGTAAACCTCAATTCGGGATTGCTATTTTAATCTAAGCTTGAAGAAGAATACTTCTGAATTATTTCATTTGAAATGACTAATTCTGAAATAAAATGTAAAAAATCATGTAACCGTAGTCATCGTTAGACGTGTTTGGGTGGCCGTTAAAATACTTTGGCAAGCTGCCCAATTGTCAAAACTGTTTTGGGAATCCTGTAGTGCACAAACATGTTGGTTTCAACGTGGATTTACTGTGTCCACTTCAAAGGACGTGCACTGCAGTGAGAAGTTGGCTTTTGATGAGTTTTACAGAAGTGTTCCTTCAATAACCCCTCCTGTACATGAATTAGCTGCAAAATTTAGCGTTCTGTTTAGTGTTTAGTGTTTTGCATTTGTGCCAAATGAAGGATAGCAAGAGGTATATTAAAGTCTTGTTATTAAGGTTTCTGGACTCTGACTAAATCCTAAAAAGCTCTAGTCACCTCTATTTTGTTTAACACAATGTTGCATGTTTGGACTATTAAGGGTAAAACATGATTTTATAATACCATTAGCTCTTAAGACCTAAAGTTGTGTTGGGATATTGCTCTGTAGTTTACAATTTACTCAAATTCATAACCATGCTGTTACAGTAGACGTGCAGTTAAACCTGTTCGTTTAGCTTCAACACATAACATGAATTATGATGCGAGTTGTTATGCCGAAATGACGACAACCAAAAAAAGAAAAAAAAAAAACGGACTCTTTGAGGACTTAAGTGACGTACCACTGTTGATTTACTGTGCAATATTGTGTGAATGCCAAATATTGTGTGTGCACACTGTGTGGTGCTCTCCGTCACTTTCAATGGCATGTTTGAATGAAGAGTGAGGGACATTAACGGAAAAGTGACCAATCCGTGAATGACTTGGATGCCGCCACTTCCAACAGATTGATGAAGCCATTAATGTTAGTACCTCATGTCTGAAAAGGGTGTACGCAATCTCAATGAGATTGAAAGTCAGAAGGGGAGATAGCATAGAAATCTCTTCAAAAACATTAGACAAAACAAGAAGATGTTAATATCAGCAGTGCTGATGGTAAACTAGCACCCTAAAAGTTTGAATTGTCTTGTCTTAATTCCTGTAACTAACTTTATTTAGGTCATTTAGGTATGTTTGATTGTCTTGGGTTTAGAGTAAGTGTACTAATGTACAATTTACGGAGTTGGGTTTTTTGTCTTTTGGATTTTTTGTTTGATAACTTTTTAAAATATGTTTTATTTTATATATCTGATTAGAATATGGAAAAAAAATATAATGAACACAGTTCATATAGACTCCCTTTCTATTTGCGCGTTATGATTGCTTAAGCTTTTAAGTCCCTCCCTTCAGTTAATTAAGGGCAGATTAATGTGTTGTGTTTGCCGAAGGTGTGAATTCTCCCATTCACACCTTAGTCAGTCCACACAGTGTTTATCCTCTCAGTGTGTTTATTTGTGTCAGAGTGGGGGGGCTGTGTGTAACAGAACTCTGGTGAACTACCCAAACAGATCCTGATTAGTGTGAGCTGCTTAGAGTGGAAATGAACATATGGATTGGGCTTATCAAGTTGATGTGGGTAAAAAAAACAACTTTTTTACAAAAATAGATGCACATTTTTTAAGAATCTTGAATTTACTGCAGAAACATGTATTTTCACAGTTTTCATTAGACAAAAATTCTATTAGAGTAAGCATAATTTTGATTACTATTGTATTATTGTATTCTACAACCTGCCTAAGGCAGAATTTTGACCGAAGCATTATTAACCTGCCTATATTCTAAGGAAATGGCATGGAAGATCAAAATATGTCATAGTTAAGATTATTCAGTCAATTAACATGATATGGTTTTGTATTGAAAGTGCCATTTACTCTACTTACATCAGACTTTTCTAAATTAATATAGTCAAAAAGTTTATATTTTATACTAAGTAGTCATTTTTCATTTTAAAATTTGGTTTCAAACTTCAGTTTTCTGTAGTTTTGCTGTGAGATAGAATGTAAAACATAGTTTTCTGTAGCATATTGTGTCATGTACAGTTTAAGATTAAGTTTATTTTACACTGTTTTATTTTCAAGAATCAAACTAGGATATTTTCCAGCACTTTTTATAACATCCAAATGCTAATTTATCTCTTACAGCCAGCTGATGTCCTTCAACACGTTTATTTCACACATTGTCCAAGCTGCAGTTTAGATTTGTATCACTTTTTAAGCTAAATGATCATATTCACACTATATTTCTGCTGCAAATAAATATACAATATATATTTTTGACTAAGTTATTCTCTGTATCTGAATTCTCTGTAATGAAAGGGGGAAAAACTGATGCTTTCACAATCTTTGCTTTCTCTTTACCTCGCTTGCTTTATGGCATGTCAATTCTAGATTCTCTCTCTGTCCCTTTCTCTCTTACACACATATCTTCTCCTGTGACTTCTTTTTTCATTTCTCCTTGGTTCTCCTTTTCTTTCTCTCTCGCTCTCTTTCTTTCTGTCTCTCTCTCTCTCTCCCTCTTACCTTTTTCTCCCCTTTTTCCTCCTCTCTCTCCTGCTCCCTTGCTCTCTCCCAGTGAAAGGCTGAGAATACCCAAGGGAGCTGATGCAATTAAAATGCTAATCCTGTCTGTCTACAGAGAGAGGGAGAGGGGGGGCTGACAGCATGAGGGATTGCGGCTCACATGGAGAACTCGACTGAAATGGAGAACAGGGAGGGGGGCACTGGGGGAGATGTGGGAAGGGGGGTGTGCTGAAAGGGAGAGGGGGGAGGGGATGTGTGTTGGGGGAGACAGAGTGAAAAAGGGGATGCTAGTGAGGGAAAAGACAGACAAGGATAAAGCTTGTGCTCTGAGCTGAGCAATGATATACTGACTGCGTTTAAGTCTTATCTATGCATATGTGTGGAAGGCATTACAGTTAATGTACAGCACTACACTATTGGATGGGTTGTTCACCCTTACCTTAGACACTTTATGTATCGTGTCTTATGTCTGCACAGCACAACGTTTCCACATTGGCTGTGGAGAAATGAGAATTATTATGTATGCAGTGAGAGCCCAGCTGGATACCCTGAATATTTCATAGTATGTGTTGCTCGCTTAGTTTCTCAGTGCTACACCGCCCAGCCAGGCTTCTGTAGCATATGCATGATGGTGATGTTCAAAAGGTATAGATGTTGTAGATGTTGGTGGTAGGCCTTAAACTGTCCTTTTTATTCTTAAAAGAATATAAAATAACCAGTTCTTTCAAATCTCTTTGTTAGACCCAGTCCCTCTTTAATGTTAGGGGGCTGTTGATGGAAAGAAGAACACTATTGATGACATTCTCGCTTTTTGTGCAGTATTTTGAGTCATCTTAACAGCTGCTATAATATCACTAGGCCACTAGACTGTGCATGAGTGCAATTCTGCTTAATCACAGCTTAATTGGAGTAATTAGGGGAATGTAGGGGCATTAGGCTACAGCTGGGGGCTATAATGAGTCTCAGCAAAACGGAGGGGGCCGGGGTGAAAAGCTTCAACAGCCACAGTTGCCCTCTTCATGGTAGGTCAGTTGTACATCTCGGTGAATGGACAGCACAGATGAAATAATAACTATGTAAAATCAAAACCGTATGCAGCAGCTGGTCCCACTACTACTTGTTTTCTCTCAAAGCTTAAATCACCATGGAAATGTAGACAAAGTGTTGATTTAGTAGAAACAGTACAAATACTTCAGGTATATGAGCAGTTTAAAAGCCAGCAGTTATTTGGCTAAAAAGTGTACAGATCTTTTTCTTTTAATTTTTTAAAGGAGAGAAAAAGAGATGGGCAAATCAGGGTCATTAGTTCAGGCGGCTGGGTCTACTGCATTCCTGAGCCCTGAGATGGGGGAGCAGCAGAGCAGGAATGCGCCTTGGAGAGAGAAGAAACCCAAGCAGAGGGAAAGGGAAAAGGCAAGAAGGAACAAGGAGGGGGAAAAAAAGGAGGAGGGGTGGACACTTTATTTTTACAAAATGGCCTGGTGTAATGGTGGAACAGTCACTTTCTGATTAACAGTAAAAGAGAAGTCCTCCTTTCTTAGCAGCTCTACCCATGTGTTAGCTCTGTTTGCTTCATTGCTGCAAACATTAATTTCTTTTATTCTTAGAAAAGTTAAGCCCAAACAGTCAACAAAATGTTAACGTTTAAATTTTCAAGGCACAAAGATACAAAAATTCACTGATGAAAACTTATTGGATTAGTGCATGCATCCCTAAGCTTCAGTGATGAGCATTGATAACCATGTATAATCCGTAATGAGGACAAGTGTCTCATGCCACCCAGTTTCCACCGGGATTAATCTTGTCATCCATATTGTCAGTGTCTGTCTCCTTCAGGATTATGATGGTTTGCCTGCAGTAAAAATTGGCTTTTGCCAATTTAAGGATCAGCTGAAAAGATCAACACAAGTGTGGGCAGCACATGGTGTTAATTTGTGCCTGCCAATAATTACATTTACAATGCAAATACATTTCATCTTAGTATTGTCCAGAAATTTAAGCATGTGTTTTACGGCCCCAACCATTGGCTAATTAAGTCATCAATTATGTTGACAATTATTCTCTTAATTAATCCAATAATTGTAATTTTACAAGATGAGGTGAAAGGAAGATGATTGTCAGATTTTCTCACATCCTCTAGTTTACATCTTCAGATTAAAACAAATAGATTTAAACAAATTTTTAAAAATACACAAAAAAGACATAAAAATAAACTGTTTGCATATTAAAAAAAGAACATTGAATGTTGTCACTAAAATGTAGTTGACATGTATGTCAACATGTATGATAACAACAGTAATAACAGTTTAATTATCTACTCACCATGGTTGGGCTCTCCTTGTTTAGCCCAAAATCCAACGATGATTAATGCAAAGAAAACATTTATTATTAATCAAGAATTATATTTCATTCATGAATTACCAGAGCAGCCATGTCTTTCATGTCACACAATTGATTTTTCCTCTTTTTAAAATTTTTTTATGAATGACATCTTAATACTATGGTTAAGATGTTGAAGTGAGTTACCTTTTATCAAGTTGATAGTCTGTCAGAAGAATGATTGAGAATCAAAGAGGTCAAGAGGAAATGTAGTTAAGCGTTTAAAACTGCAGACTTTGAGGCAAAAAGGTCTCAAATTTAAACTTCTGTAACAGTGGTGTCTATAAGGGCGGGTGTGCATGTGTGGGTATGTGAGTGCATGTGTGAAAGAGAGAGAGATGAGAGCAAAGCTGCAGGCTGACAGAGGTCCTGGTATAATACAGTGGTGGAGAGCAGCGACTGATAACTATACTTATGGCCACTGGGGCTCAGAGTGACAGCACATGCACTTCCATTACTGGTCCCATGCTTCATGCCCTTATCCCTGGCAGTCTGCCACAGTGAGGCCACAGTGCCCTCTGCTGCAGCTTTAGTGGAAGTTCAGGCTCATTAAAAATTCAGTCATGCGTTCAAAGCAATGACTCAGGGGAGAGAATTGACTTGGTTTTGACAGGGCTGCACCACTTAAATTCTTAGCAGTAATAAGGCATCTCCAGCCCTTAAAGCTACAGCTGTAGCTCTCTGTGGTTTTTGGCATGGTTTAAATGTGTTTTTAAAAGTAATTTATTATTCATAAAAACACAATCTGATGTTAACAAAATGGTAAAGCTTTTTTTCTTTTTTTGCAAATTACTTAAATGTCTTCCTTAACAACGACTCTTTTTCTTTTCTGTTGAGTGCTGAGTATACGAGGTGTGCAGGAGGAAGACCCCCCAGATCCCCAGATCATGCGTTTGGACAACATGCTGCTAGCAGAAGGTGTTTCAGGACCAGAGAAAGGTGGAGGATCAGCTGCAGCTGCTGCAGCCGCAGCAGCAGCAGGAGGGTCGCCCACCGACAGCAGCATCGAACACTCCGACTACAGAGCCAAGCTTGCCCAGATCCGTCAGATTTATCATTCTGAGCTGGAGAAATATGAACAGGTTTGTGCTCGACTCACATTTATGCTCGGAAACAAAGTAGTACATTTTCAGTTACTTGATAAGAATACCCTCAAATTTGTTAGATATATTATAAATAGAGTAGCATAAATATGGTGTATGAAAGGGCATAAACTTTTTTTTTGTATTTGGACGGGTGATGTCCATGCTTTTCATAAAAATGAAATTCTAATCCTCTGTTGACATGCATATAAAATATATCACTCTATTCTGGTGTTTTTAAAACAAATAAATATAAAGAAAATAATAAAACCTATAACATGCTGTCAGTGATGACACTTGGTTACCTAATACCTGGCATCAGTGGTACATGTCAGTTTCCAGTCTTTTATAAGGGATAAGATTGAGGACTTGGTTTAAAGAGAATTAAAGTTAATGTGTTATATTTTAGTTAAGAACACCAGCATTGATCTTGTTCTTGGCTTAAATGTCCTCAAACCAAATGTCACAGTGACTACATTGTCTTGTTTTCTATCCCATTATGTGATAAGTGAAGGAGTCAGCCACTGGAAGTCTCATCACATCTTAGCACTAGACAGAACCTGTGCTTCGTCCCTTTTTGACAGTCATGTTCAACCTCGTTCTCTCTGTCTCTGTTCCAGGCCTGCAGTGAGTTCACTAACCATGTAATGAACCTGCTGAGAGAGCAGTCTCGCACACGACCCATCTCTCCCAAGGAGATTGAACGCATGGTGGCCATAATCCACCGTAAATTCAGCTCCATTCAAATGCAGCTCAAACAGAGCACCTGTGAGGCGGTCATGATTTTACGCTCACGCTTTCTTGATGCCAGGTATGTGTAGTAGTATTTTTGGCTGTATTAGGATAAAGTATTGGTTCCTTTGGGCCAAACTGTAATATATGTTGGCATTTTTTAACTTGTTGTGCGTGCAGATTTATTCTCACATCTCTATATTCCAAGCATCGTTGTTCATGATTATTTTTTGTGTCAGACGCAAGAGACGCAACTTCAACAAGCAAGCTACAGAAGTGCTGAACGAGTATTTCTACTCCCACTTGTCTAACCCTTACCCTAGTGAGGAAGCAAAGGAGGAACTGGCCAAAAAGTGTGGGATCACTGTGTCTCAGGTGAATTGCTTACACGGTTATTAGCCAGAGAAGATTATAGATGTTGTTTTCTTTCTCCTTCTTAGTTTTTGTTAAATGAAGTTTGTACAATCTGGTTATTAATTAGTCCACATGGTTTTATTAAAAAGTGAGAATAAGCCACTATATTCTGTCCCACAGGTCTCTAATTGGTTTGGAAACAAGAGAATACGTTACAAGAAGAACATTGGTAAGTTCCAGGAGGAAGCAAACCTCTACGCAGTTAAAACAGCGGTGGATGCTGCCAATGTGTCTGCGCAGGCTAGCCAGGCCAATTCTCCAGCAACGCCAAACTCAGGTATCAGTCAACAGTCTTTTTTTAGGAGTAGTTTGGCTGTAAAACAATTGTTAAAAGCAGTCCCCAGTTTCATAATATCAGGCTAAACCAAGAAAACCCAACGCTCGCAAAAACACACTATTCAATTTTGGCTTTCCTCTCAAGTGGTCTCGCTAACCTGTATTGATTTAGTAGAGTGTAATTAATATTGCTTCTCAGCCAAATTTATTTCCAAACATCCTTCACATTTATAAAATGCAACTTAAGAGTTGTGCATACTTTAAGTCACTGCTTCCTTTGCTGCAACTTAAATTTCTGATGATTTCCCAACACTTAAAACTACTTTCCATTCAGGTTTCAAATATCTTTTCATAAATCATCTATTTATGCCATTCTTTTGTAACCTTTTGGTTTGTTTGGAGTTTCCTGGATATTTGCAGACAGAAAAGTAGTAAATTATCTTACCTGTTACCCAGCTATGCAGCACATGGCATATTGTGATCTTTTCGTAATAACATTTACATTCAGTTATTCATTTGTTTCCTTCTTATGACCTCAGCAACCTTCAATTATTAGTTGAACAACTGTTTGTGAGTCTTGACATGATACTGTCTGTAAGAAATATGTCCAGGTGAAGGAAAATGTGGCAGCATCTTAGTATGTGCACTGCTGTTTGTTTCCTCCAAGATTTAATCAGACATTGGCTTTGATTTTACTGGGAACTAAGATGTGTTTTACACATTCACTTCTCTAACTTGAAATCAATTCTCTATTTATGAAAAACCACATGCATAAACTACTGTGTGCAAGTTAGCCTGGGAGAGCAGAATTATTCTTTGTAAATATTTTATAGTTCTGATCCGTGTTTGCAATCATTAAAACTAATCAGACTGTTTTTTAAGCAACGCACATATCAATTTATTCCTTTTTTATTTTAAGGGATGCACTTTTCAGCACTTGGTGTATGCAGCTGAAATGACTGGTATATAGAAAGAAACTTTGCATATAGGATTGTAAAATTACCCATCCAGGATCCCCCTGACTGACAGTGGTGCCCCTCATGAGGCTGTTTTAGATGGGAATTTACTTCTGTCAAGCGTTGTAACCTATTGACCCCAGTGATGACTTTGGCTGACTCTTCGTTGCACACACACATACTGTGTATATATATATATATATATAATCACACACACACACATACTGTATA
>JBAMHV010000022.1:13913165-13940870 GCA_037177535.1 Pseudomugil gertrudae
ACACCACACACACAGTACCAATACTGTCTGCAGGGTTACCGGCGTCATATAGCTTGTCTCACACAGGTGATACCTACCTTGGCCTGCGTTCCCTCAACGGGGAGGGTCTCAGCCTCACACCCTCTCTACAACCCCAGGTATGCAGTGAGGACAGTGAGTTGACCTGTATGGAGTAGTCGCCAACCCTCCTGTATACCCTCCAGTAGCCTAGCTCCTTGTGACCTCTCCTCAGATCCTGTTCCAACTGTACCCTCGTTACCACCAACTCCTGTACCAACTGGCACAAACTGACCATTCTTTGCTTTGAGAGGCAATGGCTTCAGATGAACTATATTTTTATTCGTGGTGATGACAGTTTGTGTTTCCCACATGTTCCTGTGTAGGTCAATAGAGTTAGATTTTTTTTCAAGGAGCATTTTTACTATATTGCTTAAAATTTCCTTCACAACCTGATTGCAGCCAAATAATTAAATGCTCTAACAGAAAAATAAACAAAAAAGAATTAATTACATGTAAAACAGACTGGACTGAAAAACACCACCTACTTATTTTAACTGACCTGCTCTAAACAGTTGAATGGTGACATGTCTACCAACTCAACTGCCAACCTCCAATAACTAAGGCAACAAAGTGAGAGCTAGAGCTTGGCTACATTAGGTAGCATAGATACAAAATAGTGAACCCTCAGTAACAAGCATTGTACAGTTCTGTACTTTAGAGAGATGTGGCTTTGAGGGAAAGTCTAAAGAAAGGGGTTTGCTGCTTAACCATTGTTTCAGGATCCTTCTCTAACTTTTAGATGCACACCTTTTCTCCTATATGCAAATATCTTTTTCAGCTTGCACAGAGCCAGGCTTGGTGTTAACTTTGATTCCCATCAATAAGTTTTATTTATAAATACTTTTGCAGTTGTTAAAATCCTCAGGACTGGGATCTAACCAGTTATCTCTCAGATTAATGGTCAGTTTCTTTGACTCTAGGATGCCATGGTCTTCCAGACATATCCCAGCTTTCTTTGTCTTTGTTTCCCAAACATCTTGTTTTTACCATGTCCACCCTTTTACCCGTGTTTTACATGTGATAAAAATGTATTTGTTGTGTTCTGGAGGAATCTACAGATGAATGCTGTTAAGCACTTTACATGCTTAGAATTTGTGAAACTCCTATATTCTATAATATATATAGGACTGCCTTTTGTTTTATCTTATTCAGAACATAAAGCTGATTAGTTGTGCACAAAGTTTAGATTTCTAATATATTTATTAGGATGCTCGAGCAGCAAAAAGGTACTTAAAAGTAAAGCCAAGTTCATACTAAAGGATTTATAACCTGACTTTTATATCTCAGACATATGCTAGAAATCACAGAAAGGTATCCAAATCTAAATTATAGTTTGATCACCATCCATCAATACCTAAGTGTGATGACTTCAAAGAAGTGATATGAGAGAGTTGCAGACTTGTCCTACTCTCCAAATGGATATCTGACATGAGCGACAGCCAATGAAAGCACAAGTGATGTGGTCCGGTGACGAGATGAGGTGAACCTAGTAAAGGAAAATAAACATCCAGCAAGACACAATGCACACGGATATTCTATAATGAAATCTGGAAACTGGGCAGAATATGGTATGTGCAGTGTGGATATCCACTCCTAAAATATCTTGTAGTCTGAACTTTGCTTTGCAGATCAGTTCTTATACATGCATTAGAGGTTTGTGGATGCCTTTGTTTTGTTCAGTTAAAGGGGACATATCATGCAAAATCCATCATTTTAAGCTCTTAAATACATGTTTTTGAGCTTCTAAGTGTTTAGGAATACAGAAAATGTAAATGTAGCCCCTTCTGATGCTGTGCATAAATCTTTATATTCTTTTTGGTCATATTTTTCAGCTTGTTTAATTTATTCTATTCTCTGTTAAGTTTTTTCATCTATAACGTCACAGTATTTGCTGTGGGTCTGCCAAATAAGGTAATTTACTTTCAGGTAACCAATTTGGTGAATCGGATACGTTTTCTGTTGTTTACATTTTTTAGTAAACCAATAAAACGTTTCTCTGCCGGGAGATTAGCGTATCGCTGCTATCAAGCTAAAAATATGTGGCGGAACAGGGTAGAGTTGAACTTTCTGTGACCTGGAGGGGGGCATGACAGGCCTCATTCACATTTAAAGAGACGGCACCAAAACATGTCGATCTGAAGATACACCTCAGAACAGGGTTATAAGGTGTGTGTGGAGCAAGAATAAGCAGGAATTTAGACCAAAGCATTGCATTCTACTTTATACAGACAATAAATTAACCATTTACATGTTAAAAGGAAAGATTTAAAAGCATGATACATCCCCTTTAAAACAGTGAAACAGTTGTGTAAAATGGGCTTTTCATTTGTGTTAAATTGCTTTGTCTGTGATAGGTGGATACCCTGCACCGTGCTACACACCTGACGGCCGGCTATGAGGAGTTATCAAGTAGCGGCCTCTTCACCCCTCATCGCCTGGATGTGAGCATCCATTTTTATTCCTTATGCTGTAGCAGTGGATAGTAATAATTTTCATGTTTTTAAAGCACTGATTTAATAAGTTGATGCATGTAAACACACGGGCCACTTTATTGGATCCTTGTTAACTAAACATAAATGGCTAATCACATGGCGTCACCATCATAAAGTTCAAAGCATCAGCTCGAGGAAGAAAGGGGATTTAAGCAACATTGAATATAGCTTGGTTGTTGGTACCAGACAGGTTGTTCTATCAGAAACTGATGATCTACTGGGATTTTCACACTCAGCCATTTTTAGGGTTGACAGAAAAAAGTCTCAAAAGAGAAAATGTACAGCTAGTGACAGTTGTTGGTATGAAAGTGCCTTTTATTTTTCCCGTCCAACATGACAGCAGAATGATGATCTGTCTGCCGTGTTGTGCTGAACACATTTACTCTGCCAAGAGGAGCCTTATGGATATGAAGCCCCTCGTGATTCCTCAGTTTTATTCTTTGAAAATGCTTTGTTTATGTCATGAAAATGGGCTGATTGTTTAAAGATGGGGGGTTGCATGGTGACGCAGTGGTTAGCACTGTAGCCTCACAGCAAGGAGGTTGCTGGTTTGACCTTCAGCCAAACCTATTGCAATTTGTCTGTTGTGTAAAAAATAGAGTTTCATACATAACGTTGTATCTTATCATAATTCATGCTAATTTCAGATCTGCAGCAACCATTTCTTTGGGTTTTGCATCTATTTTTGTAGACTAAATGTGCTGCCATTTTCACATGATCACCTAAAACAGTGGGAAGCACGCATTGTGGTTGTATTAAGTCATAGAATAAAGAGCTAATTTACACTCTATCACATCAGCTGGAAAAATGCTTTTGCAAATGTCTTTTTCAGACATCAGCAGGTCATAGTTTTTTTTATTACTTATTTTTCTAGTGGAAGGGATTCACACTGTTCATCCAACAACATAACTTGGTAATTCTTAACTAAACTAACATAAATCAGAATAGATGTAATGAATCATAAAGCTGGTTCCATGTTTTTAACGAGGGGCCATAATGATGCATGTCTTCAGTCTGTTGGGTATTTTTAGGTTAAATTATTTAGTTCAAAAGGATACATTAAGTTAAATAAAATAGTAGAAGTCATTAATAGTTACTGTATCTGTTGTATGGCAACACACTGGGATGGTGCACACTGGTAATGGTTGTTCTGTTCTTACATTTCAGAGGCTTTTGTGCTTCTTTGACTCAAATGGTCCTTAAATAGAAAACTCACACTTTTTTGTTTGTTTGCAGGCTAACAGCTGGCAGGACACCACCAACACCCCTTCGGTTACCTCCCCTCCTGGCCCTCCTGGCAGCGTCCACTCTGACACTTCCAACTGATTTGGTGGCTCTTTTTTGCTTTCACTTCATTCCCACTTCAGTCTGCTTTGACTGTAGTCTCCTGTTCTTGTTTTCACTTCTTCTTGTCAACTAGCCACAAAAGACTGTACTTATTTCATACATGCACGCTGTGCTGGAACACAGGACAGCTGTACAGGACTTAAAAGGAAATGTCCCTCCAGCATTACTTACGTGTTTAAATCTTCATAAGTCAACATCAAATGGGAATGGAGCTCACACATACTAAGAAAACATCTTAACTGTCATGGACTTTCTGGACACCACTGACCCAGCTGTGTAAATGATTATGTCTGTACATTATGTGTTTATGCACGTTAACTTTACACAGTACTCTCACAGCTTGTTCATGTGCTGTTGACCTTTACACTCTTTGCTTTGGGAAACTGTGTGATTGTCCGTATCTCTTAAAGCCTTGGTATGTAATTGCCAAAGTGTGGATATGGATCACCAGGGAGCTCTGCTCCTCCTGCTTGTACCAAAGTGCTGCCCCAGTGTTTCTCTAAGAGCACCCTCTGCCATCTCAACACAAGACACCATTTCATCTTCTTGTCTTTATTGCTTGATGTTTCATCCTGTTAAGGTTTCAAAGTGAATATCTGAGATATGCACAGAGATGCATGCAAACACCCCCTATAACATACACCTAGCTACTTTACAGCTGTTTTCATGCTTAGCTGGCATAGAAGGTGTGTCAAGCACAAATGTTAGCATCCTTGTTATGGGTTTCTAGTCAAGGAGATCACTTCCTAAACCATGCAGGACAAGTGATACTAAGGCTGGTGAGAAGAGGAGAAATGGGCAGAGAGAGGAGAATATTTTTGGTTGAGTGGATGTAACTGATAACCCCTTTTTTTGCTAACCAATAGAGGGTGTTGGTAGATGGCTTGTAGACTTATTGCTTTTTGTCCATTAGTTTATTTGATTGTAGGCTTTTTTCTAATGCTGTTTCACCAAGAATGCACCAGCCACCACCAAAAATGAGCTCAATAAAGCATCAAATGATGAGAAGGGTGGAATGATTGTGGGGCATCAATGTGTTATATGGGACAAACGTGACATGAATTTAGAAACGTGACTGTCTTCCATGCATGTAGGACTTTTAGGTGTGACCTTTTCATTTAACCTTCCAAGTTTTTTAAGATTAATTTTTATTAAAAAGATGAAAAAAAAATAAAGGGTATAATTATTACAGTCAGACCAAAAACGAAAACGTGCATCATGTATTGCTATGATGTGTGTGTCTCTGTGTGGGAGTGTGTACAGTGTTCTTGGGATGTCTTCGTCAAACTGGCTGGTGCCCATGTGAACTTTTAGCATTATAAAGACTGGGTGCTTCTACCAGCCAATGACACACGAGGTGGGTTAAACTAGGATTTCCTCCCCATCTAGGAACATTTAAGCTTGTGCCCGAGGCAACACACTACAACCTACTGTTGTACCAAAACCAAAAATACCAAGTTCAGCAATGTAATAATGCTACTTTGTCTCTCTCTAAAGTTGGTGCACAGTCATCTTTTAAGTCTGAGGAGAGGAGGGATTTATATTTGTATCCGTGTCTCTCTTTGTGGTGTTGTCTGGCCTCAAGTTGGTTTGATTTTTGGAAGTTTTGTTAAGGGGCTTCATGAGTGGGTGGGTGGAGTAAACGCTGTCATCACACCTGTAATTTGATTGTGAGCATAAATGTAATGCTCTTCCTTTAAATACGCCATGGTTTTAAAAAAAAATGAAATGCCTTTATTTTGTTTTGTTTTTAATTCTCGGGCCGATTGGGCAAGGGCTTTTCTCTCCTCTATAACCAAAAGGAAAAAAGGAGGCAGCACTGGGTGTAGTAAAACATACAACTCGTTTAAGAAACCTGCAACATTTTGGGGACTTTGATTCTTTGAAACTATTTTTTACATTAGCTGTTATGTGAATAACAAAGCATTTTGATAGTAAGGTAAAGCCTTATGAAGATTTAAGTGTCATTTAAGACTTTGTTGAAATATGTTACAGAACAATACCTTAATCTGATTTCATGATCTGCTCATGTACGATAACCCTCATTTAATTTCTTGTTTTGTTACTCATTGCAGTTACGACTGTATCCTTATTAACTATTTTATCGCCACACCAAATTATCATGCTCGCCCCTTTTCTACCTGTTGTAATGGATGTCACTGTACAGTTTGTGTAATGTTTCAGTATTTTTTTCTTTTATAAACTTTGGTTGAGAAGCCAGTTTTATTTTGGCCTCTATCTTACAGGATCCACAATAACTCTGTTTCAGCTTTTAATATTATTTAGGTATTTTGTTACATAACCAGATTGCAATGTGGAGCTTATGGATGTTACGTTTGGTGCTGTGGAACTGTAATATTTACATCGGTCTTTCAGATTTTACAGTATAAATAGTGGTTTATTAACACTCCCCCTTTAATTACAACACTAATTCAGTTATCTCCTCGATCACTGCACTCTTTATTTTGTATCTTTTGACCATATAAATTGAAAGTTCCTCCTTGCACTATTCCTCAGTGATTGTCACTGTATTCATTCATTTCTAAAAACCATATGAGTAATTACACATGGCATAATGATGCATGTGTACACAGTGTCCCTTTGTTTTGCAGCAGAGCTGTACTGAAATATTTAATGTGTGTACGGTCAAGTTTAAGTTTGATTCTGCAAGTGACTAAACTTTCACAGCACCAAATGAGTTCATAAGCCTTTTTTTTCATTAGTATATTTGTATCTCCCCTCTTTTCCTTGTATTTACCCCTCTCTCTACCTCTGTCTTTCCATTTCTCTTGTATATAACCCCACTGTTTTCAGACTTGTGAGTCTGTATGAACTCCTTTTATACCTCAACTTTAGAATTGTTCTAGAAAGAGTAAAACAAAAGGAATATGAAAAATTGTAGTGTTATTAGAAAAATAAAATGATTTAGTGTGATTTTTTTTTCCAGTATTTGATTTCAAATTTTAGAAGTGTTTCATTTTATATTTTGTCACAAATGCTCTTGTGATAGTCAAATGTAATAAAAGGAGAGATTGCACCATCTGATGCTTAATGTGAATCTGTTAGCCACATGGAGACGACGACATACTGGGTAATGAAAACTCAACTTTTATATAAATCTGAAAGTCTGCTTTTAATTCTGTTTGACAAAGATATGAAAGAAGACTGCTGTCCAAAGATTAATTCATTTAGATGTCTCTGTCATATTGCTGGCCCCATCCATTATTACTGCTGTTGTCCTGAGGTTTCCATAGTGCTCGATAGCCGTCCTCTGATGTCGGGACACCTTGTATCATGTGGTGCTGAAAATGAAGAAAAGCATTTGAGTTTAATCAAAGAAACTGAACTAATTTCTTCATAATTTAAAAATGTTGGAAGAAGGCAAAAGATGTTTTCATAAAGCGTGAGAGTGTGTGGGAAGGGAAACTGGTTTGTTTCACTAAGAGGAAGTTTGTGGTACCCAATATTCAAGAATAATATTCAAAGTGAGAGTTATGTCAGTTCCCACATAAACAGTAACATCAGCTGCAAACCTCTGGCAGAGGGGAGTCCATCTCCACAGGTGACTGAAACGTCTGCGGATCAGCATCTCTCCGAAACAGGCAGCAAACAATCCACTTGAACGTCCTCCGCATCTCGTTGTCCCGCAGGGAATAAATGATGGGATTAACCAGAGAGTTACACTCTGCCATCACCAAACAAAACTTCTCGTATTTGATGGCTTTGCTGTTTTTGCCAAACAGTCCATCAAGTAATAGAATCACAAGGCCAGGTGTCCAGCAGATTACAAAGGCACCTGCAGGGATTTGATAACGTAAAGACGACAGTTATGAACAATTCTTAGTTTTCTACAAGAGCAGCAACACAAAACAACAGAATGAGGATATTTTAGGTCATTATTGCATAGAGATAGTGTGAAAGCTAACTTTGAGAGCATTTAGTTTCAGGAAATAAGCTTGAAAAAAAATCAGTGAGGCAGATAATCTTAAAGCCCCAACAAACATTTAAACGTTAGAAAAGCTGCAGAACTGGTTTGCAGAATATGTGATGTTGAAATCCTGGGTGAGCTGTACGTACACAGTAAACAATAATTAAAGCTCCTCACCTATAACCATGGAGATGGTTTTCATCAACCTGACAACAGTCTGGTTGTGTTGCATTTCTGTAGTATGCTGCGCCATGTGCCGATTCTGACATTTCACATAAACAAAGATCCGAGTGTAAATAACCGCCATAATGAGAAAAGTGAGCAAGTTTAGAGCAGCCCAAAAAACGAGGAAGTGGCGGCTGTAGAGTGGCGCAACAGAGGAGCAATCTTGAAGATCACATTCACAGTTCCACAAAGTCGATGGTACCAGACCCATGATTATTGCTGCTGCCCAGATGCAGACTATGAGCAACACTACACGCCGCTTTGTCATGTTGCTGTGCAGCTGCATGGTGAGGATGGTCTGGTGGCGCTCCACAGCAACGGCTAGGAGGTTGGCTATAGAGGCTGTGAGGCTGATGTCAATCAAAGCCCCACGGATGTACCACTGCTTCTTAGTAAGCGTTTTAGTCCAGGGGCCTGTATTCAACATCAGGTTAGCATAGGCAATGCCTGCAAAGAGGTCTGCTGCAGCCATATTGGCCAAGAGATAGTAGATGGGGAAGTGGAAACTGCGGTTCTTGAAAATGGCCACCATCACCATCAGGTTGGCCAGGACCACAATAACACATACTGTCAAACCCAGTATGATGATGGCATAATCCCGCCCAGTCCAGTTCTCTCTGATCTCTTTGCCCACGTAGTTGTAGAAGAAGCTGATGTTGTGGCTGTGGTAGCACACGCTGCTCTCATTGGCCATCACTGCAAACACACATCAGAAGGCTGAGCTTATGTAGTCAAATATAACCACAATATTTGAGTGCAAAAAAATACACTAAAAAGTGGACTTCAACCCCTTACCTGGAATATTTTACAGCCTTTAAATAGAACACAAAGGATTGTCTGTCTCAGTTGGATTTAATCAATCATGACATAACTGCACAGTGACTGTTGTGGGTCTGAAGATGTACACTTATGGAAAAACCTTAGAGAAAATAATTGCTTTCATTGGTATCTGTTAAGTCTTTTCATTGCACATCTAATTCTTGTAATATATCGGTCTACTCTGCTTGAGAGCTTAAAAAAAGGTTTCCTGGAAAAGACAGGACTCAACAGGTTTAATGTCAGCCTGTTTGATCTACACAGATATTGATCGATGTGTTTTGTATTGTGCTCTGTTGTGTTATCATTTCAACATAATCTGATAATTTTACATGACAGTAAATCCTGTTATTCCATTTACAGTATGTAATCTAACTTTTCTGCTTACAACAGAAATACCCTTTGGCCCATTTTGGTAAATGAAAACTTATATTAACAATTATATGAACTTGACATTTTAATTAGCGGCTGTTTAAATGGGCCTGCAAGATTTTGGGTTAAAGTGAAAGCACAGTAAGTGACCTCGGATAGAAAGTCATTTGTTTTAAGGAGTATAGATTAATGTTACAAAGGAAATCTCTGAGGAACTAATAAAAAACTGAAAGCCAATACTGCAATGAGAATAAATATAAATAAATAATGTAATTAGGCGTTATCAATGCTAAATATAAGCAGAAAACTACACGGAAGCATGCAATTTCTCCGAGTCAGACAAGTTGACATCCAACAGTAAAATAAAAACAAGTATAACATACAACCGAGGTAAAGTTAGTTTCGGTATACAAACAAGACATTTACGACGTGTAATCGCTTATTTCCGTTGTACTTTGCGGCCGAGAAGAATTAAAGCAAAACGCTTAAATATTATAAGATAGAAATACTTTACATGAACCTACCGCCTGTTTGTAGTCTCCTCCATTCAGTCCTGTATGAAACATGTCTTTCAACGAGTCATTTGAGAATAACAAAGCTTTACTTTTCAACACGGAGCGACGTGAGCGCCACGCGGAGTGATTATCACCCAGATCAGCTGGACCTGACAGGTAATGAGACCTTCAGCTACTGTTTGGTCAAATGGAACAAAACACGAACACAACTTCTGGTTTACCATTACTGGAAGCACTTAAAGAGAGCGGATCTACGCGAAGCCATTGATTTAGGGGATATTTGTGAGCCGTAAGAGCACAATTATCTCTACCTGCCCATGGTGAAACAAACAAACAAATAAATAAATATAAATAAATAAATGAGCTACTGAAATCTTAATAAATAATAATACTTAATAAAGACAAAACAAAAAAAATATGCATTTTTAGTTTGAGTTTAAATTTTGTTACTTTATTTTGGAATTCATTACGGAAGTGCTTACACTTTTTGGAACAATATTGACATAAGTTTGATTAAATCAGGGCGTTGCAGTTCTTCGTTGTGTCCGCTAGAGGGCAGAAAAGAGTAGTAAACAGTGATGCTAACACTTCCGGGGATTTTTTTTTGTCTGCATTTAAACATGATTGTTTAATATCAAACTAGTCATGAATTATCCCAGTTGCTAATACAAAGTCCCTTGACGTGGATGTCATCTTTATCTTGTTTTATTTAGTTATTTTTTAAAATATATTTATTGTTACACATATTTGTCTTAGTTTGTTGTTATTTCATTTTATGTATTTATTTGTAATGTCTTATTCTGTTTTTAATGTGGTTTGTACCTACTCGGGAACTATGATTCAAATAGCTGTTAGCTAACTGGTGCAATTACATATTTGCACATTGTCTCTGTCTAATAAACAATAAAGACAGTAAAGAAGCACCATCTCCATAATTTGTGTGTGCATCCATTATACAAATTGTAAGAATGCAATGACATGATGATATCTACTTTGTCATTTTATCAACTTCTTTAAAGACAGTCGAGTAGAAAGTAAGGAATTGTCAGTAAGTATAACTACTTACAATTTAATTTGTGGGTTGTAGTTCTACACTGTGACCACAAGAGGGCACTAAACGCCCATAAACACTGACAAAGATTTCACACTGCGTTTCTTTTTCCTGCTGTGTGTTGATCAGGTATGTGAGGTAGTAAAAGAAGCATCAATGAGGAGAATACAACGTACCAGGCATCCACCCAGAACACCTGAGACCCCAAAATCACCCGCCTCCAATGCCCCAGAAGTCACAAGATAAACACAAAGTTAATTTAATTTAATGTTGCATCAACAATAACTATTATAATAATTTTAATTATAGTTACTATATTAATATTGAATTATTGTATTCCTTTTGTAACTGTCTATTATCTTGCTCATTATTTCTTTTTTAAAATGAGTGCATAAGTTAAATGCTCACTCGTGGTAAATGTACATATTGGGCTTGGCTTTCACCCAAAGTAAAATAAAAGACTATCATTTGGTATACTACACAATTATAATTTTGGGTTGCTAAGATAAATGTTTTTTATCTTATAAAATGAACGCGAAGGAACATTTTAAAAAAGAAATTAATCACTTGTTATACATAACTACATTAGTCTGCAGTTCCTCTTTGTGACCACAAGAGGGCAGTAAAAGCCCACGGTTGCAAAGACAAAACGCAATGTTTTAGTTGTTCCCAATCCGTTTACCTTAAAGACTCATTTATGCAGCTATCAAAAGGTCAAATCAAAGTTAAGGAACTATTATTATATTATAACCTTTCCTCTTATACAGATACTAATCATCTACATTATGGCTTTTCTGAAACATCTCTAAACACACCGCTCAAAGATGGAAACTGGATGCACAAATTGCATATTAATAACAGACTCTGTGGCTCAAGGTGCACTTTGAGGACCCCCATGGGAGAACTGCTGTATTTAATTGTAATTTATTTAATTTCAAGACTATTACAGGTTCTTGAATAATAAAAATAAGTATTTCAGTATATATAGTCATGATGTTTGCCTGGACGTCAGTATAACGATCAATTTTTAAAAATATATAAAACTAAAATACATGCATTTCACAAACTCCTAAACAAATGTGATGCTGGTCATCACTGTGACCACTAGAGGACAGAGACACTTCTAGAATGCCTATGTGTAAATATGAACAATACAGAACTTGTGGATGGTACCATTACATCATCATAACTCAGTGTATAGCTGGAATGAACATTTCCATCCCACATTATTTCGTCTGTTTCCTAACTATGAAAATTAGGGCAAAATATAAATATTTATCATGTTTAAACTATAAACTATGACCCGCTATTCTTGATAGGATCCTTCTAAAGCCACAAAGAAAATAAATGTTACAAAAAGGTCACACGCAATTTCATTTATTATTTTATTTTCTATAAAAGAGATGAGTTTATTCAATGGTCATATCAGACTTAATCAGATACCTTGAGAGACCATTCACATACCAAACAAAAAGAAAAAAAATGAGGAAAATGTTTTAACAAAACCCCCCCCCCAAAATCGAACAAATGTAACACGAAGATAGAATACCTGAATAAAGCAAACTGGGCTGCGGGTCAGCACATTCTGTGTAGAACTCATGGCACATTTCGTTCAGCGTGTTTTGTGAAAAGGAAAATAAAAAAAGTTTGAAAAGGAATGAAGTAAATTTTTAACCCTTTGAAAACCAGCCAGATAATAAAACTCTAGATGTTGGACTTCACAGGAAATAAAACTTTTAATTAAGAACTAATTGAATTCTCCTGAAGTACTGCTTGTCTTTTTTAGTCTGTCTATCAACAGAATGCTTATCTACATTGGGGAACATGCCTCCCTGCAGCACACACTGAAGTTAAAAAAACAAAAACAGAAAAAATAAAATAAAATCAGACACACAATCACACAGCCATCCCACATGATACAGTCGCACTCACAAACCAGATTTAAACACTAGTGTGGCAAGGCTGAAACATATCTACCTAAAATCTGCTGATAGAACAAAATGAGAAAGTTGTCAGGTGTGTACACTCAGAAGTCCAGCTAAAACTAAATTTAAACCCGATTATGGATAACGGGTAAAATATAAAACGCTGCATTTCCTTTTTTTTTGTCTTTAAACACAACTCCTTTAAAAAAATCTTCCTCCCCTTTCAAATATTACACCTCCCAGACCTCACGCAATCTTTTCTAAACCCTTCAAAGTGTAATATAAGCCAACAAGAATAGCAATACAATACAGGCACTGGAGAAAAAAACACTATCAGAGACAAGTGAAGAGGATGAGATGTGTTGGATTCCAGCCCATCTCTGCTGCAACAAGGTCTCCAAGTATAGGATTAGAACTCACATCCACTATAATCAAACAAGAACAAAGTTATTAATGAAAACTTTTTTTCAGCATTTTCCATTTAGACTTTTGTGATCATTTATCTTTTTATTTTGTACTGTCGACAGTGCGCTCCCCCGTTAATTAGAAACTTCAATGCAAAAGCTATCTGGGAGTCATCTGGTCCCATCATGGTTTCTTTTTTTCAAACTAACCTGAATCAAGTATCAGCTACAGAAAGGCGGTAAGTGTTACTCCCACCGATGACCTCCCAACCTCCAAAACTGATCACATCTTTCAGTTTAGATCAATGAGCTGTCAAAGGGACCGGCAAAGAGGCTGATCCAGTAGTGTGACTGCTGTGAACAAACCACTGATATGAACTTCCCAATATTATGTCTGAAAGTATAATACAAATAACGATGCGACACTTGTAGTGAAATCCAACCATAGCCTCGGGGACGACGGGCCCTTTCTCTCTTCTGCTGACAGCTTCACACTGTAGTCTTACATGACAAATACAAGGCAAGATGAACGGTGATTTCCGTCTTTGATAAATACTCACTTGAGCTATGATAATGCATATATTTATTCCCCCCCCCCCCTCAGTTATCTACCTACGATGTTTTAGGACAAGTAATTTAGCATAAAAGATGTCGGGTTGTTTGGCATAGGTGTCGGAGGCGGAGTGTGTTGGTGTGAAGATTCAAAGAGCTAAAGTGGAAAGAGGAAAGATCCAAAATAAACAGTTATTGTAGTATAAGAAAATACTTCTTTACAGTAGATACTAGATGATGAAAAAAGGTCTGCACGGCTTCTGGTCCTGTCTGTAAATGTTATTGGTTTGTACATGTGCACAGGCCATAGAACATACTCGTCTGTTTAGGAAAGAGGTGTAAGGCAAACTGTACCTTCTCTGCTGAGAAATATACATGATTTACACTATGGAAGTTCCCCCTAAAGAAAAAAAAAGTGTTCACTTACAACAAAACAGAAAAGACAGTTTTCTGCACCATCTCAGACATCTGGCAGTTTGAAAATGCATCTGCACAGTCTGTCAGTATTTCAGAGCATCTTCATCATCACGAGGACGTCTTTACTCCTGCAGTCATTGTGTCCACGCACAGTGTGAGAATCAAGCTTGACAAAGGCAACTGTGCCAGCAGGGGTCCTCTTTTTCCCGTTTTTAAATATCAGGAAAGCAAGGCTCAATTCCCAGGAAATGACATCCAGAACAACGAGACTCTCCACATGCTGAGTGTTTTCAGTCCATGAATGAGGCCAAGTGAGCCACGGCCACCTGTCCAGCGTTTGTACTCAGTTTCAACTCGTCGGGTACGTCATGTGCAGTCTGTGGCTCATGGTGGTGCAAATTCACCCGATGTTACTGAAGAGGAGGTTTACATTATTCGTTCCTTTCTTTTTCTTTGTTTACTTTGTTAATTTTGCACTTATGTGTCCGTCGCTCCTTCCTCAAAACAGGTTTTCTTCAAAGATAGCCATTAAGTCACTTTGGAAATTCATGTCAATCGTCGCTGCCATCTAAAGAGAGAAAGGAACATTTAATACATCTTTTTTATGCAAAACGTATGGAAATGTTTTTGGAAAAGTCATAAATATTAAAGAGAATTAAATGATCTCATGAATCGTCTCACCGCTTCTCGCCGCCTCCTCTCCTGCTCTCGTCGGCGTGCTAGTTCTCTCTGGTTATCGAGAGGGTTTTGTGCGGCGGGCTGTGGTGGTGTGGGGGGCTGAGGAGGCTGCTGAATAACGACCGGCTGAGGCTCCTGTGTCACCTGCGGCTGTTGTTGGGAAGGAGCTTGGACATGCTGCTGCTCAAGGCGTCTGCGAGGCTCCTCATGCACCCTTCTGCTGGGCTCAATGATCTCTTCTTCATCCCGACCTCTGTAAGGACACAAACATTTAGCACTACTTTACGCAACGCTCCACAGATTGTGCCAAATCCAGTGTCCTCCTGACATCTGATGGAAGAAATAACGCTTTATATTCCTCTAAAGAGTCTTTTTTAACACCCAAAACAAACATTACAAATTATTTTCATTTACAAAGTTTATGGATCTTTTTTTTCATACCAACATATCCAATGTCCCAGAAAGGTGGGTAGTTTTTAAAAAAAATACTGTGTGCATTAATCTAAAACAAGACCCGGTCTGATGTAGTCATGGTAACAATGATAAACAAATAAAACTTGTCTTATGCTTTTTTAGGGTATACAAATGTGTGTTAAAAAGTCTACACGCTCTGTAGTCCACATCTGAACTTACTCAATCTTTTTGGCCTACATTGCTCTAAACTCACTTCTGAGGCTGATACACAGCTAATTTTTATTTCCTGAAGAGATAAACATGGTTTCTTTGCACGTGGCTCAGCTTAGCCTCCTTGAGCATCTTACCGTAGTTTGTCCTGCTCTCTGCGTAGCCTGTCTTTTTCCGCCTGCTCGGCCTGGGCCTTCAAGGCTTTCTCCCTCTCCTCTTTCTCCCGGGCAGCACGTCGGAACTGCTCAAAGCTGTCACTCGAGGACTTCAGTGCTGATGATGGCGTTGATGTAGACTTTTGGGCCAAGCTGGCCCATGAGCCCATGTTCTTCAGTTTTACATCCTGAGAAAACACAGATGCAACACCTTTCAAGACGAGGGATGGATGTGTGTAGCGTCCTTTCAGAAAGCTGAATCTCACAGTTACCTGAACTTTTTTGGGAGCAGTGGGGGTCTTTGACTCCTGCTTGAATTTATCCTTGTCCTGCAGGGAAGGGGGTGGTCCACTGGACTCAGAAGAGCGGATGATGGGTCGTGAGCTGTCCATGGACTTCACATCTGCGCAGAAACATAAATAAATAATAAGTCAGCTTAGTTAACATATGAAGCAGGGCTTTCTTTAGCATGTAAACAGAGAAAAATCAGGTTCTCACTCGGTTGGCTGTGGCCTGGTTGACTGGGCTTGTTTTCAGTATGTTTGTGATGGTCTGGTCTCATTGCAGGGTTAAACTGTTCTCTCATCACTGGTGACGGAGGAAGTTTCTCTTCTTTTATCACACCTTGGCTTCCAGGGGCCCTCTGCTATATGGTGAGCAAATGGCAGTCAAAGAGACAGACAATGATCTGGATTTGCACTCAAACTATCTTTTCTAAGTACTCTGCACAGTCTGTGCAGATTTCTCACCTTTTTGGGCTGCATGTTGTGAGGTGGAGATGGGTGAGACACAGGTGGGTACTGGGGAAGTTGTGGTGAATGCATCATAAGAGGGGATGGATTGTCCCTCATGTGGCCTGTCCAAAAAAAGTGGGAAATACAATAAATGCCTTTACAATTCATTTGAAAAAAAGTGCTTGTTAAACAACAAATGTTTCATTTTCTCAGAACTACCTGTGTTGTAAAGATCGGCTTTGGTTGGGCGAGGGGAGGGCTGCTCTTGTTGCTGCTGGATGATCTGCTGTGCTTTATTGGAAGGTAAGGAGATTTTGTGTTGTGACCCTTGTGACTGGCCAGCAAGCCCAGGACCTTGCTGGTAGTTCAGCTGTGGCTGTTGCGATTGCTGTTGTTGCTGCTGAGCGTGTTGCATGTGACGGGATTGCTGTAGAGATATCTGTGGAGGCAGGGCCTGAGTGGACTGAATCGGGAGCTGGGGAGGAGGCAGCGAAGTCTGAGTAGATAGCTGAGATTGTCCTTGGGCAGACTGAAGGAGAGAAGTCTGTCCTTGTTGTTGTGACTGTTGCAGTTGCTGCTGCTGCTGTCGAACCTGTGCCTGGAGCGACTGCAGGGATTGCTGGGGCTGACGGGCTTGTTGGAACTGTTGTAGGTATAACTGCACTTGATTTATAGATGTTGTTGACCCTGGCTCTTCATCATCCTCCAGCAGCATCTGCGGAGGCTGGGACGACAGCAAACCTTGAGGTGTGAGCGTCGGGGGTGACATGGGTCGCTGGTGCATGGGTTGAGAAGGATGGAGGATCTGAGAGGGGAGCTGGTGCTGTGGTGGGGGTGCCGACTGGGGTTGGAGCTGCTGCGGTTGCAAAGTTGGTTGCTGCTGAGGTGGTGCTTGTTGTGGCTGTGGGGCTTTGGGATGAAGAGGTGCCGCCTTATGACTGGGCCGAGAGGGCTGTTGAGGCATGGAAATGTGTAGGGCTGAGGTTGCAAAAAAAAAAAAAACCAACAAACAAAACAGATTAAGAGAAACCACAAATGTTAATAAAAACTACAAAAGTTTGTTTTTAATAGAATGTATCAAATTGTAAAATAATGCCAGCACACACAGATCTGGTGTTTACTTCTGAAAGCGTATGGTAACACCCACAGAAGCAGGGAAAAATAAAGGAGATTATACATATTGGATCGAGCAGAATAGCAGCTGCCTGCATCTTACCTGGAGATGGAAGGACGTGATGCTGGTTGAGGAAGGGGTGCGTCTCAGGAGACACTGGCCCAGCAGAATGAGCATTTAGATGTGGAGGTACAGGTGATGAAGAGTTGCCTGTGTGGTGGGACATATGCATAAGGGGCTGGCCAAACGGAGGCAAGGACTCAAAGCTCGTCTCTAGTAACTGGGAGGATTCCAAGGCAGCAACAGGAGTAGGAGCCATGAAACCTGCAGAGGATGGTTGATGCTGCTGTTGCTTCATCTGACTGTTGGACTGGGGACCAGCAGCTTGGGGCTGAATCCCAGTCGGAGTAGGACCCGTCTGCACATTAAGATGTGTCTTCTTAACATCTTTCACAGACTGACTCTTTTTTTTCTGCTGTTTTATTATTCCTGAGAAAGAAAAAACAGACTAGGTAAATTGCTTTGGATTATGATAATACTTGGAATATTTCATTTTGCAGTAACTCATCTGTACCTTCAGCTTCACTGTCTGAACTAGAGCCACTGCTTTCCGATGAAGATCCAGCCTTTTTGGAAGTAGCCATGGACTCTACACTCTTCTCAACTAAAACACAACAACATGTTGATAAATAACACTTTGCTAACCCAGTATCGTCTCACAATTCTATTACTATTGAACTAGAACGCCTTACCTGTAATCTTTTTCTTCTTACGAAGGCATGAAGACACATATCTCTCCAGCTCACGCAGAGTGGAGGGCTTTAGTGTCTCAAAGTCAATTTCAATCTCATCAGGGTTGGAATTTTTAAGCGAGGGTTCTCTGGACTGGATGATATGAACTACACGACCAAGCTTATCACCAGGGAGCTTGTTGATGTCCAGGCTTAGCTGCCTCTTCTCTTCATACGTCATAGGCTTGCACTTTTCTCCTGTAACCGATGACCCAGTGGCCGCAAGATCATCCTCCAGGCTGGGAAGTGGCTGAAGGTTGGAGGGATGATTACTTTTCATTCCCTCCTTTTTACTAAAAAATACAAAACACAAAAAACATATTTAATGACACTAACCAGCCTCTCAATTGAAATGGTTTTACAACTAAAAACAGAAACAAAGTCAAATTTATGAAAAAAAATTGTCTGGAAAGTTTTTTGCCTACAGCATTTGCATAGCGATGTATTTCATTTCTTTGTATAGACATCTGTTACGTGTCTATTAAAAATACTCACATCTAGGCTCCACTGGCAGAACAGCAGTTATTTGTATAAAATACCCTTCAACAGGGTTGTGTGGAGGTAAAAACACAAAGCACATGTATAACATGTTCTTATTTGGTTGAACCTTCAAGAATTATCAATACAAAGCATCACACATGGAAAGCAATGGGGGTAAGGATTCAGCTTTTTTGTTTATGAGACTACCTAAAGAAAGTTGTATACCCACCTGGGTTTCTTTTTGGTAGCAATCTCTTTGTTGTTATTGTTAAGGGTCTTGGTTTTCTTGGACAATTGTGAAACAGGTGTAGCATCATGGATCTCGTCTACAAGGCCAGGCACACTGCCTTTCTTCTTGTGTTTATCTTTCTTCTTTTCCTTCTTCTCCTTTTCTTTTCTCTTTGGTTTGCTGGCTTGTGGTTGTGACAGGGCAGCCAGCTGCTCGTGGACAGCCTTCAGCTGTTTGGAGAGATTAGACCAGCCCTTAAAGTTTTACATAAATTACTCAGACTTTACCATCACGTTGATTTTCTTTTGTTTGCCAACCTGTTCCTGGAGCTCCGCCAACCTCTGGGCTCTTTCCTCTTCAGAGTCATCTGTTGAAGATTCAGACTCAGAAGAAGAGTCACTGGAGCTGTCAGAGGATGATGCAACATGGGCCAAAGGGGGCTGAGGCTTCACCGGGGCAGAATGGTGAAGCGTGGGAGCTGGGACAGAAACTACCGGCTTGCTCTCAGGTTCATCTGGCATCTTGGCAAAACGCATTTCAAAGACATCCTATAAAGATATGCAATAAAGTAGGTAAACGCAATATCAAAATATGGCTGGCAATATTGAATGGGATGTAAATACCTGTAGTTTCCTCGCCATGGCTACCACTTCATGGTCAGGTGGATTATATTTGTAGCAGTTAGAAAACATTAACCGTACGTCAGCAGCAAATTCCTGGGGATCTCGGTATTGCCTGTTCTCCAACTTAACCTAACAAGCAAATTGCGTATATCAATAATTTAACTCAGTCTCAGAAATGTATTGCCCAAAATACCCCCACTACTATAAACAGGGATTCTTCAACACACCTTGACGGTGCTAAGGTCCATTGGATGTTTGATGATGTCATGATAATCGTGCAGTCCCAGTGCATCCACATCAACAGGTTTGTAGAATGGCCAGGCATAAGCAGCGTGTTTTTTGGAGAGCATGTCCCTAACTAGCCCAGCGCAGTAACCCATCTGATCCTGCGGTTTGGGACTGAGACCTCCACTTGGTCCACTGAGTCCTGCCCCCATCCCTATGTGGTGTTGAGAGTCTGGAGCTTCCTTCTTTAGCAGTTTTGTGGGACGAGTATTCTCTCGCCTGGGTAGTGTCTTCCCAGACTTGGATTCTGCTGGGGAAGACTCGCTCAGCTGGTCATTCGCTGTGGGCGTTGTAGTGTCTGCTTTCCTTTTTTGGCTCTTTCTTTGTATTAATGGCTACTCAGCAAAAAAAAAAGCAGAGAAACAGGTGGGAGGGAGAAAAGAAAACCAGAATCAATTACTCAAATTCAGTAGAACACACTTCTATTACAGCCACGCAATGTTAGAGATGTGCCAACTTGCCCAAATCTATTCCCCTGTGCTAATCACACTCACTTTGGTCATGGTTATAGGGGTCTGCAGCATGGGGGCAGGGCTCTGGATGGATGACGGGGGAAGAGAGGTTTGAACTGGGAGAGGCACAGAAGTCATGATGGGAAGTTGAGGAGCACAGTCTGATTGACCCAGGGAGTATGGAGCTCCAAGCTGCGGTGCAAGGCTAGGTAACGTTGGGGGCACATGGGACGGTATGGCCTGTATCAAAGGCTGGGGAGGTAGTGAAGGCGGACTCTGCACTGGTCTTTGAGATGGCGGGGTTGTCGTAAGATTTGATAGACCCCTTGTTTGAGGAGTTGAGGATGGAGAGTCAATGATGGCCCCTGGTTTCAAGTTTAGACCTTGATAGTAGAACAAGACATTTTGATTAATAACCTGACCCATAAACTAGCTTTCCGAAAAAGATTCTGACAGGTTAGACGACTAAGCAAGGTGCTACCTCCTTCTCTGCGGCCGCGACCCCGTCCTTTTCCGGTCATAACAACAATCTCAATTTCTTCTTGAGGCATTTCAGAAACCTTTTGGAGGAAAACCTTTTCTAAAGCCTCAGCCATTAAGACTATGTCATCTCCAGGCTGCAGATGGAGACAAATGCTGTTAGCAAAAATACAGACATACCTTTGGCAAGTTATGGCAACAGCAGCTTCTGTGTACAACCAAATACCTTGTTATATATGTAGCAGTTGGTAAACATTGTGTTGAAGTCTTGCATACATTCTTGGGCATTCCAGTAGTAACTGTTCTCGAGTCTTTTCTTGATTGTTCCCATGTCCATAGGAGTTTTGATTATTGTATAGTAGTCCTGAAAAAAAAAAAAAAAAAAAAAATCAACATGAAATTGAGTGATGAGTTTTCTATCATGGTCTATGAATAAGCCAGAGCTGGTTTGAAAAAACATTTAGTTTTAAAATATTTTGGACCAAGGTACACACAAATAAAACTTCACTACACACATACCACGATCCTCGACTGTGGTGCAAGGATAAACGCTACAGTATCTCTTTTAAGGAGCGTTTTCTCCTGGTAATTTAACTTAGATGAGAAGCATAACTCATTAGTTTGGAGTAATCTACAACAGTTTAATGCATATAAACATAAATTAAAACATCATAGACATGTAGAAGCTGAGAACCTTATGGAAGCCCACAGTAGAGCTGTAATGGGACAATAGAAAGTTTTGGAGTGTGGAACATCAGACAAAAGTGAAGAACTAGTACTCACAGGCAGGTTAAGTTTAATTGCATCCACTGGTGCATGAAAAGGCCAGGCAAACTGGTGCTTCCAAAGGGTTTTCACAACCACCTTGAGAAGGTACTGCAGCTGATTGGTCTGGCGCTTAGGCCTGTTGGGGTTTATGCACTCTGGGGGTTGGGGATTGCCTGATGACTGGGCCTGCCCCTGGCTACTGCTGCCCGACATCTGCACTGTATCCAGGCCGTCACCCATTCTGAAAGGGTGGGGCGTGGGCTCAGGCCCGGAAGCGGGAGCGGGAGCTGGAGCAGGTGTAGTGGTGTTGGCAGGACACCAGTTCAGTCTTGGCCCCGGCACAGACTCCACTGACAGAGCACTGCTGATCCCATTGCACTCCTCGCTGGACTCTCTGAGAAAGAAAAAAAATATTGTACTGTCTTCAAAAGAATATCTTAAAGTTTATCACATAATAACATGATTATTGAATCATCCAGTGCATCTATAAGTGAAGTTTTATCTTTTGTAAAGCATTTGAAGATTACCTAAGGATTACATCATTCTTTTCTTTTCTTAAAACAAAATACATTAAAGTTATTTTAAATAATAAACTCTGAAAAGTACCGGTAATTTCAAATATCAGAAAATCACAAGATCTATTTTTTAATTAAACTACACCACAAGCACGTGACAGCACGTGCACCAGTGCAACAACAGAAAAAGCCAGTTGCTTTCTGTGTTATCTCAGTGGGATCCAGCAGAACAGACGTTTACTTCTGCATCACACTCAAACTGAAAATGAAACTCACACAAAGCTGATCCGCTCTGAATTACAGTCATATATTCAAGTCCATCAATGTAGATTATAGACAAAAACAGTCTGTTCTGATAAGACTAAAAGCTATTTTGCACTTCATATTGATGTATCTTGATTATAAATGTGATTCTTTCTACAACACTAATTTATAAAAACCCAACCAGACTAAAACACTTTTATATATTTTAGTTATTTTTAAGATTAATTTTTATGAATTCTAGTTGTGCACCAAATTTATTTGTATTGTACATGTAATTCCCCCCCATTTTTCACATTTAGTCAAAATATATTTAGAGTACTAATAATAAACTGAAAATGATCCTAGTTGCAGGTATCTTGTATTGTTTATCTTTTGGGTCCACTAGAAGAGAAGTGATTCAAAACCTGAGACTGAGGCCACAACACGTCTTTATGGTGAGTATCTGTTTTGTATTTTTGTTGACAAACTGACCTTTAAAAGGAAACATCATATTCTAATATTTTAGATTCCTATCACTTCTTTCTTTCTTGCATTTGTTACATAAATAAGTCATCATATTTTTTGGGGGAAAACTGTTGATTCAGGTGAAACAGCTGTGTGTACAGAAACAGTAGTCCGATTATTCAAAACACAAGCACACTTGTGAACAGATCTAGTTTGCTTGACTGTACCAGGTTTCAACACACTATTTGTCCTCCTACTCTCTCTGGATCTTGAAGTGTTTCAGGATGTGAGTTGGTAGAATTGTGTAATCAGTTTTAATGACAGTGTTTTACTTTGTTTTTAGTCTTTCCTGACAGTCCCTGACTGTGTGGGAGAGTCTATCACTTCAAATAAATATAAAACAGAGAACAAATAAAGAGAAAAACACTAAACTATTCTAAAATATTAGTCAAAAACAATGATCTGGAAAAATTCACTGATAAGGTTTAGTACCTCTACAGCAAAACACACACCTTTGTACTGTGGTCATATACATGCGTGTGATTAAGCTCACTCGAGGAGTCACAGAAAAAACACAAGCGGTTTGTACACCACAAGATCACTGCCTTCACAAGGTCCTCAGCAACACATAATGTGACAACTGGTCAATATATTCACCAGTTGCCACATTAAATTGACATTCACTGATTTAATGTTAAAAAATGCTAAAAAACTACAAAAATGAAGCTATGATAACATTTAATACACATATACATAAAAAACATGCTTACTCTAGTCTATTCAGTGAAATGTAAAGTGTGTAATCTGCACGCTGTCCCTTACTCTGCTTAACACAAACAGAGGAGGCCAAACACCCAGATGTGCACAGCATTTTCACGAGGATGCTGTGGTGTGTTCACTGAGAATGGGCACAGTTGAGATGGAACAAGTTTAGCTCATTCTGGTTACTAGTGTAGCAGTGCAGCTGGCAGGCCTGGTATAATGTTTAACTGTGATGGACGAGGTCAAGCCTACTAATCTTACATACACAACTCCAGTGCATCATGTATTTGTGATTATCAACCTACCCTAAAAATACTGAGCAGAAATAAATTAAAAAAAAAATCAATGAAAAACAATTAAATAGTTCAACACCATGATTCACAATGACTGTCCAACACCTATAGATTGTTTATATGCAGATTTCTGCAGACTTGCTTTGCACAGGTCTAAAAGAAGAGTCATTAATGTGGAACGTTGCAGTCTAAACAAGTACACTGTTACAATTCAGCTGATTTCACAATGACAGCATGTAAAGTCCATAATACAACACTGATTAAGCACAGAGGCTAAAAACCTGCAGGTTTCAGATGTTTCCTGCATCACCAACTCTGTATCAGATTATTGGGTTAACATACAAATCTAAATTTCACCCTTATTTTTGAGGCAGCACAGTTCAGCCTTCAACAAATACCAGCATCAGTGACGTTGCTAGGTTTAACGTGGCGAGTACCTGGTAAATTCAATGGGTCCACAATTTTTAAAAAATCATTTTCCTACTATTTCTTAAATTATACAAGAGTAACTCAAAGACTTTTGGTAGGCTGATTATACACAAGAAGGAGAGAAGATGGAGAGGAAGCAGAAAATACAGTTGCAATAATCTGCTGACCAACAACAGTTTTTATCTTTTTCTTCTGTGGCATTGTCTCCATGTGGGATGTGGGAACTATGTGCAAACACCAGAGCAACAAAATGAGTAATCTGGCAGCATTTTTTGGTCATTTACTTCATTAAAGCACGTCTGTAATAAAAACATCAACCTGAATGAGGCCATCATCAAGGAACAGACATGTGAATTTACTTACTATGAAGTTTGTATCTTTAATTGTTGAAATTAAATCTATTTAGCTAGTTTTTTTGGTTGTGGCTAAACTAGCATGTGATACCGTGTATACAGAGGATTGACACAATGCTTGTCTGGTCTGCTGGCAACAAAGATTTTGTTTGCTAGTTACTGTGATTTTATAAACACGAGTTGTTATTCACATGTACACTTTTTCCATGGGAAAAGTAAGGTGCATTCCTGAATCGCATCAACAGCAAACTTATAATAAACATCAGTGAAAGGACTTTATTTAAATCCAGCATCCAATTCAATGATACAGTAAGAAACATACCTGAACCCATATAAAATACCACAATTAAAAGATATATTATTTGAAGTAACACTGTGTAATAATATTTGAAGAAATCAGAATAAAGCTGAATATTCCCATAAGAAATTCAGAAAGATATAAAAAAAGCTAGCTATAATCTGAGCCTGCTCCAGCTGGCTTGCAAGGAGCATGAAGCAAAGTTAAATCATAATTACACAGATATGCAGTTAGACCTGAATAACTAGTTAGTGTCAGCAATAAGGACACTAGCAGTGGCACCCATTGACATTAAATCCCCGCCACATTGACATGTTAAAAACCTATTCCAACAAAAACACAGATGTAGTATACAGATTAGCAATTGTATGTTACTTCACTGTCCTAGTACTGACCAAACCCCCTTTCAGGTAAAACAGATACTGTAAAACTAGTGACTATAAGGTGAAACTATTTTCTTGTTAGAAATAGTGGTAATTAGATTAAAAATCAATTGATTAGGATCTAGAGAGAGAATTAACATTGTAGACTTTCAATCTATCCATCCATTTTCAACCACTTTTTCCCTCAACGGAGTCGCGGCCCTGGACTTTTATTTACTTATAATCTCTAGTAATCATTTTAATACAGCTTGATCAATTAAAAATAAATAATTAGTTCTGGTTGTAAAAGTAATAAGTGAATGGTTATGTTTTTCTGAGGACAACATGAAGAATCATCAAATAAATACTTATATTTATATGTTATAAAAGACATAAGTTGATAGGAAGCTCATCATCACCCAGGTTTTTAGTTAAATATAGTTCTGATTTAAGACAATAATAACTATTCAGTCCAGTTGTATGACCCAATAAGAGAATCACTTGCTGTTCTATTTCTATACGATGAAGTTTTTTAGTATAATACTGGTGATTGTTAATCACATGATAAAACTGTCAGCCTAACATGCCAAACAAGCAATACACATCATAGCTATAAAGCAACACCATCTTTTTTAGTTTTACTAGCAAGTCCAAATGTGTATTTACTGCCAGTCAAATTTAAGTAGATGTTTCCTCTTAAAAACAAGTGGGGGAATTACACAAAGGTCTGCATGAGTTGTTCTCATGTGAAGCGCAACACATGACATAGTTCACAAATATAGTTCATTATGGACTTGGTGTTGAAAACTACGCAATTTACATAATCACACTGAAATGCTACATGTGCACAATGAACTCACTTTAAGTTCCTTTCCCAAGAAGTCCAACAGATATACAATCGTTATTCAAACTGACATTTTAACTAGCTGAAATGAAGTTATTCTGATTTTGTTGATTGATGAATTTAATAAACATCCCTTTCTTTGATTATAATAAAGTTGTGGTTTGTATTAATTTGTGTTTTTATTGCAAGAAAAAAAAACACTTGACAATGCTGAATTTCTGTACTCTCTCATTTGAAGTACTACTATATAATGTAATACAACATATTTTGCAGGGAAAAACCTGCTGAACCTGTTTGTTCTGGTTTCCTTTATATTAAAGTAACTACACATAAATAACCCATTCAGACTACATGCAAAACATGCATTAGGGTAGGTGGAAACAACCTTGTGATTCTACTTGCCAGAAAGCATGGACAAAAACCATATGAAAGTCAAGCAACATGAATACTATAGAAATACATTTCATACCTGAAACATGAAATGACCTTGATATCTGCTAAAACTCCAAAGCATACATATCTGACTGTGAATGTTATTCAATGCTTCTTAAGCTGGATTTGTACTTGCGCAGCATCTGCGTCAACCTGTAGGTCGGTGGAGCCCTGATGCACATCTCTTCCAGGACTTAAATGCACCCCAGGTTGCAGTGAAGTTACTAGGAAGAAGTCTTTGGTGATAGTCAGTTTGTGAATACATATTTCCAGAGTTCTGGAGCTTCTCATTGAATCTGTATGGTAAACATGAAAGAAAAACTGCAACAGGACTGTGTAACCATATGCTCATAACCATATACAAGACCACATGTCACCTACGTTAGCCTTACTACTGTACCATGCAAATATAAACCCAGTTTAACAAAACTTGCGGTGGAAAAGACAGCCATCCTAATTTGTGACAGTAGAATAGTCAGAGAAAAAACTTATTAGCTGATACTGACAATAACTTGCGTCGGTTTCCCATACAAACAGCTGATACAGACACTGATTGTACACAGAGGCTGTGTCAGAATGTCCACAAAATTTCCTATATAGTGATCACTGCATTTTCCAGGCATGTCTAAATGTCTAGTTCTCAAAATGACCCACAATGCATCTTGAAAAAGTAGGGAGCATCGATTGTCACTAGGCAGGTCAACATAAACCACAATGCTGGAGCTTACAATGGTGCAGATGACACAAACACCAGAGCAGATTCACTAAAAACTATATTTTAACCTTTTTAGATTGAATAGATATGATGGAAAAAAGGAATAAATTATAAAGAAAGAACACATTTTCACACAAGTCACAAAAAGCTGTCACACTATACTATCTGAAAACAAGTGCACAATAGTCCTCAATGCACCACAGCCTCTTGTCTAAGGTGCTTTCATTATTCCAAAGTGTTGTTCAAACATGAACTCATACTACATTTAATGAGTTAAAGGCTTTAGTTTTAACAGGCAGAAACATGTTTTTCTTTTAAAGAAAAGAAAAAGCGGTACTGTGACTGAAATATTCCCAACCAGTCATTTTAATTAGGAATAAAAAATTAATCAGGACCTTGTGAATCAGAATGGACATGAGTGTCCAGCTTTGGTCCTAGAGGGCCACAATCAACAACCAATATAAGTGTGTGTGTATA
>JBAMHV010000022.1:13956489-13981440 GCA_037177535.1 Pseudomugil gertrudae
TATATTCAAATGTCTGATGTCTTTTTTACAAGTCCTAAAGTTAGACCAAAAATGTAGTGTGAAACTAACAGATTTCTTTAATATTTTTTCAGAAAATAGAAACTTAAAGCAAATAAATGCCAAATATCTCATGTGCTAATTATATGTGGAATAAAACTTTATATTTTTATCATTTTTATTACAGTTGCTGATAGGGGCTGTTAAAAGAATAAAAAGAAATAAATGTTATTTGCATAGACACTATATACGTAGACGTCTCATTGTACGCTGGAGTGTGATGCTACGACAGCACCATATTGGATGGGTTTTTGCAAGTCTAGCCGCAGTCAACAGAAAGTCATTTCGTAAAGTCAGATGTAAAATGTCCCTATTTTGTGCAGCCTACGGTTGCAATAACCAGCAAAATATTGCTAAAATGTTAAAATAAGATGCTTTGTTTTCCTGTCAAATTATATGTACAGTATGTTGTTCTTATCAAGCTTTGAAAGTTCAGTTTTCATATTGTTCCTTAGTCAAAACATTTATTTGAAAAATAACATTATGATGGCAATTTAAATTTTCAAGGCACACCTAGTAAGTAAGACATAACCATCATATTTGTAACACACTTGAATAATTCAACAATCAGGGACTGTATTAGAGCAAGAGCTGAATTGCTGCCACTCTTTCTGTGTTGTATTAGCTACATGTTATGAGTATTTGTAGTAACGCGCTTTCAAAAAGTTACAAGGGCCTCTTGAGGTGTCTTGTTTTGTTATGATGGCTTTGTCATTGACATACACATTGATAATTATTTATGATTATGATTATGATGGACGTGGACTTGATCGGCTACCAGTACCATCTAGGTGGGAAAATTCTTGTGACTTTTAAACCCTTATAAAACACTAATTTGCAGTGAATTAAGCCTGCACTACATTGCAAAATACCCTGGAGTTGGAGTGTCAACACTTCTAAGAAGCTGTGCAAAACAGTTTTTTTACTCAACTTATGTCTATGTTAAATAGCATAATACAATATTTCACCATAAAAGCACATTTTTATGTGTGACAGTGACCTGTATCATAACCAAATCTCGGCCCTGTGTAACCAACCAAACCGTGAGAAAATCAGGTAAAAGATTGTAAAGTTATGAGTATGGTTAGACAGAGACCATTGGCATAGGTCTGTCAAATTGACCCATCCAAGATGGCGGCCGCTTGATACGTCAACCTCCACAGGCAGCGTGACTGAACGAGGCGTCAATGGTATGGGCATTTTGCTCCACTATTGACGCATGCGTCATGGCATTCGTATGATTGGACCTTCGAGAAACCCGGAAGTTGTCTGAAGGTCTTGTTATGGGAGCTTAGATAACGCTTCACAACAGCAGCGCATTATTTAGTGTGAAAATGGGGGTTAAAATAGAGCTTTTTCGAGTAAGTATCATAAATTATTCTTTTAAATGTATTATTACATGCGGCTTTATATGTGTATCTTTAATGGAGCAAAAATCAGCTTTTTGGGGGGTTTCGATCTTGCTAGCCATCATGTTTAAGTGGACAATGGAGGTGTGCGTTATATGAAGCTAACTGAACTATCTTTTTGGCCTTATAATTAACAGATGATGCTGTATCTGTCTTTTCCCGTCACCATGTTTTGGATTTCAAATCAAGCCGAGTACTTTGAGGAGTATATAGTAAAGAGAAAGGTCAGGAAAGTTGTTAAAAGTTTTTAGTTATGGTTTACCACTTGGGTTAATAAATATATTTTTTTTCTACTGTTGTTTTTTTATATTCAGAGGGAAATCTTCCCCCCAGACGAAGAAGTGCAGGTAAGTGTGGGTTGCAGAGCACATGGTTCTAAAGCTTATCAGTTCATAAAAAAAATCATTGTTATGTGAAATTAATTTTTCTACATTTTCCCTTTCACAAGGACATGTGGTTTAAAATCTTTATTGAAACAAAATCACTTATAAGGTTATGCATATTTTATGGAAACCTGAAACAGGTATGCACTTTATATGAGAATCTGAAAGGCTTTACCTTTAGCTACAATAAAGGCCATTACATTGTCAAGATATTTGCAATCTAGCCTTGTATATCCAAGCTACAGACTCAGCTGTTTAAGGTACAGTTCTGCTTTTAGTTTAAGTCTTCTATTAGACTTAGAGAGCTCTACCCAGCTGTATTTGACTTAGAGAGATCTATCCAGCACTTTGCGACAATTCAGCACTGATGATACTGGGAATAAAAAATAATAATTTGCTGCCTCTAGCTAGCACTCTAGCTTTGTGAGACCCCAGGAAGAGTAGCTGATGTAAAATTGACAGCAGCTAATGTGGATCTAATGATAAAAAGAAAAGAAAGCACTATAGGACAACACATGTGTCCAACCAGACTTGCAGCAGTCTGTTTCTTATCTATGTTGTCCCCTGTTGTTTGATTTCTTGCTTGTGTTGTTCTTATTCTCTAATGCATGTCACGTTGGAGAAAATCATATGCTAAAATAACTATAGAAATGTAGAAATAATTGTATAGCACATTTTGTGTACAAGACAGCAAAGATAACTTTACTCCGTGGTAGTGGTAGAGATTCCTTTTAAAAATTCCTGTGTCCACTATTCCTTCCAGATTAATCACAAAATTTAATGATTTTTTAATTTTTTTATCGTGTCTTGTCCAGCATCAAAGTAGGCAGAATGATTATCTGGCTGCTGTATTGTGCTGAGCAAATTGGCTTTGCCAACCTTTTTGGTAAAGTGTTTCACTATGGATAGTACAATATTTTAATATAATATTTGTGCTATATTTGTTTTTTTTTCAGAGAAAAGAGTTGGAAGACTTCAAAGAGCGAATGCGCGTTCGAAGGAGCAGCAAATATTGAAGAAGTTATCTTTGACCTCTGAGAATTAAACATAATGCTTAAAAAAAGATTACTTCTCAGCACCAATGGACTAAAGGACTTAGTCTAAACTTAGTCTGGAAGAAGTCCACATTGCACTGGAAATATCTGCAAGGTTCACACTTCCCAAGTGTAGAAATACCTGATATTTACTGTGCCCAACATGCCTTATTTTTTTTTATGTATTTATACAACTTTTAGGTTGGTGTAATTATTTTTGAGTTGTTTTGTTATTGTTATAATCGAGATGTGTGGGCTGTTGTGAAATATAACTGATTAATTTCTAAGATATAGTTCCTATAAAATGTCATGATTTGATTTTTTGATTTAATTATTTGAACTGTTGTCACTGAACATTAAGATAATTAAATATACTAATCCACAAAAAGAATTATTTTAGCACAAAGTAAATATGCTCTGATCTTTTTTCACTATAAACATAAAAAACTTCTATACTGCAGTATTCACTCTCAGAGGATATATTTAAAAGTGGTTAAACATGGTGGACATTAATTGCTGTTTTGGGTGTCTTAAAAGATGGAGTAGTTTAAGGGTCATGTGGGAAGTTTTTATTGAAAAATAAAATCATATTTAGTTTTCATTTTTAAATTGTTGTAGAACTATGATTTATCACAGTTTTGCTGCTTTTATTGTAACCTTTTCTGATGCAAGACTTTCTAGTCATGCTGCAGGTTAAAATTCCTAGTGCATGATGCTGTCTCATAAGGAATCTCTAGCGATGTCTGATTACCGGTAGTAGTCTCTTGGATAAAAAAAAATGCTATTTTTTTTCCACATCTGGCAACAGCTGACGACTTCAAGTATCTGTGAATTGTGGTTTTCTTGCAGAGGCAGATTATTAAAATTCTGAGTTACAATATGTTGCCTTTTGTAATTTTCACCTACAGGTATGTTTTGCCTAAAGTTCTCTGATCTCCTATCACATGCAGGTAGCAAGCATTTAAAAATCAAAGAAATTTGGTTACACCTGTTTAGACTTTAGTGATTACAACTGGATTTCCTAAAATGTTACTAAACAATGACAGACAATGACTAGTGAATTTCATAAACCAATATATTGTTAAAATCCAAGGGGTCTATGATGTCCTGAACACATCCAACCTGTTCATGTGGGGTACAGTTGACACACTAGCACCTCTTGTGTTCAAAGCCATGCATGATTGAGCACATAAGTAGTATTTCCAAACATCAGGTAAGGGGTGTTATCACTGGACACGGCCTTGTCTTAAAATACATTGCTTAGTCCATAAGTGAAGGCATTGAAAGCAGTTGATGACCCAAGCTGCATGCAGAAAATTTAAGTTTGTCAGAGACTGACGGATCCAAACACGACTTGGTGGTTTGCTTTCTATAGCACACGATAGCATGATCTTGAGAGGCAGCTGCAATTTCCCAACTTGCATCACCCAGACATAGCTGAGACATCATCTTGTACTCTTGAGGCCTCAAGACAATTAGTTCTACTGGAACAGTGCTTTGGGAGGAGCAAATGGATGAGATTCAAGTGGGGAGGAGGGCAAAGTATCAAGAGCTGGTAGAAGACTGCTGCAGGAATGGCTGGAAGTCCAGATGTATGCTAGTAGAGGTGGGCTGCAGGGGGCTAGAGGCTTTGTAACCCTGGCCATCACAAGAGTGAGAACGACAAGAGCCATAAATAATCAATTTTGAGGCGGCAGAGAGCATAGATGGTAGTGGCTAAGAAAGGGGGACCAATTGCTATATGCCACTTGAGAGCAAGGTCAAAGCTTGATCAACCTTGGTCAGGTCACTTGGTAACTACAGATGTAGGTCAAGCTGATCTTTTTGGAAAATTCTTATGACAAAACTGCACTGAATGAATAACTCACTTCATTATTTTTATTTGACATTGAACGTAATCCCATTTGGCCTTTTCTCATTGGATGAATGATGTATTGCATGTCCCCCAGTTACAATTTTTTTAAAGAGATAACATCAACTGTCAAATCTTTAAGAGTGACATGACACTGCCTACTTGATATCAACACAATAATCTCAGTATGATTATGTCCAACAGAACTGTTAGTCTTTGTTCATTTTACAACTTGGATGTGTTACAATAATCAATTCACCTCTCAACATTTCATCACAATGAATTGCTGAACTGTGTTTCCCAATGCTCATCAAATGACACACTCAAACATATTTAGCACTAAGTAGTAGCCAGTTAAATGTCTGTAAGTTTTTCATCTGAAGTATGGCTGTTCTTGCAACTGCTTCTGTTAAATACCTGCCATTAATTTTGAAAGTCACATTCAAACTCTAATATTTTAGTTTATTGTATGATAAAATGATATTCATGTTTTGACAAGTGCTAAATGTAATGCTATGTGATAATCAATGTGTCCCTGTGATAATTATGAGTTACAATTCCTATTGCATAAACTTAAGTTAAGTCATGAAAAACCATAATGGTTGTAATGTTTTTTTAAAAAAAATTAATTAGTACATCAGGAAATTTAAAATATTCCTGCAACTGAAATAGTTTTCATGGTCCCAACCTTTTAGTTGGCTTTCATTTCTTGCAGTACCGATGGTTGACAGTAGATGGCGATATTGTACTTGCAAAATGTGTTCTTGAACCATGAGGAAGTAGTGACTGACTTTCCAGTCCACTCCTGTCAAGATGGCACCGACAGGGCTGAAAGCAGTAGTCGGAGAAAGTAAGTATCAAGTTTCCCCCCTTTTTTAAATGAGCAAGGCTATAAGTTTATCACAGTTTTCATGTAAAACAGTTTGTTTGAATGAATCTTGTAGCAATTCCACAAACTGACGTTCAACATGAAGCGAAAGTCTCGTAAAGAACATTGGTGTACCAAATGTTTCTTCCTGCTTCATTTATTAAAACGCTAACAAAACAAGAACATGTTTTTGCTTAACAAAAGTAGTGAAAGTATTGTAGTTTGGTTGCATTTATTGATACCGGTAAATCGTGAAAGTACATTCAGGTTCATTATTTTTTTTATCCATTCTGGAGACTCTTAAATAATTACGACGTCACTCAGTGGGTTGTGACAGCTCAAGTTGTTGTTGGCTAACGCCCGATAGCCAATTCAGAAGGAAGCCAGGCAACTTTCCTAAAGATGGACATATTTAGTTGAGACCAAGACATTTTAGTTCTAACAGTTTAATCTTTAGGAAATGACATCTGTTACGTTGTGTTTAACTCGACTTCCTTGCATACCATGTCAAAAAACCATGGCACCGATAAAACAACCAAGAGTTTTTCCGGAAGTAAAATGTCCAATATAATCTAAGTAAAACAAACAACATAAAAAAGACCTTACATATTATTGTATACTATAAAATTACTTTAATCAATTTAACACTAAAAACGAAGTTCAAGTAAAATAAAAAAACAAAACACACACAAAAACAAACAACAAAAAACTAAAGTTCACACCAACATACAGATAGATTTTTTTCTATCAGAGATTGAGAGATGTATGAGAAAGTTTAAATGTGAGTTTAAAAAGTGATGAATACTACTAGTACCCCTTTAGCCCTTAAATTAGTTCATTAGTGGAAATTTTCAATAACATCAAAACTGAATATTTGTTTATGCCAGTATGCTAAAAAAGAGGAGTAGAAATCGGATGTCTGCACTAGTCTACATTTGTTCATTAAATGTATTAAAATGACATGAAAAGACAATTTAAGATGAAGATTAGCTAATTTGGAGTACATGGATTGAGAAAAACCCATTTGCGGTGAATAACTTTTCTAATTTATTTGACTTAAAAAAATCATGTTGGTTTTCTCTCAAAATATCATTAGTTTGTAACATTTTGATAACAAACTATTTATAATCTAAACCAGTAAGTTAAGGAAAGTATAAAACTGGACTGAATTAGAAAAGAGTTACTTTTGATGATGATCAGTAGGAAGTAGAGTGAAAAATGACCTCACGTGACCTCTTTATTCTTTTCTCTGCCCACACTTCTTCCTTCTGTGGACTTTTAAGAACACCCTGTGAAAAAAGTGTTTGATTCACAGAAAAAGGTTTATCCTAGGAAACCTTTTGTCAAGTTGATTTATCAGTAACTATATAAAATGATAAATGAATAAAACTGCTTTACATTTTCTGGTGAAAAAGTAAGCATTGATGTCCCAATGGCCCCCCCGCGACCACGCTCTGGGAACCAGCGGTAGAAAAAGTAGCTAGAATAACTTTGCTTGATATCACAAGCAAAGATCATACAGCATCATCTCTCAACAGCACCACACAAGGAAGTTACACTTGACTCAATCTGTGAATTCATATGAAGCGAATGTGTTTGTTTCAGGAAATTTCCTGTTTTTCAGAAGTCATTTTATTTCTTGAAATGTTTTTCATAATGTTTCTAAATGCACTGCCACAATGTTCAGTTAGATATTTCTCTTATCTTTAGGTATCTCCTTAGAGTTTATACAGTAATTCCATTTTTAAACTTAATTAGTTTAGAGATGATTTCCTGTTTTTCATAGAAGTACCCAGTTTTTCTTCATATTCAGCTTTAAAATTCTACCTGTAGCTTTTACTTCTTCCAACGTTGAGCACTTCTAATCGTGTCTGTCCTTCTCTTCTTGTTTACAGAAATTCTCAATGGAGTCATCAAGAGTGTAAAGAAAGATGGAGAATGGAAGGTAACATTATCTAATAAAGATTAAAAATGAGATATTTATATAAATAAAAACAAACTGATTCAACCCTCTGTATATTGTCCTTTTTAGGTTTTAATTGTGGATCACATGAGCATGCGGATTTTGTCCTCTTGTTGTAAGATGTCTGACATATTGGCAGAGGGGGTCACCAGTAAGTTGTCAGATAGTCGTGTTTTGTATTGAGCACAACATAATAAATCAAAATTGGCAGTATAATTTTAGAGCAAGATTTTAGTAAATGAAATGAAAAACAGCATTGCCCTACAAAATGTCAATCAGTCATCTTCTCATTGTATCTGGATAAATGTACCAGCTTAATAATAACTATGTCTGTCTGATATATCTTTAGCAGTGACATATATGGATTTTTTTGCTGTTTAGCTTGGCATTAACTTTTATAGTGCTGCAATACATTGCATTTTATACTTGATTACATTATATTGATCTTGTTTCATGTGCATAAGCAAATCTTGATTTGAAATGGTCTTCTTTTCTTCTTTGTAGTTGTGGAGGACATCAATAAATGCAGGGAGCCCATCTCCAGTTTGGAGGCCATTTATTTGATTACACCAGTGGAGAAGGTTAACTGTTGCCTTTTATTCCTAGAATTCTGTCTTTTATATGTGACCATATGTGATCTGTATGATTTTTCTCATATTCTAAATGCTTTAAACAAAATATGTCTTCAATTCCAGTCAGTTTGTGCTCTCATTAATGACTTCAGAGATTCAGCGTTTACTTACAAAGCAGCACATGTCTTCTTCACTGACAGTAAGATGAGAACATTTGCTAATTATTTTCAAATACACTGTGGCTTAAAAGTTGTCTCACTACACAGAAAATTAGAAATAAGTTATAGTAAACATTTTCTGTTTTCCCTTAGACTGTCCTGATAGCCTCTTTACTGAAATTGGTAAATCCAGAGTGGCCAAGGTTGTCAAGACTTTAAAAGAGATCAATGTTGCATTCCTGCCATATGAGTCTCAGGTGGGCCGCTTTTCTTCTTCACTTCACCTTTTGGTTGCACAGGTTTTATTCTTCTACAATGCTTCTACTTTTTTGTTTTAGTAAAATGTCTGAAAGAGACCCACTTTGTTCATCTGTAATTTCTCCAAACAGAAAGCTCAATTATTATTTTTCTCCTCAGGTGTTCTCCCTGGATGATCCAACTTCCCTGTACTCATTCTACAGTTCCAAACAAATTGAAGGCAGAGATAAAATGATGGAAAATCTGGCAGAGCAAATTGCAACACTCTGTGATACACTTAAAGAGTACCCTGCAGTCCGATACCGCAAGTAAGGAAGCACTTAAAGGTTGTTTAAAATATGTTTGTGATCTAAATTACTCAAAGTTGTATAACTCTTGGTTTCTAAGGGGACCAGTAGAAAATGAAAAACTGGCAGCTGAAGTCTCCCGGCGCCTTGATGCCCACAAAGCTGACAACCCAAGCATGGGAGAGGTGCCTTTTGCCACCACTATCTACACAAAGACATATATACTGCTGCATTTGTTACATGTTACACAATAGTCATAAAGTGAATCTTTTCATATTGCATCTTTCTGCTGAACCAACTTTTCTATCTAAAAAATACTGTTGGAATTGAACAGCTTCTTATTCTCACAGTTTATGAAAATTTCTGTGGTTTCAGGGTTTTATTCTTGATAGTTTTTCTCATGCTTTGCTGGACCTTTCCACCTTTTCCTTTTCTGTCTTTCTTAGCTGACATTTCCTTGCTCCTGAGATGGGTCTTGACAGGCATGTATTACTTTCCATCTGTGCATTTCCATATCTCACTTTTGCATTAGCATGTTAAGGCATCTAAGCATGCTCTTTCTTTGATTTTATTCAGCTCTAGGAACATTTTTGTTGAACTTCTGCATCATGCTGCTTCAGTGATGCCCAACTTTTATAAAGCTTACTTGATTGATTCCTGTGCAAACTGATTTGCTGTATAATGTACATTTTAGATAATTTATTTCAGAAAAATAATCAGATATTTACTTAGGTTTAGATGGTATTTGATTTTTGATTTGTTTTAGGGTCCAGATAAGGCTCGATCCCAGCTGCTGATTGTTGATCGTGGGTTTGATCCAATCTCTCCTCTTCTACATGAGCTGACCTTCCAAGCAATGGCTTATGACTTGCTAGATATCAAACAGGACATCTATACGTGAGTGAAAAGCTTGCATTTAAGTTGCTACTGCTCTACTTAGCCATGTTTGCATTTTGTCCTTTTTATATACTATTTTACATATTCATATGGGTTATATAAGTATGACTGTTGATGTTAAGTTACCAGACAACCGGCATTGGAAATTCCAAAGAGAAAGAAGTTTTACTGGATGAAGATGATGAGCTCTGGGTTCAGCTCCGTCATATGCACATTGCAGATGTAACAAAGTAAGTGAGCCGCAAATACATTTCCATTATTTAATAATCCTTTCACTTTGCTCTCTGAAAAACAGCAATTAAATTTGTATACATCAGGTCACTACTTTTATTTATTTATTAAATAATTGTTGCAGGAAAGTGACAGAGCTGCTTCGCAACTTTTGTGAGAGCAAGAGAATGTGCACTGACAATGTAAGTCTTATGTCAGTCACCCAGTTTTCTTCAGTTAATTCTGATTTCCACTGTAGAAAAGCATTGTTGTTATGATGCAAGCTTGTCAAAATGTTTTGTATTTCAGGCCAACATAAAAGATCTCTCTCAGATGTTAAAGAAGATGCCACAGTATCAGAAGGAGCTGAGCATGGTGAGTGAGGATAAAAGAGAAATTGACACGGCTTGTATCTGCTTAGCAATTATAATTTTTATGCATTTCTAACGGGATTCTTCTGATTGCTGCTGTTAAAACTATGCTGGGTATAATTTCGACATTTCAGACATATTTATTATTAATATCTGGTTATAATGTAATTCCCATGAACTAACAATACTGTTGATGATGAATAAGATTAAATTTAGTTAATGTTCATATACACCTAAGTAAAACAGTTCTATATCGTAACATATCTTAAGTAACATTGAATTATACATATAGATAAAATTGTTACAGATTTTGTATAGTATCATGATTTTGTTGTTATTTATATGAATATGTAATTTCTTTCACAGTACTCTACTCATTTGCACCTTGCAGAGGCTTGTATGAAGAAATTCAAGGCCTCTCTTGATAAACTTTGTGAAGTGGAGCAGGTCAGTATGGCAATAGATATCAAGACTTTTTGCGTTTTAAAAGACTGATCTGCAGCTTTTAGCGTGAGACATTGTGATTATGCAAAGATGTATCTAATAGATAAGCTAAATTATGATTTATTCATTATAGTTATGCTCATAAGTTTACGTACCCATGCAGAAATTATGATTTCTTAGCCATTTTTCAGAGAATATGAATAATATTAAAAACTCTTCCTTCAGTCATGGTTAGTGCTTGGGTGAATCCATTTATCAACAAACAGTTTTTAATCATGTTTTAAGTCATAATGACAAACTGCACAAATGACCCATATCAAAAGTTTATGTACCCAAAAGACTTTAACCTGATAACCTGCACAGAGGTTGACAGAAATTGGTTTGAATGGAATTAATACATAAATGCCACAAAAAAAAATCACGCTTAAAACATGCCAAACAGCACAGAGACAAACCTCACATTTTTGGAACAAAATCATTTGGAGTGATGAGATCAAAATTGAACTTTTTGGCCACAACCATAAACGTTCAATTTGGAGAGGAGTCAACAAGGCCTGTAATGAAAGATGGACCATTCCTAATGTGAAATATGGATGGGGATTTGCACTCCTCAGCCTGGAAGCTGTGCATGGAATGTACTTGGATATTCCAACATGATATTGATCCAAAACACAAAGCCAAGTGGACCTGTCATTGGCTCAATTATCACTGAGCCACGCTGGAGAGATCTCAAGCATACAGTTAATACAATACAGCCCATAAATCTACAGGAACTGGTGGCTTTTTGCCAAGAGGAATCGGCTGCTTTATAATTGGACAAAATAAAGAACCTCATCCACAACTACCACAAAAGACTCCAAGCTGTCACTGATGTTAAAGGGGCAATACAAGGTATTAAAACCGGGGGGTTGTAAACTTTTTATCAGGGTCGTTTGTGCAGTTTCTGTTGTCATTATGGTTTAAATTGTTACACTTTTGTTTGATAATAAAGGCTTCACTCAAGTACTTAATATGACTGAAAGAAGAGTTTTTGTGTTTAACCATTCATATTCTCTAAAAAATGGCCAAGAAATCCTAAATCATAGCACAACTTGTACTGTTGGTTATTAATGTCATGTGCATCTGAGGTTCCAGGTATAAATAGATGCATATTATCAGAAATGGTGCATCTGTACTTTGTTGGTGTTGTATAAGCTATGATATTTCACTGTGTTATAGTTTGTTTAAGTATCTGTCAGAAAACTTTTCAATTCCATTCTGGGTGACTTTTACCTGACATTGTTTTTATTTATAGCTCTTATTAGTGTATCCTCAAATACATCCGGTACTGTGGTGATACTTAATGGAAAATCATAGCCATAATATTACATAAGAGGTTTGGGAGCAGATGACATATAAAAATGCAAAGAAGTTAAGTCATTACTATGAATGTAATACAGATGTATCACTTAGTTCTGTACAAATCCTTTAAACCAGCAAAATACTGAGATAAATATACAGACCAGACCAGTGCCAAACCTTGTTATGTTGTGTGTGCCAGACATGCTCTTAGAGGTGATGTATTCTGCCATGCTTAGTGCTGTGTCAGATAAGTCACAAGCACAGAGGATAAACCACGCATGCTGGAAGCATTATGAGGTCCAAGTGTTAATGGGACCTTTTTGTATGAGTAGATCACTCAAGTTCACTAATGGATTCCCAGCATGTTTGAAAGCTGCCTCTTTAATCCAGTAGAGATGTTTTGGCTCTAAAATGGACAGTACGATCCAAACAATGAGGGCTCATTCAGCTGCTGTTTTTTTTTTAAAGGGTTCTACGTAGTTCAGGGAATGAAGAATGCATATATTTGTGCAATGTTGTTGACAAAGTGATCTTCCGGTTGCTTACAAAGTAGTATTGTTCATTTGGTCTTTGGACGTGGTCCAAATTCTACATTACAGGGTTCTACAGTTTTGATAGAGGTCACTTATCACTTTTTATTTTACTTAAAGGAAATGCTTTTTTTTTTTTTTTTTTTTAAGCGAAGAGGCCAAAGTGGCCATTATTTGTACATTATTTTTACAATTCACAGAATATAAAGGTTTCATAAAACTGCTTTAAAAAAGATTCAACATCCTAGTAGATCAGTTATACTGCAAGTTATACCAGCATTAACTTTTAGACTTTGTTGAGATGAACCCAGTTATAGATCTACTTCTGCATAGTTATGTCACACCATGATCATGAAAGAGACATTTTGGTTGAAATAAATGTAATAAGCAAGCAAGCAAGCCATCTCCTTGTGTCAGTTGTTCTATGTTGGTTTTCAGCTGACTTGGATTAATGATCGATATTTCAGTTGTAGTCATTAGCTCAACCGAGATGTCTTCTGCAGGACTTGGCAATGGGAGCAAATGCAGATCGGGAACCTCTAAAAGATGCCATGAAAAGTATTGTTCCTGTACTCCTGAACAATGACATCAGTGCCTATGATAAAATCCGTATCATACTGCTGTATATTTTCCACAAAAAAAAAGGTATGGCCTTGTGACAATGTGTAAAGGTTTTGGTGGTGTTTATTTTGATGTGTGCATTCACAGCAGCAGTAACCTGTGCCTTTTTGTTATTTTATGTATGACCACTTACGAACTCCTACAATCCATACAGGCATCGGGGAGGAAAACCTAAGCAAACTCATCCAGCATGCAAACATAAAGAATGAAAGCGGCATTATCACCAATATGCAAAACCTGGGCTGTAACATCATAGCTGGGGTGAATTTCCTGAATACAGTTATTGTATTTAAAGTGGTCATACTATATTTCTTATTGTTCATGAAACAATTTCCTTCTTTTTGTTACATGGGTAATCTTTTTGTAGGGTCGTAATGCTGGGAAATCCCTGCCAGAGCGTAAGGAACGAACAGAGAGCACATATCAACTCTCCAGATGGACACCCACCATTAAGGACATCATGGAGGTATTATTGCTTAAGTTGGGTTTCAGATATTGATAGTTTATTCCTAAATTGCCATTTAGCACTTTAAACCATTTGACTGTTTCTTTTGCAGAATATCGTTGAAAACAAACTGGATGAGAACAAGTGGCCATTCCAAGCTAATCGTGCATCCATCAACACAACCCAGACTGCAGTGAGGTGGGTTTCACAAGTTTTTTGAGGTTTGAGGTATGCATTTTTGTTTGTAGTGTTTATGTTCATACATTTAAAATAACTAACAGATGCATGTGTAATAATTGTTTAAAAAAAGATATTAAAATGTTTTTTTTCTTTTTTTTTAATACAGACAACATGCAAATTATGCTGCCCAGTAAAAGCTTTTATGCCTGTAACTAATTTGGAGAGATGTTTTTGGCAGTTATTTTAAGTTATAAAGGTGATATTAATCCAGCTTTACTTTGAAATCTTAACCGCTTCCTTGTGATAATGGATCTTATACAAACCACAGACTTGATTTGGTAATCTTCATAATACACAATGTTTTCTGCTTCCCCTTATGCAAAGTGCAGAGTTACAGGCGAGTAGTTAATAATAGTAACACCATGACAGGATTAATGTATAAAAGCAGATGGGACAGGTCAACAGCTATAAGTAATTTGACTTTTAGAGGTGTACAAAATACATTGGTATAATGATATAATATAAAAGATTAAACATGCTGTTGTTGCCAAAGTGGAAAACTGAAATCAATTCACACTGTTTGTGTAAATACTGGATTATTATTAAATTCTAAAATGATTGTTCAGGGCCTTTGCTTTGGTAATAGCTACTTGCTACTCAGTTATTTTTGCTTTTTGTTTTACAGCAGTGCACGTTTTGGACACTGGCATAAGAATAAGACTCCAACAGAATATCGTTCTGGCCCCCGTCTTATTATTTTTGTGATCGGTGGGGTGTCGCACTCTGAGATGCGTTCCGCTTATGAAGTCACTCGAGCCACTGAAGGGAAATGGGAGGTACTCGTTGGTAAGCAACTGCTGTCTGGAAAGATGTGAAATCTTGTATTAATATTTGGCAATAATGTTTTTTTATTTTGATATTCAAATGGTTTTCCTTTTAACAGGTTCATCACACATTCTAACTCCAACAAGCTTCCTCGATGACCTAAAGAGTCTGGATCAAGATGCCACTTCTAAATGTTAGTACAACTAGTTCATGGGGAGTGGGATTCAGTCTTTAATTTGACTGGTGGTTTGTGTTTGCTACTGCATGTCTGACATCTGAAGTAAATTATGAAGAGAAGTTTTAGATGTAGCCATGGAAGAAAACCTTTATTTTATTTTAGAATGTTATTTTTATTGTTCTGAATTAGGTTGTGAATTCTGCTGATTTGAAACTGTGGAAAATATGTAATTACAGTCTTTTGATTATTACACTATTCTAATCAAAATAGTTGTTTTTGTTAGTTGTGCAAATCAAATTTAGATTATGTACTCAGAATAACAAGATTGTCTCATAACAGTGTGTTATGAAAATGTAATTTATGTGGTGGCCAATACAAGTAAGTGTATACAAAAGTAAATAAGTGTTTAAATGTACTTTTCTTGTTTCTTTAGTTGTATTTTTCCCACATCTTAGAATGTTTGTTTATCCTTGACAAGAGTCTCAACTGCTGAAGTGGGATATTATTTGAAATACTAAATACTGCACAGTAACATGAACTTAATATATTAGTTGGAGCTTGTATGGTGGGTTCTTTGTTTCTTAATGGTTAAATAAATATTAAACTTTCTAACTTTGTTCTGTAGTTTTTGCTTTGATCTTCTGGACTTTCAAATGCTTTGAAATGAGATTTCTTAGATCTTTGAAATTATTTTAAGATGTACTAGGTATCTGTTTTAATTTACTGTGCATTTACTTGCCTTTTTCCTAAAATAAAACATATTTATGGTGGGCTGCCATTTTATGAATTAGAAATAAACATTTGCTGAACTGAAGAAAATGGGGAATAAAACCCTTTTCCGTTGTACAGATATGTCATCATATCAGTGGCAGCTTTAGCATCCGGCACTGGCACCATATTGGTGATATAGCGGCTTCAAAATGAACAAACATGAACTTTTCAGTGTTGTGTCAAGTGGAAGAAGCTACCAGTTAGAGATAATCTCTTTCCATGCAAAGGATTATGTTTTCATCTGGGATTACAGATGGTAATATTAAGAATGGAGCACTAGCTTGGGTCTTAATAGTGATAGATTAATACTGAGGACTGCAAACTCTAAACTCCCCCTGTCATATTCAGCAATCATTTGGCATTGCATCAGTAGGAGTCTTTTCCATTTAGCAGACTGTTCCATTTGAAAGTGTAATTGGTAACTTTCGATCACAAGGAAAAACACAAGTGTCTTCAATTTGGGATTATTTTGCTGTTTAAAATACTGTTTTTCATGATGAAATCGGCCGGAGTGGACTCAAAGTCAGAAGCTGCTGATGTACAGGTAAGATATTTTGCAGACATTTTTTTTTCTTTTTTTGTTTTTTGGTAGACATCCAGCTGACTATTAAAGTCTATGTTGCCCCGTTTGCCAGTTTTTGCAGATTTGCTCTCTGGAATATCAGAAGGACCATCAAACGTACCGTACTTGACAGTACACATAGCACAGCTCTTGGTTCTGGCTCTGGTAATTTTAAGTCCCTACTAGCAGGCCTGTATGCTCAGTTAAATCTCTGGAGATTTTTTAGACAGGGGCAGCACATCTGGTCTTCAAGCCCAAAAAAGCTCACATGGATCGTGTTTCACTGGCTTTTAGTTGCAGCGCATCAAATTTCAGGCTCTACTTCTGGTTTACAAAGCAATAATCTGGATCCTGTTTACCTTCACTGATTCAGAGCCACACTCCTTCTGGACAGTTAGGCTCTCCAAGTGAGATGCAAAATTAATATCTAAACTCTTTTCCTCTATTGTTTCCCGGTGGTGGAACCATATACTAAATTATGTCTGATCCGCAGAGCTTTTTTCTACATTTAAGAGCAAGCCAAAGACTCCGGCTAAGTGGGGAAATGCTCCTTAAACAGCTAACTCTTCTATTTGTTGGAGTGAATTAGAGAGATTTCAGAGAACTCTGGTGCTGATTAAGATGCTTACAACGCCCAGGATGACATTGAGTGATAAAATTATAATTTTGTAATTAAACAAAGGGAAAGTTGTAAGTAGTGGTGGCAATTCCTGGTCAAGAAAGTAAAAATTTTGTTCAGCAGCTATTTCCACCAGGCACCAAACTAGCTGAATTTAATGAGCACAGTTCACCTGCCAGGTAATCGAGCATGTTAGGGAAAACACATTTTTTTAATGTACAAGAAGATCCAAAAACCTGATGGGTCTCTTACTTTATGGCTCCTGGATTTACCACCTCTGGTTGGGTCAGGGAACAAAAACATGAGGAGCAAAAAAAGATTTTGCACTACCGCTACCTCTAAATGTCAGCACCTGTATCCAACTGGATTTACAGCAGTCAGATTATCACTTCACTAAGATGCCCCCTCCTGTTTCCTGTGTTCTTCCTCTTGGGTGCAAGCTGCTTTGGATAAAAGTGTCTGCTCTATTCTTAAGAATAGAATAGATTGTTCCTGGACTTAATATATGAAATTTTGAGCCTTTAGATTAACTAAGAAATATACATACATACATATATATTTCTATTTGACCATTACAAATACTTATTTAAAATGATTGACACAGAAAAATAATTGGGAGAAGTATGAAAACTTTCATACTCCTTTTATTCCAGCCAGAAGGAATCCTCGGAGCAGGTCATTACTCTGTGGAATTAATAAATAACTTTGCACCTTGTACAACTATACAAATAAGTGCTGCATTAGAATGAAAAACTAAAATCTGCCTTTAAATGTGCCTTGCTCTTTCAGGAACCCCAAAGTTATAACAATAGAGGCTCGACTCCTCAGATTTCTTTGACACACAGTACTCCAGATACAGTCAAGAAGCATCTACTGGTACCAGCCAATCAGTTGGAGGTTCCCTCTCAGCGTTTCCGCTCCAATTCATTAAAGGTTTGTTTTGTCCAGGTGACATTCTGTTGACTTTAAATATTTTAGTTCCCTTTGCTTGTTTGATTGTAATTAGATATTCCTAACGCTTGATTAAATCTTTATCATATAATTTTTTTTTTAAAAAAGGAAGAAACACCAGAAGAACAGCTAAAGTTCCTGAACATGATCTCCCATGGACAACGTGGCCGTCTGGATGAACAATGCAGCATCTTGGATCCTAGCAGAAGTGCTCCCTGCTCACCCAAATATAATCTGGCCGCAAGTAAATCAGCTGTTGATCATACTAAATACTAAATATTGATAATGATTCAAAGTTCCTTTTACATAGTTTTTTCCACAGATACCACTACAGTTATGATCAAATGTCCCAGCATAGGACAATTTATAATTTCATTTTCTATTTTCATGTCAGTTTCAGATTCTGAAATGTTTTTCAGCCTTGTGGCCAATTCTCAGAGTCAAAGGCTTGATGACCAACGGGTGTGGCTTCCATCATTACCAGGATTGGAGAATGAAAACAGCACTTCTAATGGAGACGCCAGCTATTTGTGTTACATGGTCTCAAAAGTCCAGGTTAGCATGTTCCTTTTCCAAAGAGGAGGAAATGGTTGATAAATGCATGCAAATTCAAAAACTGTTATGATATAAGGCTACATCTAAACACATTTCATAGAGTGACTTTTCATATACTTTGAAATGTGTATGGGTATTCCCCCCAAATTCACAGATTCATAGTTAATGAAAAATTCACAGGGACTGAATCTAAAGATAATTGCTGATGTAATGCATTTTCAGGGTCCGAGAATGGATGACCAAAGGTGTGCCCTACCACAAATTCAATCTCCAGAAAGACTGTGCTCACCAGTTGACAAAAAATCTGCTTCAGGTTCAAGCCCTGCATATTCAGCGTCTTTCCCAAACTCAGACATGGAGCAGTCAAAGACTAAAGATAACATAGGTCAAAAACAGGTTTGTACTGAATATGAAGTTCTCACCGTAGGAAGTAATGTTATTTAACAAGATAAACATTTAAAATGGCCACGTTTTATTATATCCTACCATCTGTGACTGTGTGTCATACATACACTGCAAATTGGTACGATCATCATATTGGATAATTACTGCATGGAAAAGGACTTGTCAGACTGAAAGACATTTTTTTAACCTCAACTGATGCAATTTGCAGCTTTTCATTTCTTAAAAATACATGTTAAGACACATGTCATGCTCATAAAAAAGAAGGCTCAAATCATCAGTATCAATCAGAGAAAACATCTACAGTAAGCAGATCTAAACAGAATTCGGTTAAAACTTTCTTTATCTCCTTACTAAAAACTGGAAGAATGGTGGAGAATTGTTATCTTCAAAAAAGAAATGTGGTCCGAAAAAATCGTAAATAACAGGCAATCCCTTTAGCCTTTGGTGAACTCAGTGAAAAAAATACTAACTTAGTGTAATGTTTAGTGTAATAAGAGCATTTCCACAGCCACAAACTCTCATGTAAATGTGTTCAATAAGAAGGTTACTGAGGGGATTTCTACTTTACAGCTGTATAACTATAAGAAAACCATTCATTAGTCAGGCTAACTAGTAAACAAAATCTTCAATTTGCAAAGGAGCATTAAGAAAGGACCGAGGAACAATGGAAGAAAGTCATGTTGTCTGCTAGGTCCAGTTTATCCTGTTCTAGGGTGATGAGAGCATCAGGGTTTGAAGACAGGCAAATAAAGGGATGCACCCCTCCTGCTTATTGCCTACTGCACCAGTCTGGGGTTGCTGCAGCTGGTCAGGTATTGGTTCAGCAGCATAATTTACCTAAAGAATGAAGTCAGCTGAGTACCTTTATACCATTAGTAGAATTTTTCTTCAATGAAAGGTCAAGAATATTCCAAGATGACAATGTTCAGGATGAAACTGTGAAAGAGTAGTTCAGAGAGCATGAGACATCATTTTCACACATAGATAGGCCACCACAGAGTCCAGGATTTATTCCCTTTAAAAATCTTAAAATTGTGCTGGAGAAGGCTCTCTCATCCTCAATGGACCTTCTCAGTGAAACATTAATGCAGCGCTGGATGGAAATAAATCTTATTACACACAGAAGTTTATTGAAACAGTGCCACAGAAAAAGCATACTGCATTCAATGTTAAAGGCTCTCAAATAAAATAGTGACCATTTTTTTGGTTCAGTTTATTTCTAATGTTTAATTTACTGCTAAATATATACTTTTTTTTCCATTTTTAACCAGGCCTTGAATCTTGACCAGAGATGCATGCTAACTGTTAGTCCCAAGACTACACCCAAACACCAGCTCCCCGAGAATCTCCAGCACCAAGGTTAAAATCTTGCTTGCTTCTTTGCATGTTTTTGCACTTATATTATTTTTTTTACAACTTTTGCAGTAACTCTTGAGTTAATATACTGATACAATACTACTTTTTTCCCTCATATTTCCATGTTTAGATTCTGAAAAGCTCTTCAACTTAGTAGCAGACATACAGGGACAACGGCTCGATGACCAGCGAGTGGCTCTTCCTTGCTTACCAGGAATACAGAATGGAGGTAGCACAGTGATGCTGACTCCTGCAGAGTTGGATGCAAACCACTTATGTTACATGGTTTCAAGAGTCCAGGTTGGCCCCATATGCAGCATGATCTATTTATTTGAACATTTATTAATTTTATATGGATGAACTATAAATTCACAAAACAAGCATTACAGTAGCTTATTCTCCTCCCACAGGGATCAAGGATGGATGAACAGCGATGCTCAGCACCTGAAGTACTCAAAAATCTGTGTACCCCCTCTGCTCACCGCAAAAGTCTCACATTAGATGCATCTGTTAAACCTCCCCAATTTGCTACAGCCTTTAAAACTGACCAGCGCTTTCAGGTCAGATACCATAATCTGCTTATTTTTTTAACAATACATCTTATCTCATAATCCCTTTTTAAGCTTTTAAAATTATGTCAGCAATGATATGGAAGGCTTATTCTCTTTCTCTCTGTTTATTCTAATGTGATTGTTCCATTGTTTTTTTGCAAGTGGCCGTCTGTCTGCTAAGTTTATTACTTCACTTGCATCCCTTGTGATGTATTTTGTATTGTTCATTTTTATAGGAGTTGTCTTCCTCTGAGCAGGAGCAATTCTTTAAGATGATGAAACATGCACAAAGTGGACGTATTGATGAGCAGCGTTGCCCTTTAGAACCCAGCAGAAGTACCCCTGCCACACCAACACATCATGGAAATGCTTTAAATAGTTTGCCCATAGGTTAGAAAAACACACAGGAGATGAAAGGTTACAGTTGAGTTGTCTGTCTTCTGGAAGTCAAAAGTGACTCTTGACTCTCCTCAACAGGAGCAGAATCATTTGTCAAAATTGCCTCCTTTACTCAAGCACAGCCACAAGATCATCGATTGGATATAAGTGAAAAATGTAAAGCAAAGCAAAACCATGGACATATGAAGGCTGAAATCCCAGTAAGTTGTGCATTGATTATTTTTTTGGTACCATACCCTCTGTATTTATCAAGAGAATAAACTTTACACAGACATGACAACCCATTGATTGATTATTTTTTTCTTTACTTTTCTTGTTTTTTTTTTCTTGTAATTCCAAGGCCTTTCCTCCACATATCACAGTGGATGAAGGTACACCTATCATATCAAAAAAGTCCTATTCCAGGAGTACCTCCCAACCTCACATTGCCAATCCGGAGTATAGCTCTACCTTGGCTCTCCCCAAATCGGCTTCATTCACCCCAGACACTGAATTTCAGAACGACCAAAATTCCTCAGCACAGGTAAATTTGACACAACATACAGTATATATAGTATATACGCTACGAGTTAGAATTTTGGACACAATTTCCTATTAGGTTAAAAGATAAAATGTCCAAACTTTTGACTGGTACTGTACATTAAAATATGACAAAAATAAAATTGACATTTTTCACTTAAAGTGTGCTGTGAGACAAGCAATTTAGATTTTGTAGAAGCGGATGCTGGTACGTACTAAACTTTAGTATATTCATCCCCGGATTTATCCCTACTCGCACGAAAAACATTAAACTAATAGCATGCATGAGTCAGACCTGATGACAGTTTAAATCAACACATCCTCTGTGGTGGATTTCTGTTAATGTAGTGGGTAGTAATGTGTGTACTTACAAGACTGGCATGCTGCCTTTCCTTGGCATAAGTATATTCCTTGATCTAGTCTGCAGTTGATGACTGAATGGGGGGGAAAGACTAATTACTGAATGAAAAGTGTAAGAACAATAACACGTTTATTTTTTTCCCCATAGCTGACAGTAAGGGTGTCCATGAGTATCACACCACAGCCGGTAAGCGATTCTAAAGCATGTGAAGGTTTTAACCGTGCCCAAAGTTATCCTTCCCAAAAATGAAATGCCTTCAAAACTTATGTTGATTTTTTGTCTGTTTTTAAAGGGACCAAAGCATGATTATCAGATCCCAGAAGTCTTTCTAACTCTTGGTGCACCAGGAGAAAATATTGTGATCCCTCTTAGTCCAGTATTTGGTAGACCCCTATCCTTAGATTTGAATCTTATTCCCAAAAAAGAAGCTAAATCCAAACACCGATCTCCAGGTCATGCAAGTCCCAGGAAAACCACTTCACGGCCATCATCTCCCTACCGTAGCACAAACACCAAAGCGAATCCTATTACTTCAAGGCCAAATGAGCAAGGGGAACTGACAAGCCCCATCAGTCCAGATGAAGACTGCTTCTCTCTGATTGAGAAGATACACACAGCTCAGCTTCAGAAAGCCATGGCTCAGGGAGGAAAGGGACGGGAAAAGGCAGAGCAAAGCAAGGGGAAAGGGGCTGGAAAGAGAGAAAAGAAGAATAGTGACAACAAATAATATTCATATTGTTTCAGAAGAAATACAACTGTTGGTTTGAAAATGATTTTATGTGTTTAAGTTTCAGCACAAAGTAAGTTTTAGTTTCCTATCAGAATTTAGTTGTTAAATCATGTTTATACAGTACATACAGGATATACAGATTGTTTGTTTTTTTGTAACTTTGGTGCTGTTGAGAACCCCAGATTTTCATTTATGTAGTGTATAAAGTAAGTTATGTATGAAACTACATTTATCTAAACATATGTAAAGAAATATTTGAATATTTGGGTAATTTGTTAATAGTAAAAGGCCACAAATCTGGCAAACTATTTGCATGTTTATTAGCAAAATAATTTAGAGGAACTCACAATTAAAACAAAATGCCAAATCATCCTGATTTCTTTTGGTTTTTATAAACATATGCTCTAGCTCCAGGTCACAATATATATCTTAAAGTTTATGGTTATAGTCAAAAACATGACCTCACATTAATGTTTATACTGTTTCATATTGCAGTTTCCCTCAGATTTCATTCACTTTATTATTTCATTAATATTTATATTATTTATAAGACAGATATATTAGAAGAATATATAGAATTATAAGAAGCAAAGAAAAAATGTTGACACTTGAGAATTTTTAAAAATATTTATTGAACATTTAGAGAGAAAAACATTTGTTTCATATTATATGAAACCTATGAATGCCCCAGCTGGATCTTACTCGGCTGAATCACTTCCCTGAAAGGAAGAGAGACAGAAAATGGACTGTTATCGCCAGATTACAATACTATTCAGTCTGTTATTTATCATCAATAATACTGTAGATGCTTTATTAATCCACTGTCACATTAACTTCTAAAGATTACTTTACAGTACCAGTCAAATGTTTGGACACATATAATCCAATGAAGAAATGTATCCAAATCTTTGGTAGTATACCAGTCAAAAATTTGTAGCACTTTCTAATGCTGCAATCCTTAAATTATGCAAATATACATATTAATATTTGCATATGTTGAAATAAAATATTATTCTATTGTAGTGTGTTGCATAATACTGTAAAAAGAGTAAAAAGTTACCTTTCCAGCATCTCTACTCTTTGCTCTGAGCTTGTTGACCTGAGACTCAGCGATGTCAGCACGCTCCTGAGCTTCTTCCAGCTCATGCTGAACCTTCCTGAGTCTGGACATGTGGGTGTTGGCCTGCTCCTCCTGGGAGGGAAATAACATTTTGAAAAGGTTAGTAATGATGCAGCTATTGTTAGTATTATCTTTGAAAACTAAAAACATGACTCTTAAAAAAAATATTTCACTTACAGCCTCCTCAGCCTGTCTCTTGTAAGCCTTCACTTTGAGCTGCAGCTTGTCCACCAGATCCTGAAGTCTGATCACATTTTTCTTGTCCTCCTCAGTCTATACACACAAATGAATTTCAATTAATGAATGCTAAAAACAAAAAGATAATTAATTTTTTGTAAAATAACCTCTGTTTTTTACCTGGTAGGTCAGCTCCTTGACTCTTCTTTCATATTTGCGAACGCCTTTAACAGCATCAGCTCCACGTCTCTGCTCAGCTTCAAGTTCACTCTCCAGTTCACGCACCTATAGTGTAATGATATGTAAATAGCATTTCTCAGGATTTAAGACACAGAAATGTGGTGTTTTACTTTATCTAAGACTGCTGAAAATGTTCATACCCTGGACTCCAGTTTCTGGAGCTGCTTCTTGCCACCCTTCATGGCGAGGTTCTCAGCCTCATCCAGACGGTGCTGAAGGTCCTTGACTGTGACCTCCAGGTTCTTCTTCATCCTCTCCAGATGAGCACTGGTGTCCTGCTCTTTCTTCAGCTCTTCAGCCATCATAGCAGCCTGACATTATGGACATTTTAAAGATAAGAAAAATAATATGTCTAATATTAATAACAAGAGTTTAATTAGAGAAGTAATCTCACATCAGTGATGGCCTTTTTGGCTTTCTCCTCTGCATTTCTTGATTCCTGAATAGCATCATCCACCTCGCTCTGAACCTGGACAAGATCAGACTCCAGCTTCTTCTTTGTGTTCAGAAGGCTGGTGTTCTGTAGATTGAACAAAATGAGACATTACAAGCGTATTTGCGTTAAGGCAATTATATCAAATAGTTTTTACAATTGTTTAAAATCCCAACCTGAGAGTGAAGCAGTCCAACACGCTCACTAGCATCAACCAGCTCCTGTTCAGCCACTTTGCGAGCTCTCTCTGTCTGCTCCAGAGCAGCTCTCAGCTCCTCAATCTCAGCGATCATCAGGCCATTCCTGCGCTCCACCATGG
>JBAMHV010000022.1:14035932-14060142 GCA_037177535.1 Pseudomugil gertrudae
TATATATACATGTCAGTGCCATGCTTTGGTTTAAACACAAAGCGATTATCGAGAATCACTTTAGTATATGATTTTCTACAGAAGTATAAAAAATCTGCCAATTTTTAGTAAAAGCAAAAACTTGAAAAGCGGTTTATACGCCAAATTAAAAAACAGTTACTTACACTTCCAAACTACAAATATTGTCCAATTTGTAGTTCTTTTCCATCGCGCCTGCGTATTTAGTGTCACCGGAAGTCCCACTGAGAACAACACACGCTCGAAGTGTACAAGCTAAGCTAGTTTAGCTTGTTAAATTTCGCATTACCTTTAGCTCAGACTGTATAATTGTTCAGGAAGACATGCCCACTTTGAGCGGAAAAAGTGATGTTGTCTTTGTAAGTTAGAATTAGAAGTACATTGACTTTTAGAAATGTTTTATTGTAACTGTTAGCTCGCTAATGTTAACTTTTTAAAAATACTGCTAGCCAAGTCAACGCAGTCGAAGTTACAATTTACAAGCCCGGAAGCCTGTTTATATAAATACAATCAAACCTACTATTTCTAAGGTTTTTGAAGTTTTGGACTTGCATAGATCGTGATCTAGCCTTGGTGATAACGTAAAATATTGACTGAAAAAATCATTGTTCCACTGTAGCTCCATTATCGCGCTAAAATGTTAGCCACAGTTTCAAACGTTGTGTTTTTGTATGTCTCTTTCTTTAGGAGGACGATGATTTGCCATATGAGGAGGAGATTATCAGGAATCCGTATTCAGTAAAGTGTTGGATGCGTTACATTGAATTTAAACAGAATGGACCGAAATCAGTTCTCAATATGATATACGAGCGAGCTCTGAAGGAGTTGCCTGGAAGGTAAGTCACACCGGAAGTTAATGTCTGGATATGACACTATGGTATACATGGCTGTAGATCTCTATGTTATAGGTAGATTAGACAATATGTTCAAACCGTGAGAAGATTAAAACAGAAAGAAGAAAAAGTTGAGTACGCTAGTTTCTGTTAATCTATTTAAAAAAAACAACATTTTTTTGTACTTTGTTCGCTACTCTTTCTGTTGTTGTTGGGCTTGCACCTGAGACCAGGGTAACTCATTTCGTTTCAGCACATGTACTTACATGTACAGTATATACACGTGTTGGAATGACAATAAAGAACCTCGAATCCTTGAAAATAAAGTTTCCTCTCTCCTTCCTGAGTTCTATGTAAAATCATATTTTATTATGAGAATGAATTATTACTTTGATTTTTTTCCCTTGTATCAGAAAATAAACACTGGAAAATAAATTTTAGAATAGCAATAATTTAGTACTTTAGGCAAATGCAATTTTCTCCATAACATCCAGAACTTATTTTACTGTGCAAACTGAAACCGACTGATATTAATTTACCACAGTTGCCATTCCTTCTGAGTTTTCCATCATCACAATTGCAAGTAAACTAAACAGCTACCTTAGATCAAATGACACTGACATATAATGGTATGGCAAGACTCCACAGTTGTTAAGGTCCAGAGGTGTAAATGACAAACAGAGGGTGAGGTGGACAGATTCATCTCTCTGGTGTTGAAAACCCTTTTGACAAGTGAGAGCAGGCTGAAATTGTTAGTATAAATAATCCTGTGGATAATGTGCAGTTAACTGATTAAATGTAAGTAATTGTTTGGAAATAAGAATAACGGCACAATTTTCTCATACAAAAACCTGTCTCTAACTGCAAAAGACACAGAAATCCATTGATTTCTCTTGTTCCTTATCCAGAGGTGAAGTGTGCACTTGTGATTAGCATTTCAGTCTCAGATGTTACTCTTTGCGGCAGGATTTCACATTACTGCTTGGACAACAGGTGCAAGGATAATAGTCTTTCTTTTAGCAGTTTATAAGAGAAACTAACAAGTGCTTGGTTATTGAGGTTTGTAAAGGAAAAATATGCAATTACTTATCTTTGGTTAAAATGTAACTGGCATTTTTGTGATTTGGTAAAAGAAACTGTTACATGCATCCAGATGGACAGATATCGTACAAGAATGTATCTTTTTTTTTCGATATTGTTGAAGTCGGTAACAATTTGATCTGTATTTACAGCTATAAATTGTGGTACAATTATCTGAGAGAGAGACGGAAGCAAGTCAAAGGAAAATGTATTACTGAACCCACCTACGAGGAAGTCAACAACTGTCATGAGAGGGCACTGGTGTTCATGCATAAGGTAATACTGACTCAATATAGAATACATTTTCAGTAAAATAAGTACGGTACATTTTATTATACATAAACGGTGCACTGTGGGAAATATTCTTGATACTAACCTACATTTCTTTCCTTTAACTAGATGCCCAGAATATGGCTTGATTACTGCCAGTTCCTTGTGTCTCAATGCAAAATCACAAGAAGTCGACGAACATTTGACCGTGCACTGAGAGGTCTTCCTGTAACTCAGCACCCACGAATCTGGCCTTTATATCTCCGCTTTGTTCGCAACCTGCCTCTGCCGGAAACGGCCATCCGGGTGTATCGCAGGTACCTTAAGGTGAGACCATAGAGTATAACCTGGATCTGTACCACAGCTGTTATCCAAGATCTCATTGATCTCTATGCTGATGCAGGACATTAATAATAATAATTAAAAAAAAATAATAAAGTACCGTAAATTCTGGACTATAAGCTGCTACACTTGAAACACTGCGGCTTACATGCTGATGCAGCTTTTAGAACTATTTTACCTTCATCCTGGGGTGTGGCAGGCAGTGATTCCCTATCGTTACTGAATGCAGGTCCAACTACCGTACTTGGAGAAACTACCAGCCATGATAGCACATGTAAACATATTCCTGGCCAAATGTTATGGTAATTTACAATACTTGGAGCTGCCATCAGCAAGGGTGCACTCGTCAAAACATCCCAAAAAATGCTCTCTTCAGGCGCACACATGGGACGCACCCAACCCACTGTAAATCCCCAAGATACTTAAACTCCTCCATAGTAAAAACCCTTTTAAATATTAATATCAAGGGTGACAATTACTGATTGAATTTTTTTAAGGCTGACTGCTAAATGTAAACTTTTTGATCTTAACCACAAAGATCCTAAAATAGTGGTGATCCTCGCTATTAATCACTATTTAGCCAGTCCTATGCCTGCATTATAAGCTATGTTATAAAGGTATTTTAAGTTTAACATGTGGAAGCAACATATAGTGGTCATGTGGAGTTTTTTTTCTGTTACACTTTTTTTTTATTATTGTTGTACCATTATCCCAAATCAGACTGCCTAAAGACGGGTGAGAACAGAACATTATTATAGAAAAAGTGTAATGTTTCTGTGCAGTAATACTGTAACAAAATGTTATATAGTGTTTATGTTCTTTGAAGAACATCTTAAAAATGTTTAGGCTTAGGCTTTTTTTTGCCATCACCTCTGTAATATTGTTTCACACATATACAAAGCAAATCATACTTTGATGGACAATCATTTTAATTTACTTTCTAGGTGACAATGTCACAGTGTGGACACCCACAGCTTATAAACTGGTACAGCTTATATGTGTATAAAATTAATTTTCTTTCTAATATTAAATGAATGTATGCTCTATAGCCAGGAATTTATGGTACACCTTTCTCACGTTCCCAACAACATGGTTGGAAAGGTAATTTAGCAATGAGAGCATTTAACAAATTATCTAGGTACATCTAAATGTCTTCTCTTTGTTCTTTGTAGCTTTCTCCAGAGAATGCAGAGGAATACATAGACTACTTGCGGTCTGTTGGCCGCTTGGACGAAGCCGCTGTGCGATTAGCAGCCATTGTCAATGATGAAAGTTTTGTGTCCAAAGAGGGGAAGTCTAACTATCAAGTAAGATTTAAATCTTATGTCAAATGCCTTTTTTTTCATAAATATCTTTCTTTAAAACTCAACAGGACTATTTATAAAACTTATCTATGTATTTTTTTTTTTTGTTTAGCTGTGGCATGAGCTATGCGACCTGATTTCCCAGAATCCCGATAAGGTGACCTCTTTAAATGTTGGTGCCATCATACGAGGAGGCCTCACACGCTTTACAGATCAACTTGGAAAACTTTGGTGCTCTTTGGCTGACTATTACATCAGGAGTGGCCACTTTGAGAAAGTGTGTCTCCTTTTAAATATCTTCAGCTTTAAGCATAACTCACTTAAAGCTGTTTGTACAAGATACTTGTCGTCTTGTTTTAATCTAAATTAATTTTTGTTTTCACAGGCACGTGATGTGTATGAAGAGGCCATCCTTACAGTGGTGACAGTGAGGGATTTTACACAGGTGTTTGATAGTTATGCCCAATTTGAGGAAAGCATGATTGCTGCCAAGATGGAAACAACCACAGAGATGGGGCAAGATGAGGAAGGTTTGTGTTGATTCTTTAACGATGTTTATATACCTTGTTTATACATTCCTCACTTTTTGCCTCTCTCCATTCACAGATGACATAGACCTGGAGCTGAGACTGGCACGCTTTGAACAGCTAATAGCCCGGCGGCCTCTTCTGCTAAACAGTGTTCTACTGAGACAGAACCCTCATAATGTCCATGAATGGCACAAACGAGTAAAGCTGTATGAGGGGAATCCTCGGCAGGTACGTTTTAGGACTTGTATGCACTTAAAAAGTATAACATGCTGGTAATGTAGCCTTAATCTAGCTCCATTACTAATCTATGCATACTCAAATTATTCTCCGCAGATCATCAACACATACACAGAGGCAGTACAGACTGTGGATCCAATGAAGGCCACTGGAAAGCCTCACTCGCTATGGGTGTCCTTTGCTAAATTTTACGAGGACAATGACCAGCTCGATGATGTAAGTTACGAAAGATCTTTTCTCAAGGGTTATATGGAGCTTTTGGACTTCAGATCATATTTATTCATATATACATTGTGTATTTATTTGATTTGTCCTGTATTCACTGTCTTTAGGCCAGGACTATCTTTGAGAAAGCTACCAAGGTTAACTACAAACAGGTGGATGACCTTGCTGCAGTTTGGTGTGAATATGGTGAGATGGAGCTTCGCCATGAGAACTATGAACAGGCACTACGCATACTGAGGGTAAAACACTTGTATCATATATTTGAGCAATTTTATCTGCAGTTAGTGAAACACTCCAGTTTCTATCTGTTAGTTACACATCATATGCCCCTTTCCTTTCTAGGACATTCACCCAAATGGGTGCTGTTTCTATCCCTAGGAAATTTCATGTATAAATTCAAATGACTAACTGGTCTGCACATTGATCTACGGTAATCCCAAATTTAAGCTATGCTGGGAAAATTAATATAACTTACCACAAACACTGCATATTTGACCTGTCTCTCACTTTATAGCATGATGCTTTGCAATTAAATATGATTAATTAATACTAAATCTATTTTAGTTATTTGCAACTCTGAGTAAATTTAAATATTCTATCTGTTCTTTACGAGTATTTTTTCCAAACCAGTCAGTATTTCTTTTGGTAAAAATGCACATTTTAGTCCTATCCCTGGGTTTTCACTCAGTCCTGTTACCCTAACACATTACCATACCTGTTTAATTTGGAATATTCCCCCAGTCACATGCACAACAAGAAGTAGCATCAGTTGGATCTTCTGAAGGCCGCGGGAAGACCAAAACTAAGTCTTGCAATCTTTTTTCTGTATATTTGGCTATAGTTCAGATATTATCAAGGAGGTAAATCTCGGCAAACTGTCCTATTACTTACATTCTGCATTAGTTGTTAATTGGGAAAATAGACATTTGGTAAATCTCTACATTGTGCTTATTCTCCTTATTCTATTAGCAAGGATGCCATGTATTTCATGTTTTTGCTAAAGTGGTAAACAACTGAGTATCAGTAACAAGACTGAACCGTCCATTTCCATTTGCAACATGGAAATGGCACCCATTCGGTGAAATGACCCATCTAGGACAAAAGTAGTGAAGGTGAGGAAGACAGAAATGGGAAGTCAAGACAACAGCATTGAAAGATTTGATACTTTTTGTTTCAGTTTTCATTTTAAAACCGTGCTGTTTGAGTATGACATCTGCCATATTATGTTTGAGAAATTATGTACTAAGCTAATTCACTATTTAATTGATTTTTCACAATGTGATGTGCAGATTCAGTTACAACTGGTAAATCTTCAAACTCAATTATTTTTAATAATAATTAAATCAAAGGAACGAGGCTGCAAAGTGTGCAGGGACATAAAATTTACTTGTGCTCCCCTGCATACTGTCAGTTCACTCCCACAACTATAGTGTCCAAGGGTCACAAACTGTAAACAATAGAGATACCAAGAATATGGCAGCAGTTACTAAGCATGCAATCTATAAATCAGGTTTAAAGATTAACGTTTGAGAACATTTCGGATTTTATGGAGCTATGAATGGGGGAGGGGGTTGCATTGAAAATGCTAATTATCATATAATTATCATCGAATAATTGAATGACAGTAACTTGTATTATAATCAAATTGTGAGGTACCTTAGGAGCCTCTAATGACCCTAATTTTATATTCTGTTTACAGTGTGGCACTGTGCTTCACGCTCCTGCAGTGCATCACAGTTGTCAAAGATATGTTGTAATACATCTTTGGATTTTTCCTTTGCCAACTCTCTTTCCTCCCACTGCTCCTTGTAGAGAATTGAGACCTTCTTAAACATGTTGAGATTTTAAAACCAGGCCGCATATTAAAAGACAGGCAAGGAGCACATGGTGGTTTAATTTACAGTAGATGTTAGGGAGCATCTAGTGGCTGGGTTGAGAACACACAGCAATACTAGCAAACCTAATGACATATATGAAATTTCTTATTACTGGATGTGTTGTGTTACTGTAAATATTGCAAATGCCTTTGTAAATTTGTGCACATGTTTATTCTTTGTTATAGAAAGCTACGGCCATCCCATCTAAGAAAGCAGAGTACTTTGATGCATCTGAACCTGTCCAAAACAGAGTCTACAAGTCCTTGAAGGTCTGGTCTATGCTGGCAGACTTGGAGGAAAGTCTCGGTACTTTCCAGGTATGTTTATTACAAATTGAATATAATGATGATCAAATATGTACAGTTTGCATTTTTAAATAGTATGTAAACTCAGTTAAGTATTTAATTTTGTTTTATTCTTCTTTCTTATTCATCTTTCTTCCTTCACAGTCTACAAAAGCAGTATATGACCGCATCATTGATCTTCGTATCGCGACTCCACAGATCATCATTAATTATGCCATGTTCCTTGAAGAGCACAACTACTTTGAGGAAAGCTTTAAAGTAAGGACATTCCTCTTATTGATAGGGATGTAAATTTCAAGTTTGGTCACAATACAAACTGGTTGTGGATAACATTTTGATGATTGCTGCTATCACAAGTTCGATCACAAACTCATAATACAAGTTTGATTCAGGAGCCAGCGATCAATCTGAGAAGATATCATATGCTCATTTAATAAAATATATGATAATACAAATCATCAGTTCACAAAATAGCAGCTATGATTACAATATTTTATTCCTGAGTTCAGGTAGTTTAATGAACAACAATCTGTTTAAGAAAAAACAACAAAAACAAAACATTGTGCTACATTTACTGCATTTACACAAGAGTTTTAATTCCAAATAAAAGTTAAATCTGCTATTATCAGATGAAAAATGACCATGTAAACAACTAATTCCAAATGAAAATGACAGTTTGGAATTAAACTTAATTCCAAAGTAAGTGACTGCTTTATTCTCATTTTAAGTCTGAATGGATTACTTCCTCTACCTTGTAAATGTTATTCCACTCTAAGTTAATTCCAATCGCAACTCTGCACATGCTCATTACCTTGTCCCGTCCTGTTGACAGTGTTTTGAACCCCTGTCTGCAGGACTCCATCTTCCTTCTCAGCTTCTGAAAAAAGTGAAGCCATATGCTCATGTTGACCTGATACTTCAACATTATAATAAAAACGTTATTATTTTGTAGTTTCCCATGTTTTAGTTAAAAAAAAATAAGAAACGGGAAGTGGGAGTTTATTTCCAGAAGTGTAAATACATTACATTAAAGCGCTTTGAGCTGTCCTGTACATGAAAGGTGCTATATAAATAAACTTGCCTTGCCTATGTCTACTCCCTATCCAATCTGAACCCATCCCAACCCAAAAATCTAAAGCGGAATTAGTAAAGGCAAATAAGTGTTTCTATGTAAATCTCAATTCAAAATGACTGTTTCCAAACAAACCCATAGGCGAATACTTTAATTCAGAATGACTTAATTCCAAATAATTATTTTTTAAATTAAAACATCATGTGATCTTAGCTATTGTTTATATCCAGCATTGACATGTTCACCTGATGTAGAACAAAACTGAATAGACTGTATACATTAAAGCTGCATTCAGTGCAAACCTTACTCTTATTTAAAGTCTACAATAAAATATCTTCAGAACTTATTAATTAAGTTAGTACAGTCTGAATTTATTGTAGTAACACACCACAAATAAATGTATCGGTATGCTCAAAAAACAAATTAAAGCAATCCATGTTTTTTAGAACACAGCAAATATTGAAGATCTTCATGTTCTTTCTTGTGTTGCATGTTGCAATAGTTAATATCGACACTGTTTGATTTATATCTTTAATTTGGATTGTTGATCACTGAATCAGTGCGTTAGGTTGTTACATGCAGTTACTAATTAAGTTCACCCACATCTTCAGAACTCAGTTCCGTATGAAATGCTCTACTTTAAATATTTTGTGAGTTATTTGTTAACGACTGCTCATATCTTTTCAGGCATACGAGCGGGGTATCGCTCTTTTTAGGTGGCCAAATGTTTATGACATCTGGAACACTTACCTCACCAAGTTCATTGATCGTTATGGGGGTAAAAAGCTGGAAAGAGCCAGAGATTTATTTGAACAAGCCCTGGATGGTTGCCCTGCCAAGTTTGCAAAAAGTAAATAGCTTTGATAAAATTTCATCAACAACTTTTGTATATTTCATTCTGTTTTTTGTTGGTTTTTTTCTAAAGTTACAAAATACATTGGAACACTTTGTTTTTCTCTTTAGCCATTTATCTATTATATGCCAAACTGGAGGAAGAGTATGGCTTGGCACGGCATGCCATGGCTGTCTATGAAAGAGCAACCCAGGCAGTGGAAACAGAAGAGAGACATCATATGTTCAATATCTACATCAAAAGAGCAGCTGAAATTTATGGAGTGACATATACCAGAGCCATTTATCAGAAAGCCATTGAGGTATGGTGGCTTTTCTCTGAGTTTACTTTTAAAAAAAGAGGCAACGGCCTTCTTTTTTAAAATGACTAAAACACCATTTGTATTCATGCAGGTCCTTCCTGATGAACATGCGAGAGAAATGTGTCAGCGTTTTGCTGACATGGAGAGTAAACTGGGTGAGATTGATCGAGCCAGAGCTATCTACTCTTACTGTTCTCAGATTTGTGATCCAAGGGTAAGAAGCTAACTCCCATGTTTCCTTTTAAACAAATTTATACATTTCTGCAAATTATGTGAATTCCTTTAATTATGCATATTGATTTTATGAACTTGATCTTTTAGGTGACAGCTAATTTCTGGCAGACCTGGAAAGAATTTGAGATTCGCCATGGAAACGAGGACACTATCAGAGAGATGCTGAGGATCAAACGCAGTGTCCAGGCTACCTATAACACCCAGGTCAATTTCATGTCTTCTCAGATGCTGAAGGCCACGACAAGCTCCACAGGGACTGGTGAGAAAACTTATTGTGAAAGTTCCCTTAAAATTATGAAGACATATCTTTTTGTCTTTACCTACAGGATCTTGTACATGTCCAGGCTGTTAACAAATATATTTGCCTCCACAAGATTTTTTATGTTTCCCTTTACCTTTGCCATGCTGGTGCTAGTTGGTAGTAGGGATTATTACTGTAAATTCCTAGTCATTGAGCACACATTTATTTAAACACCAGATACTAATTTTAGAAAGAAAATTAATTTTGTTAAGCTGCGCCCGATTTATAAGCCACAGAGGCCCAAACTGTGAAGTTGTCACCAAAAAGGTAAATAAAAAGGATTTTCCATCAAAGTATGATTCCTTTGGATTTGTGCTGGTACAGGATTGGCTTTCGTTTGTGTTGGCTGTGGATTCAGGGACTAAAAAAAACTTGAAAAATGTCTCCTCTTCATTAAAGTAGGACTATTTTGTAGGTGTAAAGATCAAAAACAAATAATAATTTCAGTGTAATATTCTTTTCATTTAACATTACCTTCAACATGGTATTATTAGATGCTTTATATTTATGGCGGTCTCTGGAGAGTTTTATTTGGTGTTTTTAGTTTTGTTTGTATTTCTGTGAAACAGTATTACCATTAAAAAGATTTACTATTATGGTAAAAGCTAGATTTGACCACTACACTGATCTGCCCTTCTAGATTAAAATCACTGTCCAGCTTAAAACCCAGATTTGTGACAGCAGCTTTACAATATTGTGCCAGAGGACCCAAGTTTGCGGTAAAGGACCGACTGGCACCAGGATCAAAAACCATAACTTCTGCCCTTTTCTCATTAAAATGAAGAAAATTCATGGCCATCCAGGCTTTGACTTTTGTTAGACAGTTTAAAGTTTTTGCGTAGAATAAGGCTCCTTACGTTTTAGAGAGACGTAAACTTGACTGTCATCAGCGTTGAGATGCTAGTCACAATTGTGTTTCCTAAAAATTGACCCAAGGAGAAGGAGGTATAATGAAAAAAAGCAAAGGCCCAGGAATTGACCCTCAGGGGACCCGCATGGCAGAGGAGCAGAGGATAACTGGAAATGGCCCAATTTAACAGAAAAAGCCCTCTCAAGCAGATGAGACCTGAACCGTTCTAGGACAAGGACAAGATCCTGGATACAAGTAGCCCAAATCAGTTTCCTCTGCATGGTGGCTTCCAGCTAGAGAGCTGTGTGCGCTTTGGCTCAACTTTCATGACCACTTAATGTTGTGGCCTGTGCTACATGGGACATCTTCGGGGAGCGCACTCGAAGCCCTTCCGAAGTGTGTAGGGTGCGTCCCGTTTGTGCGCCTGGAGAGCGCCTTTTGGGCATGTTTTGTTCAGCGCACCCTCTTTGCAGATGGCAGCTCCAAGTACCGTAAATTACCATAACATTTGGCCAGGACTACGATTACATGTTACAGTCGTGGCTGGCCAAGGGTTATGGTAATTCTCTAAGTACGGTACTTGGAGCTGCCATCAGTATCAATAGGGAATTACTACCCACCACACCCTAGGGTGAAGGTAAAATTATCCCAAAACATTGGCATGTAAGCCCCAGTGTGGGGAAAAAAAGAGCCGGTAATAGTCTGGAACTTAAGAGTCCAAAGAAAAAATGTTTTTATAGATTTTATTATGGTTGCTGCTGTAATATCTAACCATATTATAACCCAATGTCAGTTTCAGATCTTGCACCAGGTCAAATGGGACTTGATGACATGAAGATGTTGGAGCAGAAAGCGCAGCAGCTTGCTGCAGAGGCTGAGAAGGATAAACCCACACTTAAGGAGAAAATTCTTTTTGTCAGGTTTGTTAATCAGCATTACTTATTTACTTCAAGCAAACAATATGTAAGGAGTATGATGTGAACTTATTGATCTGCAGGAGTGACACTTCTCGCAGTCAGTTGGCTGAGCTTTCTAAACAAGCCAATCCAGATGAGATAAACATAGATGATGAGGAGGAAGATGATGACGAAGCCCAAGAACCTGAGGGTGAGTATTAAACATAGAATTGGGACAAATTATTTGCTTAGGTATTTGTGAAAACGTGTTTTGCTTGAATAAAGGTAATAATTTTGTTTTCATCTTCACAGAGGTTCAGCTCGAGCAGAAGAGTGTCCCGACGGCTGTCTTTGGAGGTCTTAAAGATGATTGAAATATTAACCAAACTTTTGCTCAACTAAATGCAGGCTTTTTGATTTCTCTTTTCAACTTTAGTACATGCATCTTTGAATGTCAATGTTTTGTTCTGACCTCATTTTTAGAATGATATAAACAAAAACAAGATTCTGTAAAGACTTTTGTAGTTCAATTTTTTTAAAAGTACTTACATGTTTGGACCACATGGTGTCAGTCCTTCTCAAGTTTGCAGCTCAAAGTATCTGTTTCATCAAATATTTTTAAATCTGAAATTCTACTGTAAAAGATTACTATGACTTCAGCGTGATCATAGTTGTACTGTGTTTTGAAGTAACTTCCTTTAAATAAATAAATGTAAAAATGCTTGTAGACACTTGAAATGTAGAGGTCTTTCTCTGCTTTACAAAACACAAGGGTGGGGCTTAGTTTCGTCAGCAGGGAGCATTCATTTCAAACTGCAGTTGACCATTGATACCTCACATTTTTTACTTGAGTTTCACAAATAGGTGGTTGACTTGAATAGCCTATAGTTTAAAACATTACATAATGTTCATACAAACATAGTTTGCATATGTTAAATCAAATTTGCGGTCATATATTGAAAGTAAAACCAGTTTGTAGTGGTTGAATAACAGTACAGTTGTAAGAAACAACTGACCAACCTATCTACTGATGAAAAATAATAGTTTCTTTCATAATTAGATTAAAATAGCTGAGAGGTAATCGTCTTACAAAGTTACTGTGCGGTGCTCTGAGAAAGCTCTTAATTTAAAGCATCATGTGATGAGGAACTTTTGAGAGTTATGAGGAAATGTAAATCCCATAACTAGCAAGAAACTCCCTAAGTTATGTTAATAGGCAGATATATATTTGTTTCCTCATATTTTTGCCTTTATATAATGTTATTTGGCAGCAGTTATTTTGACTTAATGCATGTAAAGAAATCTCCAGGTGACATGCATATCATTGTGTCTATGCCTATCATTTTGTGAGTAGACAATAATAGACATAAACATAATTTACATCATGCATTGGTATGAAGTCAATATAGCTGAATGAAATTGATACCAGGATGTGATTCATTAAATTTCTTGCAGAAAACTAAAATGTTCAAATTAAATCTGGATTTTTATCCAGTCTGGTAAAGAAGGTAATTGAGCCTAAAAGTAAGTTAAAGTAAAACAATGATGCCACATGAGCAAGAAACTAATATTACGGAGATCTATTCAGTATTTTGAATGTATTGAACACATTAGACTTCTAAAACTGGACCTCGCGCGACTCATTTGATGCAATCCATCTTTTTTCCACACGGAAATTTACCATTCACAGCATAAAGTTGTATTTTAGGGATATACATATCCTTCAATAGTTCGTCTTAGCTTCCAATTAATTGACTGAACCAGTCAAAAGCTGGCACCTAGGCATTCACCTGTATGACTGATGCACCTGTAGCAATAGTCATACCACACCTCTACCTGCTGTGTGCGTTCACACACAGGTCCCGCCCCCTTGGTTCAACATCCTTTCCTATTGGATGTTGGGATGAGAGAGCGGTCCCAGTATGGAGCACCTGGCAGTCAGTCATCGAGAGGACTAAAGCGGAGCTACGTACAGTGAACTGACAACACAGCAATGCGGACGAAGCAGGGCAAAAACGAGGGGAATAGTCCGTTTTTCTGTACCAGCCCGGCGGGTCGGGGCTTCATTTGATTGATTGTAAGGGATAGTTAAAAATATATTTTGTTTGCAAACCAACGTAGATGAGGACATTAGCTGACTGGAAGGAAACACGGAGCGGATATTTCCCGAGGAAAACCACAAACCACATCCGTATTCCCAACCCCGGCGGTCGTGTGGAATAGTCTACTAAAACAATGATTGCCTGATATTTTTTTTACTGTCTTGTATAATATATATTTTTGCCAGCACAACTTGCAGTCTTTTTACATACTCGCTATGGTGGACTCTCCTACTATGAAGAAGACTTTTGTGGTCCCAGACTTAAAGCCATTGGATCAGTATGACTGCACTAAATCAAAAATATGCGCAAGTGTCGGATGGCTGTTAGCGAAGTCCTACGGCAGTGCAGGTATGTTATTTTAAACATTTAACAGGCTTTTTATGAGACCAAACACTATAGTGTGTTTATGTTATGTTAGCTATGAGCACATGTATGCTGGGAACTGTATTGTTTGTGTAGTTCAGGGATTTTTTTAAGCACAAAGAGCCGCATGTGAAAAGAGGACGCATGCACTGTATGCGTTTTTGACTGTGACACATGTCATTTGTTCTCATTCGGTATGTGTGTCAGAGAAACAGGCCTCCTCCCGTAGGCCTCCCTATCACGCAAACCAGTTTTGTCTCAAATCCAGTCGCAATGAGTGAAATGACAGGCTGCAGGGTATGTTTCCAAACAGGCCACACGGACAGGGCGCATAGGACGATTGCGTTGTGAAAAAAGCCTTTTACCTTTGTGCAAATGACAACCCCCACTAGCCCAGCGGAAACACGGTTTTTTTTCTCTTTCTTTCTATTTTTATGGTACAGTTTATATCTATTGGGTTTGATTTGGATGAAAAGCAGACAGTGACTCTTTGTGATACGAGTGAGCCTCAATCTTAACCAGACATGTTCATCTCCATGTCCTTCGTCAGCAAAATTCAAGTCCGTGAATTCAAAACACACCACAGTAGAATAGATGTGTCTGCACACAACATAGGTATCATAAGACTTTCTTTTGGTTTGGGTCTCTTTAAATCCACCAGCTTTGACTATAGAGTGATAACATGTTCCTTTGTTTTGGAACACTAACGCGTAAAGATTAGTTCTCACAAAGGACTCTCAAAATAGACCAATAGGAGAAAGACTGCAATAAATATTCTTTTTAACACAACTTTTAAGCAGTGTGATGATGGGTAACTCTATAACAAAGAACATTCATAAGCAAACATTACTCAATTTGATTTGTGAAGGTTTCTAGGTGAGCTATATTTTACTTTGACTTTGTTTCTTACACAATCCATGTCAGGCCCTGGGTTCAACCCTGTATGTTCCACCAACCTGTTTGTATTGAGTGTAGCACCTCAGCCACACCCTTTGGTCAAAGTCACTCCACGCCAAGCTACAGTTTAGTATGATGACAACACTACCACCAGTTCAGTCCTAATCAACTCATTGGCCTTGCTGATAGTTTCATGCAAATTAAGAATGGCATCACCAAGTCCCTTCTCAGAAACTCGGCAGTAAAAGGTAAAAGAAAAAGGTACAGCTGAGTCCTCTGGTTCTCACTTTTCACGCTCAATGGACTCAATAAAAATAGATGTTTTATATATTTTCACAGTTAAGAGTATTTCTTCACATTCTGCACAACTCAGGCCTCATATCACTGACAGCAGGTCTACTAATTGAGTCCTGCAGGTGCCTCAGTCTTGCATGTTTTGTAATGTGCCCCTGCTCTGACACATCTGACTCAAAATTAATGGACCAAACAGCCTATGAAGTTTTGCACAATGACTCATTGATTTGAGTCAACAATGCTGGATGAGGGATAGCTGCAGCCCTTATAAGACTGAATTAAAAACATTTAGAAAAGGGCTTTTTTAAGCAAACAGTATAATGAAATACTAAAATTATTCGAAAACAGTACACACCAGTCTAATAAGCACTCAAAAATGAATTCATGTCTAGTCTGAAGGTTTTTTTTAAGGTTTTGCTATGAATAAATATTAACATGAAAAAGAAAACATTTTCAGATTAAGGAGAACATCTGCTTGTCACAACCACTACTAATGACCACTATACCTGACCTGTGCATGTCTAAACAAGAGTTTGGAATACAATACATTAACCTTGTAATTTTGTGCAAAGGCTGTAATGAACTGCAGTGACTAATTCTTTTACCTTAAAATATAGAACTGCAGAATCTTATTAAATAGAAAATGGATATTGCTATGCATCATGATCTTTTATAATGCTGTGGACATTTGAGTTTTCAATACAAGACAAAGAGGAAAGAGCTTAAGCACAATATGTAATTCATAACAAACCTTTTGAAGTTCCTAACAAATGACTTGACAGGTCTTTTGAGAGTGATTCAAACTAGCATGCCATTACAGTGGAATGAAACTGTAGATTAACTGAGATTTACTTTTGGGAGATGTTAGCTTTTGAAAAACTGTCAAGCCCCAGTCCTCGAGGGCGGGAATCCAGAAAGTTTTGCTGTTTCCCTGCACTAACACACCTGATGATGCAAATCAAATAGATCCAACAGCTTCTTGTAAACCTATTGAGTAATTTCAGTCAGCTGTAGAGACAACAAAAACCTGCTGGATACCGGCCCTCAAGGACTTAAATTTGACACCCCTGCTCTAGAGGACGATGTAAACTTTCAGTTTTCCACCTGAATGCTCACTAATCTAATATCTCTTCCTGTTGCCAGCTAATATAAATGCAGCTATTCCTGAACCTAACCACACATACCCATACTGCTGGTACACTATACTTTTCAGAGTTGCTGTGGCATTGTACTGAGAAGCTATTGGCATAGCTACTCACTCTTTTTCATTCGTTGTAATTCTACTGTTGACAAGGGACAAGGACTTAAAGAGGATGTTTCCTTGTTATTAATGTTGACACAGAAGTTCAAATACCTATTGGTGCTGCTATAAGTAAAGACCGTTGCCACACCTCAACGCCTGTCAAATGTCCCAAGTATTCTTTTGAGTAGTACACATAGATTTGATTTGGAGCTTCTAATTTAATTTTAATTTACTACCTGTACTCCCTCCAGAGTTGTCCTTCATGTCTCTAAATCACCCATAGTGTAATCAAATTTGGACTATATTGGAGATATTTCTGTGTGTACTGACCCTTTTAATGCAATTTAAAGCTTCTGTGCTAAAGCAGAATGGTGCCTGTGTTAATGTTACAGGATGCACATGTTGTCAAGGATTGCATGTAATAAGTGGACCTGAGCCTTCATGGGAGATGGAAGACTCTAAGTGTGTAGTGCTTCAAGTAGGTTGTTAAACTCATCAGATCCTGGTCCAGTGATTGATATATATATATATGCACTGTGAGGACCATTTCAGTAACTCACCACACAAATGAAGTCATAACTGATGTCATAGAAGTAGCTTGAAATATGTTGCTTTTAATTTGTTTTTATATAATACTTTGATAAATAGGAAAGTCTTAACATGAACACTTATTCACTGGAGCATTTACAGTGTTGGAAGTGTGCATTGTAGCCCCCCAATAAATAGATGAAAAGAGTAGTGGAAAGCAGATGCCAATAAACAATGACAGACCCTTATTCTTTGTTGATTATCAGAGATGTTTATCAGTTATTTTAACATTTGATTTTACTTGTGGTCACGTGGAGAGTTGGATGCTACCACTATCCCTCTCGGTATGGCCAGGTTTTGGGGCAACCAAACAGTACCTGCTTTGTTCTAAAAATACGTGTGGAGAGTCATGTCTGATCCTTTCAACCACATGACGAGGTTGTTGTAAAGCAAATTTAAAAGTAGAAATACAGGTTTGTAGCAATATCAAAACACATCTGGTTTTTGCAAAAGAAAACAGTCATTTATATGTTTTTGTGATGGACATGCTACCACCGATGTCTAAACATGACACGTGGGAGTGAGTCTTGTTATTTGAGCTTCCTGCTGTGATGCTTATCCTGCGCACTTCTGCATATCGGTGCTCTAATAAATTATTTAACGTGCACTAGAGTTCCTGAAAGTTTTCACTGGGAAGCATGGCATCAGAGGGAGCTTCTCAGTGAATATTATTGCTAAGGAAAACTTGATGTAAAGTGGGAATGTATGGGTGGTGAGTTTTAGTCAAAGTATTTTTTACCAAAAGACCTAGCTTTATTTACCGTAAACACTAACCGATTTCAAATGGACTTTCCTTATTTGAGCTTGTGTTGCTCCAATTTCTGTGGGAAGTGTGATAATGTCTACAATATGACCACAACACTAGCTCCATCAGTCAATGAAACAGGACACAGGGCTCCTGTTATCAAACAGTGCACGTCAGTATAGATAGGAACTAAAACAGTGGTGACTGTATACTATACTGTATCAACGCTGCAACACTTTAAAAAAAGGTGTTGCAGATTTTAATTTAGATGTTTTGTACATCTGCTTAGGTTATTTTTTTCTACCAAGTCAAAGAAAGGCTGAGAAGGCTACATTAAAGTGCTTGTAGCGGTGCATTGATATAAACCCATTGGTCAAAATTTAATCAGTAGGTTGTAAACTGCTAGTATATTTACTGAAATGGCAAGCTCCTTGTTCACCCATCATCATAAAGCGATACCAGGTCAACAAACTTTGCACACATTTGAGTTTTGCCTTCTTACTCGAACCAGGAGAAAAACACTGACTCCATGACCTGTGAAAGTGACAGATAGGTTGTTGCTCCAGTTCATACATACATACATGGACATATTTTGAATCCAAATAGTTCCCTTGAAGTGTATTTGTGTCAACATTATGTTTTCTCCATTCTTCCATTCTTTGTCACCCTTTAGACCCCGTTTGTATGGATTCATTCTCTCACAGGTTGTTTCTGATATGTGAAACAGTCATCTTTCATAGCAAGACTGTCTCATAGGGAAATCATGCTCTTGTCAAGCTCACTTATCTAACTCAGTTGTGATATTTGCATTCTGCTTTGCCTTTTGGGGGAAGATTTTTCTTTTTATTTCAAACACATTATTGTGAAACTTTTTTTTATTAACATGTATAAAAACTGACTGAACTGACACATCAGCATGATAGTTTTTGTAAGCAAAAAGAATAATATGACATCAATGAAATACTGAAATTATCGACTGACATCCACAGTCATAACGGAGTGAGAGATTGAGAACAGGACATTGCCCACCATAGGCCGTCTGTGGGTGATGTCATTGGAGCCATTACAAGACTGCATAATGATATAACAGTATAGTGACATCACCCTTTTGATAACCCCTTTGTTTCTTTGCAAGGTATAGTCTCATGCTCTCATAAACACACATTATTAAAGATAAAACATTGTTTTGCCACCTATATGCTCTTTAAGCCCATTAAACAGCAAGACCCTAATTTGTGTAGGTTTGCACGTGGCTTGTTGGCTTTCTTGGGATGCTGAAAAACCAGTTCTAAAGTGGGCGTGTAAAGTGTGGTTAATGGTGTGTAAAAAAACACATCCGGGGATTACATACCATCTTTATTTAGCCATTAATATTAATGCATGTTCCATAAGTACCCTTTCTTTAGGTGGCAACAAAATAAAACCTTTATTAGCTTTTACTTTGCAGACTAATTCTAAGATCTATACATCTTTAATATTGTTGGTTTAAAACTAAGCAAGAGCCTATAAAGAGAAAAAATAAGTTTCAGAGTATCTTGCAATCTACAAATGGCTACTTCTGATCTCATCATGACCCACTGACCTTGATGCTTGCAAGATTATTCGCACTTGTAATATTATCTGTATATAGACCAGCTGTAATAATCTGCTACTAATCTTGGTACAAGGCAGGACTCTTTGCCAGTTATAATGGAGTTTGTTCATGTCAATACATTTTAACTAGTTTATTGAGCCAAAGAGAAGGTGCTACCTTATGTAGCTTTTTAAAAAAATATTTTTGATATTTAGATTTATTATTCAGGGATCTATGAAAACATAGCCTTAGTGGATTGTGAGGTACTAGGATTCATTACTCTGTACAAGTTTATCCCCCAGTTTTTTAGTTTTAATTTGATCTTTTGTTTAGTTTTACAATTAGTCCTTTGCTTCTTGTAAATTTGTTGTACTGCAATATAACAAGATTGGTCTATAGGGAGTTTTTTATATTCTCTATTCAAAAGAATGAGCAGTTTGCTCATAGTACAGCTGTTGCTGTTTTTATTTTTGTTTTTTCTTTAATTTTCTAAATGCTCAGATGTTTAATAGGACAAAATGATTTATCAAGCTTATAATTTTGTGCCACTTTGCCTTTTCTAACTATAACATAAAGCAAGATGCAGCCAATCATAGTTTGTGTTTTTATTTTTCCTTCCCTCTTCATAGAAAATGTCCCTGCAGAGCTCCGTAACCCTTTCTACCGTGACCAATATGAACAAGAGCATCTTAAACCTCCTCTTATACGGCTTCTACAGTCTTCAGAGCTCTACTGTCGTACCTACAGCCTGCTACTGGGGGGTACTGGAACTGAGGCTCACCCCAAAAACAACATCGCCTTGCTGCAGCTCCTCTCTCAAAGAGGCATCATTGCCAAAGACCAGGACGTGACAGTGACTGATGCAGACCTACAACAAAAACCCATCAAAATGGTAAAGTATGATAGTTGTCAGGGTTGTTTTGAGGTTTGGATACGGTGAAGAGTAATATGATGTCACCACTAGAAGTATTGCTTGATCCTATTTTATTTTTTTTTGCTTCACATTTACCCATCACCCAAAAGTAGTGAATGTCTTTTCCTCTTGACACAGATACCTGACACAGACACAGTCTTGGGCTCTGTAGAAATGCAGAACAGGGCAACTTGACCTCTTAACTACCACCGGATGATGATAAAATGCACTAGTGGGTCACTGGCGATCTAGTGGGAATAAACTGGTTAAATCAGTTGCTGATATAGGAGCATGCTTATGCTTTGATTCTAGAGACTAAAGGACATCAAAAGACCCCCACTCATGCAGCCCTTCCCCCTAGCCTCTAAAGCTTCCCCAGCTGAACTTAGAGGATGAGTGGTTCCAGCTGCGAGGACAAGGGTATGACTACTTTACTTTTAGGGCGTGAGAGGGAGTATATATACAAAAGATGGGCCAGATCTGAACAATAGCTAAACAGTTCAGGTGAAACTTTAGATGGTGTGTTGAGGGAAGATACTGAGCTGGCCAAGTGAATTACATCAAGAGAAACAGGTTTTTCTTCTAAGCCTTTGACAAAAGTTTGTTTCTTCTAATAATATGATATCTGTGACTTCTTCTTTAGCCTGAAAACATACACATTCCTAATTTTTTTTGTAGATATAGAATTATCATTGGCATTGAAAACCTGAAAATATTCTGCATTGAAGAATTTCTATACGTTTTCCCCCTACACACACACATCACTCTTTCTCATTCAGTGGCATATAACTGCAGTTCTTCCAGCAAGCTTCATGTGCATGCAGGCTGTTTTTGGAAGCTGAGTCGGGCCTCCTCAGGGATTTGTTGAGGACAGTGTTGTTAGATGAACCCTGTTTGCTTCACTGCAGCTGTGTGCTGGCTACTGCAGCTCCTACTGTACTGTCGATAACTTGTAATGATAAGCGTGGCATAATTGTGTGCTCATGCATCTGATATAATCAAAACATGGTGTTTAGGAAACTGATTTGGTAAAATCAGCATCCTGTTTTTCGGTCATTTTAATTTCTGTGCATTGCATATTCTTATTTTCTGCCTTTAGTATAATTTTTTAGTGCCAATACATTAATGAACTGCCAAAGCTTTCTAAATATAACAGTTTCTTGCACTACAAGAAGGTCTAACAGTCCTTCAATCTGAGATAAATAGTAAATGATTGTGTAATTTTATTTAAATTGATATGGTTTCAAACAGTCTTGCAATGTTTTTATCTTTTACAAATACACCTAACTTTTTGTCATTTCATAGAAGTGGCACTTTTCTTCCACCATACAAACACACATATGAACACTTTTGGGGAAATATTTATTTCCATAAACGGAAATAATAGCCATGACAATTAAACATTATTTCCACAGCACATTTAAAGTCTTTTACAGAGGTGTATAGAGGTAAAATGGCAGTGTGGTATGCAAATTATGGTACAAATTTGTATGGATACATACACAATACATTTGAAATCATACAGAAAAAAACAAGAAAAATGAGAACTAGGTTGAAGGATTAGAAACTGTTGGCACAGTGATGACTTTTGGCATTATGTGTACTACTTCACTAGCACTAATGGCCTAATGACACAGGTATCTGCCATGCATAATGTCTCAGTAATCCTCTGTGAATTAATTTGTCTACATCCATGCTGTGTCCTAGCTTTGGATGAGGTTTCCAGGTCAGTACATGACTAATCTCAGTTTGAATCCAAATTATTATACTCTTATTTGGCTGTCACTGTCAGTGCTGCATTTGCTGCTGCCCATTGCTTTGAGCTCTAAGCCTTACAGCCACTGTTTGACTGCTCTTGGAGCGTTTCTGCCATTGACTGGCACTGCAGCTACAGCATGGCAAGCGATAAAAGTGGGTCATGCTGCAGTATTACAAGGATGGAACGTCAATGTAGGTCTTGGCTGGTACAACGGATTTGCAACAGAGGCAATCTGCTGCGCTGCTGCTGTTTTGTTAAAACCTTGTTTTTTTCATATCCTGAAATAATTTTGGATGCATCAATAACATGGCATACGTATATCAAAGTTTAGCTTGTGACTGATGAGTAATTACTGGTGCCAGTTGTTTGTCCTGCCAAGCACTTGAATTGTGAAATTTGGTCATTGGACTAATCCAGGAAAACTTGTTAATCATAGCCCATACAAATGTTGTTGTTGACATTTGTTTGGGGCATTACGTTCATTTTTGAGCATCAATACCCTGCTGCTGTTGAACTACCCACTTGCTGTTATAAACAAAAATGAGCTTAAAGGGAAATTTTTAAGCTGAACTAAGACATGGAGGTTAAAAAATGCATAATTCAGATCTAAGATCTTGCATATCTTTCTTTCATGTAGTGTCAAAGTAAGCGGATTCTAACAAGGTTGAGAACTAAGTTAAAAAAAGTCTAAGATAAATAAATGTCACTCTGTGTTTTAACTAAATCTAACTAAAAAAAGGGCACTTCCCTGAAAGAAGTGGGGAAAAGTCTGGCCCTGTTCCAGAAAGGAGGTTCAAATAACTGAGTCTAAAAAGAAACCCTGGGTTAACTTATTCTGAGCAGAGCAACTCTGAGGTTTTGGTTTCAGAGTAAACCAACTTAAAGCAGCCAATCAACTCTCGAGTATCTTTGGTAAGATCTGGGAACCACAATAAAAAGCCATCTTCAATGGGATCATTGAGCCTTTTAGTTAGTGGTATTGTTGGGAAAAGTGACAATAACTGAGAAAGAGCTACTTATTGTATGTGATTGGACTGAGAGGTTCTTATTGAGGCATAATGGCAATATGAAGAAATATTTTAAAGAAAAGGGAATAATCTAGCATGGAAGAAAACCACCACTTAGTATGTATAAAGGTTTCAATCCACTGGTTCACTTAATGTTTACTGTTTAATAAAATTGTAGTGTTAATTAAAATATTCAATAAACTTAAAACTTTATTTATTTATAAAGCACTTTTCCTAACCACCACCATCACATTACATTCACCGGCACTTAGGCATGACACATAGACACACACACAATTTTAGACAAGAACTTTCCTCATGACTCAATATACCATGTGTCTTTCTAAATTGTAAATTTTATAAAGAAAGCTCTCATTTATCCTTTTTTATATGCATCTCGCCGTAAAGCACAAGTCGTTCTGTGATGTCATCTCGTGTCAATGTGCATATACAACATCCAGTTGTGTATGTACAATCAGATAATTTAAGTGATTGCAAAAAGGTAGTGTTTAATTATATATTTATTAGGAAAGGACAAGTTTAATTACCAAAAAATTGTCTGCCTACATAATTGTGTATTAATCCATCCATCCATTATCTGTACCGCCTATACCAATGGAAGGTCACATGTAGCTGGAGCCCATCCCAGCAATCACTGGGTGAGAAGCTGGGATGGGTAGGTTGCCAGTCAATCATATAATTGTGTATTATTTCAGCTTATAAGACTTCTGAAATTGCATTAATATAGTAAACCCATCCCTTACAGCCTTCTCAATTAGGAGGGGACAGGTAGAATCTTAGGGTTTCCTTTATGGTGGACTTGCCACCGAGGAGGTTAACCTAATGGAGGCAATTGCTATGGTAACGGACGTGAGTAAGACTTGCTTTGCTTACAGAAGTGGAAAACCCAGAGTTTTCCCCTACTCAAGGTTAACTTTATGGAACAAGCTCAAGGACAACATGGGTTGTTTGTCCTGACTATTTAAAAAAAAAAGTTTTTGTTAAAAGATTTAAATATATCAAAGAAAAATAAAAAAGGGTGGGGGTCATGTCTCAAAACTATTTATTCTGAGTTGTGAAATGCCTTTTAAAAAACTGCTTTAAGAAGAAGAGAAGACTGATTTGTTGTCATCAAAATTATTTTACCACAATATTGCACTTTATCTAGTTATATTCTAAAAATAGTAAATATTAGTAA
>JBAMHV010000022.1:14062519-14099922 GCA_037177535.1 Pseudomugil gertrudae
TATATATATTTATATATATTTATATATATATATATTTATATATTTTAGGTGCACAGATTACGCTAAAAGTCTAAGAAATTAAATGATCTGTCCTTTGGCAGGAAATATGTTGTTTGTGGCCTAGTTTTTCTTACTCTTTGATAGACTGCACTATCATGACAATGGACTTATTGCAGTGATCCTGTAGAGTAAATAATATGGCCTAAATGCTGTTATCTGTCAACCTAATGATATGCAGATAAAAACTAAATCAAAGATATAATCGTCATATGTGAAAACATTGGCTACAAAAGATAAGCTGTTTACAAAATGACATGTAAGGCAAATCATTTTCACTTTCAGTTTTTCATTGTAACTTACTTTTATGACTCTGCTCTATTGGTTATATAATAAGCTATATTCCAATAGATGACACCTAAACATAAAAAAATATTACCAAAAGCTACAAGACAACATATTTTTTTAACCAGTGAATGTGTCTTTTTTTGTGTGTATAAATACTCACTTTATCAAATGCGAATTAAATTAATCAAAAACAGGTGAAATAATCACTCTGCGGCTAGACAGAGGTGTAAACACTGTTGGTTGTAGTCTCATGGCACAAATGGAAAATAACTCCTTGTAAGCTAACAGGTTTAAAGTATTAAGGTGCTCACGTTGACTGAGCTGATAATGTTGGTGGTGCATTTTAATAGGCTCTGTAATGATCTACTAGGTATGAGGAAATTCATTCTGGGTGAAAATGCTTAGTAATGTTAGGTTTAAATAGTAATGCATTTATTAGTTTTAAATGCAAACTATGTGAAGTAGCAATTTATCTATCTAATAGAAACGCATTCAATAGCAACACTTGTAATGTTTTATGTGTAATCTGGTAATCTAGTTGGAGCCTCTCAACAAGTCACACAATGTTAGAACATGGAAAACATAGAAGTGACTGAAAAGAAAGCAAATAAAGAGAAAACAGCTGAGGAATGAAAGTCCCAGAGCATGTGTGTTATCATATTACTGGTCCACTGCCTACCTAATGATTTAATGAGTGTACAACACGGTTCCAAAGTTCACCCACGTCTACTGACGTGGGCATTTACTCGCTGAGCATTCCTGTCAGTTTCTCCTGACCTATAATTGGCCTCTGGTGACCTCTAGAGGATGCCGCTGGTAAACAATAACAGAGACTAACACAGACTACCATCATATCTGTTCTGCAGTAAATGGTGACCTGGTCTAAGAGGAGAAGTAAAACTGGCCAACATGATTATTGTGTTAACTGTAATTTATTAATGGGTATTTGTCACTTGGTTATTTTTCTTTCTCCTTTGTAATTGCCTCAGAATGCTCACCTGGCCGTACTAGATGCCTTGATGACTGTGGGAGCCATGGAAACGGTGACTGCGGTGAAGACCTGTGGTTCTGTAGAGCTGCTGGGTGGAGCAGCCAGCTGGGAGGATGCTCTGCTTTATTGGGTTAACGGGGTAAGCAGTGGCTCAGAGAAAACAAAAGCCTTTTCCAAACACGGATCTTTATTGTATTATGTCAGCAATGTCTTATTGTTTAGAGTTCTCATCAGCTCTCTGTTGTCAAGCTGTTGGAATCTGCTTTACCTCACAAACTGAGTCTGTGTAATTCTTAAATCCCAAATAATATACGTTTCCATATGTGAACACATTGTACTATTCCTCAATCAGTTTATGTGAACTCATTTTTTTTGTCTCTCTTATTGCTGCTTTCCATTTGCTCAGTTAAACCAGAAGTTGAGAGAGCTTACTGAGGGAGCCCAGAATGACTCAAGTCAGGCCATTGCAGAGACTCAACCTGTTGAGACATCTGTAAGTGTTGCATTCATTCATTGCTTTTGCATTTATTAATGCAATCATTGTATCCAAACACACCTGATAATGTGTCAAGCATTATCCACCTTTTGCTTCATTTTCTTGCAACAGGATGTAGATGCTCAGACATAAACAGTAGTGGATGTTGCCAATTAATTAATGAGGTGAGCTGTGTACAGCTGAGTAAAACATGTGTGGGGGACTACATGGGGAGGAATAGCAGGAGGAATACAGTCTCCTCGGGGAAATCAGGATGAACTTAAGTAAGAGAGGATGACATCTCAAAGCATAAAAGGACCATCCTTGTGAGATACTATTTCAAGTAAATAAATCCTCTTCTCTGCTCACTATTTTTTAACAGCATTTTTAGACTATCAGAAGAGACATCTTGTTGTGTCGATAGAATAAAATACATCCATTTCCAATACTGCTTCAGCCACTTCAGGTTTGCAGGTAGCTGGACTCTATCCCAGCAATCAACAGGTGAGAGGCGGGGTACACCCTGGGCAGGTTGCCAGTACATCACAGCGCCTAATCGGATACATGTGCTAATCATATCTACAATAGTGAGTAGAGATAAAAAGAAGTCGGCAGAAACGAGAATAAATAAGCAGCTCTTACTAGAATACACACGCGGTGTATGTGGGAAAATTACCTTAAAGGTGAAGTTAACAAGTCTCTGAAAATAAAGATATGATTTATTTAATTTTCATTAAAATAATGACATTTGTTCATGTTTTTTAAAAAAAGACTAATAACCAGTTGGAATTGTTTTGTGTATTCAGAATGTCCTGTTTGTCACGCTTTCTGTTCACTCCCAAGTATTACCTGTAGTCCTTCATTTAATTGTTTGACAGTGTTGCTGGGTGAGTCTTATCCAGAATTACAAGTTTGTCAGATCGTAGAGCTACCTTTGCAGGCTTCTTAGTCATCAAGCCAAATGAGTTGAAGTTGCCACCTTAAAACACAGCGTAGGTCATGGCTGTATCAACAAGGTTGTGTGTTTTTTTTCTGTCAAGAAGTTGTCATCACAACTGTCTCTCCTGTTTGTCTAGTTCTTCCACTGTAGGCTTAATAGCTCTCCTTGTGCTTCTGTTTTCCATTTCCCTCTCTTTCTTCATGTTGTATTATTTCCTCCTCTGCTTTGACAGTGTCCTACTCGCTGGTACTGGAAACTTGTCCCTGTAAGTTCCCTGCTTTCCTCTGCCTCTTATCCTCTATCCCTCCATCCCTCCAGTGTCTCCATCAAAATTATCATGAAATTTCTGGTGACCAGGTCTGTTTTCTTTTTTGTGTTTTGTTTTTATTAGTTCCTCATATGGTTGGGTGAGACTGCATTGGTCACACATCCTGGTCTGCACATCCTAATTAAATTGCACTTGAGTCCAAACATTGTGTTGCAGGACATGTTTGTGTTAACATGAATAGTGCATGAATCACAGTTGTATTCATGCTGGACCATAATGTACATGTACACCTGACTGCTCTGAAGTGACAGAGCTGTGTGTTTGTATAGCTGGTAAAAAAAACAAACTTTTAGTCAGCTGTTCCCTGCTGAATGTTTGTGTTTGTGTGTTGCAGTTATACCTAACATGTTTTCTCTCTTTATTTATTTATTTATTTTATTTGTTTCTTCTCTGCCTCTTGAGACTTTCACTTGATCCACTTTCTCAAAGTAAAACTATTCTTTTTCTTTTCTGATTTAGTTATTCATTTTGAGTCTGCCACTGGCTCATTGGTTTTTTACTTTATTATTTTGTATAGTCCTTTACATTTTATAATGTGTATGTACCACTGTGTGGATAACTGAATGGTGTTATTAAAAGCTTGACTTTGATGGCTGATGATAACATTAATTAATAATTTATATAAGGCACAATTATGGTTGGGGTGTAGAATTTAATTGTCTTGTTTGTTGTTGTTTTATAGCTGCGCTACAGGAAGGATAAAATTCAGGCCAAACTAAAGCCAATCTTTCCAGTAGTAAATGAAGTTAAAGATTTGTCAAGTGGTTGTGCTGTTGCTGCAGTCATACATTACTATTGCCCTGGCCTACTGAGACTTGAAGGTACTAACAAACATCATTGCCATGCACTATATTTATTGTGTTCTCAGTTGTTTATCAGTTTAAACAGTGCTAATGTCTCCCTCTGCAAGATGTGTGTATGAAAGAGTCCATGGCGGTAGCAGACAACCTATACAACTTGCAGTTTATTCGTGAATTCTGTGAAAGCTGTCTGAAGGGCTGCTGTCACCTAGCACTGGAGGACATGTTATACACACCACAGGAGCTTCAGGTACTTTTACAATCCTAGTCATTAATTAACTAAAATACTAAATTGTCCTCTAAATGCCAAATTTTTTTCTGTATAATTTGTTTAGCTCAACTTGCTAAGCTTCTTGTCAGAACTACTTCACTGGTTTGAAGTGCAGAAGCCAGACTTTGTTCAGCCAATAGATACATTAGGTAGGTCTCCCCTATTTGCAGTCCTTTTTTTTATTGTGTTACATTACCATAAAGATGACATTTAATATCTAATCAAACTATTCAACTGAGGCTTTTTTTTTTGGTCAGATGGATCCACACCAGTAACACCAAGTAACAGGTAAAAAAAATCTACAAAAAAATTTGAATAAAGTTTTCTGTCATACTTTTGGATGAAGCATTTGATTGAACCGACTTAATTCATTTTGCCACTCTGCAGTACTTCACCTTCCATTTTCAAGAAACCTTTCCTCCCCATTTCTTCCTCTGCATCAGGTAAGAGAAAGGCCACTTCTGCCTTCTAACAGCTGCATTTTATGGTCAGGTTCACCTATTTTCATACCTCTTATTTTGGTTTTAGTTGTGTTTTGTGTTGTACTGTTTTCTTAATTTTATGGACCTTTTTTAACTTTTCATAGAATGTTTTTCCTTCCATTTGTGTTGTGTTAAGTTGATGTGTGTGTCCCTGTGTTGTTTGCATGCTTTTACATGTCTGTGTGTTCCATTGTACTCAGGATCTTTGACTCAGTCTACCTCAATGTCTCATATAGAAGGAGTTGGAAAGACCAAGAAGCCTCTAAGGTGTGTGATTCTTGTTTGGATTTTCATATAATTTCATAGCATGTCAGACTTATTTGGTGTGAGGTCTTTTTATTTTTCTTTTCTTTTTAGTCGGCCCTTGTCATCAGTGTCCTTCAGCATCCCTTTTGGCCTTGACAGTGATGTGGACATTGTGATGGGAAACCCTGTAATCACCCGATCCGTTAGTTCTGATCAGCTCAAACCTGTGGGCAAAAACATGACCCAAGTGCCCTATACTCCTCCGGAAGACCTCAGCCATTTGCTCAGTAAATCACCTGGACAAAATGGTCCACAGAGAGCATCATGGGTCACACGGACACCCAGTATACCAAGGCTGGCAGAAGAGAATGGCCATGAAACGAGTGAAACAGGAGAGCTTCCTACCATAGAAGAGGCTCTCCAAATTATTCATAATGAAAGCAAGATGGAGCCTCGTCTACACCCTGATGGTGCTCCTGATGGTTTCTACCTCCACTCTCCTGATGATCCTGTTAGTTCTAGGTATAACAGCAACTTGGGACCCATCAGCTGCTCTGCCCCAACAAGCTCAGGAATGATGTACAAGACCACAGGAGTCCCAGATTCCATTAGAAACACATCTGAATGTTCAAGAGATGATGACTCTGTCTTGAGAGATGGTAGCGTGGATTCAGATGCCTCAGAAGACCTGCCAAAGGCCCACTCTACTCCCACCACACCAGCTGTCTGTGCAAACTCTGCTAAAGGCCATAGTAAAGAGGTACCTGACAGCGGTGTGAAGATGACCAGCTTTGCAGAACGTAAAAAGAAACTGAATTTGGATTCTCCGAAAACCAGTGACCAGTCTTCTCCTCGGATGACTTCATGGGCACAGAAGTCTGAAGAAAGCCCAAGCAAGAGTCCACAACTTAATAATGAAATGACTGAGCTGGGGGCTCGGCTTGAAGAAAAGCGCAAAGCTATTGAAGCCCAGAAAAAACGCATTGAGGCTATCTTTGAAAAACATCGGCAGAGACTCGGGAAGAGTGCTTTTCTGCAGTTAAAAAAGGAGCGGCATGATAATGATGGAGGTGTTGGGGAGGATGGCCAGGTCAACACATCAACAGAAGAAGACCTCTCACGTCTAACGCTGGAGGAAAGGCTTGCTCGAATGGAGGAAGAGGAGCAGAAGGAACAAGATGAACAGCACCCCTCTGTGGAGCAAGAAAGTAATGCTAAAAAAGGCCCTACATTCAGAAAAGAGGTCAACCAGACCAAAGAAACGGCACATACATCTGGAGGGAAGAGTGCTGGGACTCCTGGAGAGAAAATGGTTGCTCCTTTAGGAGACTATAATAATGCAGTATCCCAGTTAACTGCAGCTCTTTCCTCCCTGCAAAGTGACATGCAGCGGCTGTCTGAGCAGCAAAATCAGCTGATCAAAAAGAAAGATACAACTTCCAGTAATAAATCCTGGGTTATTCCAGCCAGTCCTAAAACCTCCACACCAGCTCCTCCTCCTGCGCGTCTTTCACGAGAATCAACTCGAGGTTTAAACTCGACCTCCTCCTCTCCATCTCCATCGCGCAAAATCGCAAACCATACCACTACTCCAAAATCTCCTCATGTTCATCGACGAGCCCAGTCTGTACCCCCTAAAAGTCCCAAACACAGTCGTCAAATGGACGTTAGGGCCCCAACGTTATCAAGGGTCCTCACTCCACCTCAAAACGTTGACCGCATTCCCCATCTTCGTAGAGCAAATCCCTGGCAGTCCCAGGTCCAAACTTCATCCTCCTTTTCTATAGGCGACACTGATAGCCTAGATGAGCTCCGTTCATCTGGACCAACTCCGGTCCCCACACCCCCCCTGACCCCGATACCCACTCCTACTCCAACTCCCCATCTTATAGCTGATGATACTCTGTCAGAAGTCGGTTCCAATGATGGGCAGAGTGTGTTCAGCATGGACCTTGACGCAGGGCCTTCGCATAGTTCTTTGGTTAGAAAGGAAGGGCTTGCAAGTGGGGGATGCAGCTCTGGAGCCCCATCAGAGTGCTCATTTGATAGTGATGCCCCTGCAGGAATGTTGAATGGAAAACGCAGCAGCTTGATAGAGATTTCACTCTCTGCCTTGAGAGGTGATGGAGATGAAGATGAGCAAGGGCCAGATGCTTTCTCTGACTCGATGAGTGATCAAACCGAGCCTGAATCAAAAGCTGGAGTTGGTTTCTTTTTCAAGGTTTGCAGCTGATATTTATTTCATTTTATGCAAGTTGGAGCTACTTGTTTGTGTTTGTGTGTGTACATTAATGTTGTACACATTTTGTGTAGGATGACAAAGATCGTTCAGAAGATGAAATGGCCCAGCGAAGAGCAGCGTTGTTGGAAAAACAGAAGAAGAGAGCAGAAGAGATGAAGAAACGCAAACTTGAGCAGGAAAAAGAGAAAGAATCAAAGTGAGATTTTTTTTATTAGTGCCTGGATTCATAACCCTAATAAAGACCTTCACATTCCTGTTGTTAATTAGGGTTCATTAGTGGCCTGCCATTTAGTTTAATTGTTCAGACTGGTAGCATTGCTTACTTTGTTACACTGCTCTGTATGAACCGGAACTTCAGTATCATATAACCTTTACCTTCCTGTAAATTATAGCAAGCCACAGTGGATGGTTATCGAAGGTTGGGGCAATAAGGGTGAAGACAGACCCTTTACTCCGGGCACACCTCCAGGACCTGGAGGACTCAGGACTCCAGCAGAGGGAACTCCACAGCGCAGAGGAGACTTCACTCGGCAAGAGTATGAGAGACGACAGCAGCTGAAGATCATGGAAGACTTGGACAAGGTGCTGCGGCAGAAACCCACCACAGTGCGTGGTGTCAAGAAGCAACGACCCAAGACTGTTTTCAGAGATGACTCTGTTCTGTCTAACAGCCCTGTTAAGGGTTTCATGGGTAAATCTGTGTCTTTATTACCAGAATTTATCATTTTATTTTCTTTATCTTTCTGCACTCACATATATTTGCTCCGGAATATTTATTTTACCCTTTTAATCTTCCATGCAGATACTAAACTCAACAGAGTGTACTCCCACTCAACAATGAACCTCTCGTCTATGGCTAATGATTCTGGTGGAATGACCATCAGAAAGTCACCAAGGTAGCTTGCACAGTAATAATAGAAAAGAAAAGCGACAATGTAGTTTCAAATGATCTGTTATGCAGGAAAGTTGGATGTGAGATACCTTTATTGGTTATCTATGATTCAGTAATGGTTGTTCAGTGAACATGTTATACCAATTTGCAGTGTTGTCACATGCTAAACTAACTTTGGTTCTTTACTATTTCTAGTCGTTCACATTCTCCCTCCCGATTACGGCTAATGTCACCAGGACGTAGGAGTGCTCAGAATGGGGAGAAGGACTGGGAGAATGGCTCTACCATATCCTCCCCTGCCTCAATCCCAGAATACACAGGTCAGTGATGTGTTATAAACTAAATAAAGTTGTAAAAATTATACTATGTAAGGATTATGAATTTCCCTCTGGGATGAAAAAAGTATTTTTCATTGTTTCAATATTTATCTGACATTTGGGAACGCTCTTCTCTTGTAGGACCAAAGCTATACAAGGAGCCTAGCTTTAAGTCCAATAAGTTCATCATCCATAATGCCATTACTCGCTGCTGCTTGGCTGGAAAGGTGAATGAACCACAGAAAAACAAGATTGTAGAGGTAAATAAATCATCTCATTTCCCAGGGTGCCATTCATGTCATATACACATGACATGAATGGCACCCTTGACTTGTTGTTTCTCTGCATATCCTTTTTTAGGAAATGGAGAAGAGCACAGCCAATCACTTCCTCATCCTCTTCAGAGATGCCAGCTGTCAGTTCAGAGCCGTTTACACCATGAACCCTGAAACTGAGGAGATGGTACGGCTCACTGGCATCGGCCCCCGATTCATTGCACCTGAGATGGTAGAGTCTATTTACAAATACAGCTCTGACCGCAAGCAGTTCACCGTCATCCCGTCCAAAACCATGTCCATGAGTGTTGACGCCTTCACTATCCCTGGCCACTTTTGGCAAAAGCGCCCAGGAACTCCCAAAAAGCTCAGCACCCCCAAATAAAGACTTACCCAAGGTGGATAAGGAAGTAAAATTCAGGGAATTCACTCCCATTTTGACTTTTTTCCTCTAGTTTGACCAGTGTGGCACTTCAGTTGTTATGCCAGACTAGTGGTGGACAGTGCAGCTCATCTGGTATTTGCCCAGTTATTGACCTGTACCTGAAGAATAATTCAAAAGACTAAACATGCCAAGAGAACGGGCCAATTTTCCATTCAATCAGCCAATGTATTTAAGGTAGTCATATCTTCAGAGCTTCTGATGCGCTCTGCATGATTTACTCAGATTGTTAAATATAATGTGACTGATTCCATTAAGATGAAGAATAATTTTCCTTGCCTCCTCATGCCTTGCCTTACCCTGCCATGCCTGAGTCATTTTTGCGACTCTTAGGTAAGAAAAAGAGGGGAAAACCACACTGCCTTTGCCTGAACCACAGTATTTTGGGCACAAGTAGTTTCCTTCCCTCTCAGTTCTGCTTACTTTTCCTTTTTGCTGCCTTTTCTTCATCCAGGGCTCACTTTCTCTCCATGCTACTGAGACAAGTGGCTCTAAGTTCCCATTGGAGCTCTCAGCTAAAGTTTAATTGCAGGTAATACTGCTCTCCTATGAATGTAGGGCACACACTAACAACTCAGTTCTTTCAGGGTGTTCTCACTGCTTGGTCAAGCCCATAAAATACCATAGTGGGTGGTCCCTCTGTGTGCTGCACTTGTGGATACTGTGGTTGCAGAAGGAAATGCACACTTAGAAACTACCTGTGCCCCATGGTTTGTGCACTCCACTCCAACACTCTTGCAGCTGTAGACAGTTGGATGTTTTTTTTATATGGAATATTTTCACGTGTTTTGCTGGACAAATTTATTAGGTCTTTAAGAGCTGAAAAAAGAATGAAAATTCATGTGACTTTTTCCTCTTCTCTTACTTTCTCCTTGAAACGTTACCTGAGCTTGTCTTGAAAATGAATCATGGAAACATGAAGGAGGGCTTGATCATGTTCATCATTATTTGGATAAAGCTCTGTGAAAATGATTATCGATGCTGATTTAATATATACTGAATGCTGATTACTTTGATTTCTTTTTGACAATGATTTGTAAAAAGTAAGTTGACCTTTGTAAGCTACAAATAAGCTAGCCTGCTGCTTACGCATTAGTGAGATGTATGTTTGAGATAAGAATGAGTGTAAAAGAATGAATAGAAATGGTCAAACAGCTTAAATTGTTTGTTTGGGATGAATAAATCCTTTAGGTCACTAAGAGTCTGTTTTCTAATATATTATTCCCTGTTTGTATGTCCTGGCATATAAACAGTAGGTTACTTAATGAAGGATCATTGTGGACTGTAACAGCCCTCATCTACCCCACAGTCTCTAGAGACTCCTTCATGTACAAATGGGGGAATGTAAAAAAAAAAAAAAAAAAGCCAAACTTCTCTTTTCTTTTCTTTTTAAACACCATTCATGCGTTTGAGCAAAATCTGACCCCATATTTGATGAAAGTCAATATTGCCATAAAATCTGTGTGAAATGATGTCTACACCTCCTTTGCAGCACCCTGTACTGCAGCATCTCCTGCTGTACATCTCGTCTTCTTTCAAAATCACTGACTGCCTCCAAAATGTTTTTTTTAAGGGGATTGCAATATAGATGTAAAATAATAATGAGCATTAATGAAAAAACAATGGTTAAAGGATTGAGTCAAAGTGTTGATGGAGGAGCACATATTCAGTTTTTGGATGTTTGTATTTATCTGTGTGTAAAACTTAGGATGTGGTAGTAAACAGCATATTTTGATTCTGTGCAATTCTCTCCTAGAAGTCCCATCATCATATGCAGGTGTATTTATTTGCTTTTGAATTACAGTAGATGACACATTTGTTTTAGTTCTGCCCCCCCACCCCCTCCATTTTATTCATTGTTATGAGTCAAATATTCATTTATTAGAATTTTTCATAACATTTGTTTCGCTCCTCCTGTTTTCTTATCTGTGCCAGCACATTGTAGATGTTCATCTCATGAATCTCCTGTCTGTCCTTGACAACTGGACCAGAAAAAATAAAGTCTTTTTAAATCATCCACATGTCATTTTTATTTTTATCATATTCATATTTATAATTAGATGTTCATGTGGTTACAATGTTGGTAAAATGTGGCAACAATGTTGGTGAATTTAATTTCATTAGACAAGTAATTTGCAAAGTACAGGGTTAGAGTACACATTTTTATTTTTAAAGACAAATGACTGCTGACTTACAAGTAGCTACACGCATGTTAAGACCATAAATCCAGTGTGTTTCCTTATGTTGAGCAGTTGTGATGCTGGGATCTCAATTTTGACAAGACTCTTGTTATTGAGTAGTTATTATGCTAATACTGTTCATAAAAACCTTGTAAACGCATGACATAGGTTAAGCATAAATTCATCCAACAAATATTTTGGAGCTTAACTTTTCTCTCACTCACCTTAATTGAATGTAAAAAGGGTGGTTGCATCCAAAACTGAGTCCAATGTCAAGATGTAAAATGCTTAGTTGTGCTTGGCATGCAGCATTTCTGCGAGAAGTGAGTTGCAAGGTAAATCCCCAAGAAGATGGCGCTGGTACAAATAGCCCTCAACCTGCAAGCTAATGCTGCGAATCTCCGGCAGCCGGAGAAGCAGCTGGCCAAACTTGTCTGAGTGTCCAGGATGACTTTGCTGGGTGTGCTCCATGAGGGCCCGGTTGACCCTCTCTTGAGTTTGCTCCACTTGCCTGCGGCTGTGCACGGATTTTACATCTAAACCAGGAAGAAAGAAAAAAAACATGGATAAAATGAATTCTACTAAGAACAAAATACTTAACACAAAAAAAGCTTCATCTGAGTTTGTAATGAAGAATATTCAGAATTTCATGAGAAAGTTCTCACCAGGGTTAAATAGTACAAGGTATTTGAGACAGACAAACTCATGCTTGTCAAAATGGAGTGCCTTAAGTTTGGACACAAGGTCCTGGGTCCTTGAAACCAAGCTACTTAATGTTGCTCCAGCCTGGGAAATAATGGTGGACACTTCAATCTGCACCAAAAGGAAGCATGTTGGGTGATGATTAATCTAATGTTTGTGAGGATACATAAAAAAGATGGCTTTAATTAAAAGATTTTCTGATGAGCACAAATAATGCAGTATTTCATACAGCACCTGTTGACCTGTGACCAGATATATGCAGCCCTCTTGGCCATACGTGACTTGTCTACAAAGATGATCCAAAACTAACAGTTCACTCCAACAGCTCTGCAGCAGCACCATTTGGTCTTCCACCTGTCAGAAGCATAAACATGCCAGCTCTAAAAAATGTGAATATTGCATTATGTCCCTAATTTCATGATTCCTCACCTTGAGTTCCTTGAAGAGACTGCTGTTTCTAGCCCATTCTACAAGCCCAAATAGAGTCTGGTCAGCCATTTTGCACATGATACTAAAGGTATTTAGACAGTCATGTTTCCCTCGATTGGCCTGCTCTCTTTGCAGACTGGCCAGGACTTTGGCACACAACTGGTTCTCATCCACCTCACCCTCTAGTAGCTGGTTTAAGAAGTTTGGAGTATAAGTGGTTGATGGAAGATGGGCTAGGCTCTGGGTTGAAGCATGGGGAGGAGCAGCAGTTGAGATTGGTGTAGAGCAGGAGGATGATGATGCTGTGCTTCTTGATGTGAACAAAGGACTTGGGGTTGAATGATCTGGATAGTGTGTGGGAGCTGCGCTGCAGCTAAAAGATGGTTCTCCTGTCTCCTGTGGGTGTCCAGGAAAAGGGCAGTACAGTCCGGCATAAGGCAAGGATGGAGGCGTCAGTATTCTGTGGTTGTTTAAAGTACAGTTCAGTGGGGTGGATTCATCTGACTGCTCCATCCCAGAAGGATACACGTGGGACATTTGAAAAGCACCAGGAGATGATGGATCACTGATGGGACTGCTTATGAGATGAGGATCATTTGGAGACTGTGGACAGTATGTTTGTGTTTCCATCTTAACTCTGTAAGAAGCCGTGCTTGCCTTTTGCTGTTTCATCTGTCTGTCCCACCGGTAAAGTGGACCGAATTTATTCCTGCCCCCTCTCATACGGTCTGCTCTTACAGCTGAAGAAAGAAAAAGCACACCCACTTCATGTTGATGGCTACTATTGTCTTCCCAAAACAAAGTCCTTATATGTAGGCTATTACAACACTAGTTTATAACTTTTTAGATAAGTCACAAAAGAGAAGAGACCAAGTATGTCAGTAGAAAAATCATTTCACAATGGAACAAAGCACCAGTTAAAAAACGAGAGAATGTCTGTACTGTCTCTGTGCAGGAAGTGTCGGTAACTTATTGTACCTTCTCTTTTCATGCCTACAGCCAAACACTTCTGGAAGCGACAGAAAGGACAACGTTTCCTCTGTGAAAGGTTCATGGGGCAGCTTTGTTGTTCTGCACAGGTGTAATGCTTGTTATTCTGCACTGAGCGTTTAAAGAAGCCCTGCAGTGAGAGAGAACCAGACACTGATGTTCTGTTACTTTATTCAATATATAAGAAAAACCCAAGTGAAAATATAAATCATACATCTGTGCAGTTACAGAGAGAGAAAGAATACTCATTAAACTGTTACTGCAATGTGAACATCTTATTCATTACCTTGCAACTCTCACAGGTAAGCAGTCCATAGTGGTATCCGGACACTTTGTCTCCGCAAATGGGGCAGCTCTCCTCCAGCTGAGGCCTGCTGTCTGCTTCTGCCTTTTGCTCCTTAGCTGAATATCAAACACCAAAACACTAAATGTTATATGGACACGATGAAACAAATATCACCAACTTCAAATGGGGAGGGGACAAATATTTGGCAGTGATGTAGACGGTCATTTGCACCAGTCATACTGCCACAAAGAAGTGTTGTAATTTCAGAAACTGGAGTGATATGCTGCCCACATAAAAATACGTCATGTAAAGAGATTTACTGCTCAGCTGTTAAAAGAATGGCATGGATCCACCTGCTGCAGAGAGTACCTTATCACTCATCTTGATTTGCTCAACTATGATCACATAAATGACCCTTACATAATCATGGCCCATCTCTCTGATGGACAGCTAAAATTGATCAATGGCAGACAATGCTTATATATTTATCATTTGAATATATATGTTTAAGCTTGAAGTACTACTATATAAAATATAACATATGTTTACAGATACTTCTGAGGCTAAATCAGCTTTCAGGTTATTGTTGTGATTAAAATACATAACCAAAGTATATACGTCTTCTGATATTTACGTTTGATCTATCCACAGTGCACCTCCATCTGGTACTCACATGTTGATGATCCCTCCAAAGCTAAAAGATCCTCTGGGTGGTGGATAAGAGACTGAGTTATATATGGGTTATAATTTGGTATGTCCATCTTGGTCGTGAATTCCGCAGTATGCTCAGCTTGATCTACATGATTGCAGAGAGCAGGAGACCAGACAGACACAGCAGTACAGCCAGAAGGACAGGAGTTGGTCAGGCCAAGCCACTCCGATGGACTGACGGTTGTTTAAGGCCCAAAGGTGGACTTTGATCAGTGGTGAGAGTCATAAAACCTCTCCTGACTGGCACTCCTACCCAGTCAGTATGTCAGCTAGCAAACTGGCCCTCAAAGGCAGACGGTCAGAAAACCAACTACTGAAATCTTACTAAAGTGAAATCATTTCACTATCACTGTGTGTTATACTGGATCTCAGCTGATAAGATAACAGTTCACAGAAGAGTGAACATACACAAATTGCTCATTTATTTTAGCCTCTGCATTATTCTGATTTGTGCAGCTCTGCTTCCTAAAGAGCAGAGCAGAGAATCCTTTCTTTAAGTACATGTTTCATTTGAAGCACTACTGTAAAAAATAATGATTATATCTCCTCTCTTGAATTGGATTTTATAGGTTTTATCAGCAAAAGAGACTAAGTATAAAATGAAGACTGTAGTTTGAGAATAATTCAAAATAGGGCTGTTTCTCACTGTTTTGGCTTGAATGTATAGCTTGAGAAAAATATCAGAGACTAAAGCTCCATAATTTGCTGACTGAATGATGTGAAAATCTTAAAATGTTGTATATGTTGTGTATGCATGCTTTACCTAGCAATGCTATTAGATGGTATTCAGATAACCTTCTAAATTGTAGGTTCAACCAAATAATATTTCAGCTCAAGGCACAGGTCCAAAAAATTGTTCATTCAAAAACCATAAACAACCATAAAAATGACTGCAAAAAGGTAACTTTATTGAACCTAAAAGAAAACAAAGAAAATAAGGAAAACTACATAATTCATATACATGTTTTAGATCTATACTATCACAGGAAGGTTTTAAACAATAGTATCTTAAAGCAATGCTAAGCTACAGCAAATCTCCATATATTCTGCAGTACACTGTCATTTCACAGGACTCACAATGTATAATATATGGGAGGTCAGGGTTTTAGATTTTGGGACACACAGGGTCTCCCTCAACAACATACCACACCTCGTTGTGTCTGTTAAACAGGGTCATAGGACTGCAAGAAAAACAAAACAAGCACACAAACATTTACATTAGTAATCAAAAAAGTGATCAAAATTAACTTATTGAGGTTTTTTTTCCCCTCAAAGCATTATAGAAAAATTAATGATCGTACCTGTTGTATCCAGCAACACTGTAAGAATTTTTGTTGTATTTTGCTTTCACGGAGTCAAGAGCAGATGAGAGATCCTTTGAATTCTTCTTGTTAGACATGGTTGATATCCATCCACTGAAGCTTAGCACATATACCTTCATCTCTGGCATCTTTTGGATGTACACCTGCAAGTAAGCACAGTTTCATTACCTGCACATTTGTGTGTGTGTGTGTGTGTGAGAGAGAGAGTGAAAAAGAGATAATGCATTATATAACTATGCAAATTATGCGCTTACATCCTCATTTGTAGGTTTTGGGGGGTTCATCTGATATTCGGCAGGCAGCAGGAAACTCATTGTGAGGACATCTGTTTGCCAAAATTTCTTTTCAGGCATGTTCATAACAACAGGAGATGTCATCTGGATCTTCTTTCCTGGAAGAAACAGGATATAAAAAAACAAAGCGTACATTTAAAAAGGGCAATCAAAACTATTTAAGAAAAGAAACCACTGTGAAAGATTCATGTAAAGTCTATGCCATTTTTGTGTTCATAGTTCACATTTAAGAATAAGTGGAAACATCCATACATACTCACCACCCTCATTTTCACCAGTGATGTATTTGAACAGTCTGGAGAAAGCAAAAGGTACTCCAAATTCCATTGCAATGGTTGTTACATTAGTGGAAACCCATTTCACAGAGTCATAGTGACGTACCTAAGAGACACAAATAAACACATGCTGTGGGCTTTTTTGTGTATTTGAATATAAACTTGGTTTCTTGAACAGATACTCACTTCATATTCATCAGTTTTACAAACCAGATCAAACAGCAGGCATTGTTCTGTCTCGGTACAGAAGTCTATCTCAGAGGAGTTTCTGTGAAATTTGAGATGAAACTTTTCACAGCTCACTGATGCAGATAATTATGGGGTAGAAATTTATTTACCAATCAAACTTCTACAAGAGAGACAATAAAAAGGAGACCGACTGCACATGTCTTACCCAACTCTGGCCTCAGCTGTCAGAACCAGCAGAAAGCCAACAAGCCCTGTGAGACAAATCCTGAGAGACACATATTGTGTTTTTACTGAACCTTTTTCCTATTTTTTGACAAAATAAACGTTGCAAAATTTATGTGTATTTTACATAACAAGAATTTCTTTAATTCTACTATCTTTACTAAAAATCATCTATAAAATAAGACTTTACTTACATTGTGGTACGGTGTTATCCCTCTGCATTCACAAATGGGATCTGCAGCTTGGTTGAAGACCAGTATTTATTTTCCTCCGTTATGAAAGGAGCACTGGCCACTCCCTCAACTCATAACACAAACCAGACAATGCAGCGTGCAGTTCAATGAGAAATCAAAGCAGAAATGAGAAAATCTGGCTAGAATTGCCATATATATATTTTTATGTTTTGTAACTTTACATCACAGCCATTTAGATTTATGAGCCAAGGTTAACCAAGATCTAGTTAAAGCTGTTTGTAACTGCTGGAACAGTTAATATCTCTTAGCAGGCTGGCTGTGTTGGGAACACTTCTGGAGCACATGGAGCTGATTATACTGAGAAAAATGTTGCAAAAGCTGTTTGAGATGACAGAATATTCTTTGAACCTTTTACACAACAAAGTGTCTTTAGTGAGGTGCTTCATCAAGGGGTCACTCCTGCCAACAACTTTCACCTTTGACTGGGGATTAAAAAAGTATTTTTCCCTTATTTCCATTTAATCGAATTGAATTTAATACCACTGGATACTTAATTATAGCAAGCAATACTATGTTGTGTCTACAGTTGCCTCCATGTTGGAAGATAAATGATCTGACAGGCTGCAGTACAGTTTTCACACAAAGAGTAAAAAAGATCAAGCATATTTTTCACAGGTTTACTTTTTATATCATCTGTTGCTTAGTAATATCCAGGGCTTGCTGCCATAAATATCTATCCATGTTAAAGATTTAAGAAAAAAAATCAACAGTGATATGGGCTAAAAGTTTACTTTGTTTTTCTTTAGAACCAGCATATCTCATTTTCTTGGATGCATAGACAAACAAGTAAGCAGAAAAAAATGCAACCAAGACAGATACAATGGAAAATCCAAATAAGTAAGCATGTCTCAAGAGTATTACTGACAATGATTGCACCCTTTGGATACCTGTTTTGTACCTGCAAAACACCAGATATTTGCTTTTTGTTCTCATCTCATGAAAATTCTTTCAACCATGGGATAAGGTGTCCTCACACACCCATATGTACAATAGACAAGAGCTGTAAATGTAACTCCCTAAAATTTTTTTAGCAGGTACGCTACCTATTGAATAAACAAGCTTTAAAATAAGTTAAGCATGAGCTTGTTTTTTCAATACGTACCTGCTAATTTTGTTTAGGGAGGAGAAAACAAGTAAATAATTTAAATGAAATCTTGAAAATAGTTTGAATTACTAAATAAATTCATGGATAAAAATTGAGATAATAATAAAAAAATAAAGTAAATAAATAATAAACTTCATAAAGATTTCACACATACCGTAAAATGACAATCTTAGTTTGAAAAATGATACAACTTTCACAAATAATAAAATATTAGGAGGTTTTGTAACCAAAAACGTCTTCAAACCCATCAATAGAAAAAAAGTTTCCTTTTGTCATACAGGACAAAACACCCTGAACAACCAACCCTCCCTGTTACAAAACACTGAAATAGGAACCTTTTTTTTCTCTCTAGGGACTTTATATAACACATGTTTGTGAGGATATAATGTAATCAATACTAAGATGTGCGATGCAAATGACAACATAGGACATTCCAATACAAAATAAAGGAGATGTTGCATTTCATTTAGGTCATGTTTTAAAATCACTGCATTGGCTCTAAATGTTTCAGGGTTGATTTGGTCGTTTTCTGGGCCATGTCTGACTTTCTTTTAAAATTATGAGCCCTGGTGGATTCTGAGGTCCTCCATAAAGCAACAATCACTAATTCTGGAGCCAATAAACTATGTTGTTTCTATTTATTTCGGGACTTTTGTAAGCACTCGAGTATTTCTGACGGAGAATGGTGTGTTTTAGTATCGAGCCAAGTCGAACAGCGCATGCGCAGCATTGATTGATAACATTTAGAAAGGCTATTCTGCCCTCTAGCGGTCACTACATGTAACTGCAAACGTGGCTAAAATTAGTTAACTAAATTGATGTTTTTATGGCTCATATAGGTAGAATAAATATTTATTTTACGAAGAATCAGTAAATACAAATTCAGTTTTAAATAGTAATGATACACAACATACTGTAAATTATTGATCAAACTGTGTCCTTTATGTTTTTATTAAGAATGAATATACTTTCAAATATATAAATACAAGATCCATAATGCGTCAACCCTGTCAATGAAAACAACTCCAAGTAAAGCAAAAATAACATTTAGAATGAACATATCTTGTGGTTTAAACGAGTCGTTATAATTTGAAAGAAAACTACAATTCCCAGCCTGAGTCGCTCGCATTGACCGTTTAGGTAATCCCTGAGCTTATGTAGATGCCCGGACGCCTGAGACTTGGCCTGGTCTGATCACTTCACTTTGTGGTAGTATCGACCCGTTTTTTCGCAGTTTTTTTTTTTTTTTTTTGTTCCATATCGTGCGCGTGAAGAAGGCGCTGCTCGCTCTTCAGGTTGGTAAGCTGAAGCCCAACAAAGAAAATACAAAGGCGTTGGTATCTTTCTTTATTTGTAACTCTGCAGTTTGGTATTGACATTGGTTTCTAATAGGATATCGAATAAGTTTATAAGAGCCTATTTAAGTCAGTTTATGTTGCTTTAGAACAGTTTTCCCGTGTCAGTGATAAAAGTCACGTTTTATTTTCTCATATCACATTTTACCGCCTCTGTAATGGCAGTAGCAACATTTTGCATCATACATCCAAACTTCTGCTTATAAGGACTTAATCTTAAGCTCACATTATTCATTATGAAACATTTGTATTTCTTCACAGTAGGAACATTATTCTGGCAACTCTTATTTCATGTAAAAATTCCAGTTAAGCTGTGAATAAAAGTTAACTATACTAAATATTATTTATCCCCAGGGTTTACTTGGAACTGTGGGGTCATAAATCAGCCAGAATGGGGACCAGGAGGGTACTAGTGACTGGATGCTCATCTGGCATTGGCTTGGCTGTAGCATTACGGCTGGCGAAGGATGAGCTTGGAAGATTTAAAGGTTAGGCATTTAAACATCATTCAACTGCAATAAAACACTACAATAAGGTAAATTAATAATAAATAAATGTCTTCATTTTTATGTGGCAGTGGTTGCTACGATGAGAGATCTTGCAAAACGAGGCCCCTTGGAGAAAGCAGCAGGAGAGTCATTAAACAAAACCCTAGAAATCAAGGAGTTGGATGCCTGCTCCGAAGCCTCCATCAAAGAGTGTGTCAGCAGCTTGCCCAACAGACAAGTAGATGTTCTGGGTCTGTATCTTTTCTGTCTCATAAACATAGTATAAAATCATTTAGATCATTAGCTAAATTTAGTTATTCAATAAATGAGTGTACAGCACTTTGGCCAACACAGTTTTAAAAGTGCTTTATAAATAAAGTTGAATGTAATTGAATATTGTTAATCAAAAGTCAAACTTTTTGAGAGAGTTGTACAGTACATGCTTTTATTTCAAGTTGTCTTGACTACCTGCAATGCCCTTTATGCTGGTTTTTGTCCTTGCTGCAGTTAGGCCAAAATGCTGTCACACAACTTTTGACAGGGACTTGTGAAAATTGGATCACATTACCCCGATCCCAGCATCGGCTCCCTGTTCACGTTCACGGATTGATTTTAAGATTTTATCATTTGTATTTAAGGGTTTAGCTGGTTTTACCCCAACTTACATCTCAGACCTCATTAAAATGTATTCTCCAGCAAAGGAGCTGAGGTCTGAGGGTCAGCCTTTATTGGTGGTACTTAGGAGAAGACTTAAAACCAGGAGGGACAGAGCTTTTTCTCTTGTCCTTGCTCCCGCATGTCAGCACAGCACCCACTGTGGCGTGTGTTAAGTCGTGTTTTACAGCACACTTTTAGTCTTTGGCTTTTAACACTGTGTGAGTTGTGTGGTGCTCTCTGGGGCTGGAGCCAATCCTGGCTCACCATGGGCGAGGGGCAGGGTACACCCTGGACAGGCCGCCAGTCCATCTAATTTTATTATTATTTTCATATTAATTTAGGACATGTTTTTATGTAGCTTATTATGATCTACGGATTTTGTGTGCAGCACATTGAAATGTTTTGTTGTAAAATGTGCTATATTAATAAAGTGATTAAACTTATACAATGTACCATTGTAGTGAGTAATGCTGGTGTTGGCATGATCGGACCACTGGAGTGTCAGAGTGTCACTGCCATGAAGGAACTCTTTGACACCAACTTCTTTGGCCTGGTTCGGCTGGTGAAAGAGGTGCTGCCTGACATGAAGCACCGGCAGAGTGGCCATATTGTGGTGATGAGTAGTGTCATGGGAATACAGGGTGGGTCTAACATTGTGACTGGCATATTAAAGAAAACTTACAATTCACTGAGTGTTAAAACAGGTTTCCTAATGCTTCCTTTCAGGACTTCTGTTCAATGATGTCTATTCTGCCTCCAAGTTTGCTGTGGAAGGGTTTTGTGAAAGCCTGGCAGTGCAAGCAATGAAGTTTAACATCAAGTGATTACATGTCCTGAAAAATACATCAGGTTAAAATTGAAAGTAGTTATCAGTAAGCCCTGCAGGAAGATTTTTGTAGCTTAACTGCTGCTATTGAACACCAGTCCTAAATGCATGCCTTTTCTGTCTGTAACAAGAACAACTCTGGTGGAACCTGGTCCTGTGGTAACAGAGTTTGAAAGAAAAGTGTATGAAGATGCTGAGAAGATGGATCTCTCTGAGACGGATGAGGAGACTGCCAGGGTTTTCCGTGAAATTTACCTGCCGTACTCTAAGAAGGTGTTTAACTCATTGGGTCAGACAACGGAAGAAGTGGCTGAGGTAAGTGACGTCAGTTTTGTTTCCATTTTAATTTTAACAAGCTCTCTTAGAAAATTGATTTTATTAGTGGTTTAAAAAAACAATCAAATTAAAAAGAATCAACATGAGAAAGCTATCTTTGATTTTGTCTGTCCCCCCCCCCCCCCCCACTATTTAGCAAACATATAAAGTTATCATGGCCGAGGAGCCTCCTCTGCGCCACCAGACAAACCGCTTGTACATGCCCATGACTGCACTGAAGCATGCAGACCCAACAGGCAGGCTGCCTCTGGACACTTTTTATAAGATGATTTTTAAACATGACAGTGTGTTCAATGCAACTCTTGGGGTTCTGCGCATGATGCAGAGAAGATGAAGGAAGAAATAATAGTTTGACTGTTGTATACCCTAAAAATGTTTCATTAAAAAATAGGTAAGATTCTTTGTTGTAGCAGAGAAGCATTAAAGGTGGTACTGGTTATTTTATCATCTTCGATGCAGCTCTATAAATGATACATTAATTTTCTTTTACTGTTTAATAGTTTTAAATTTTATCTTAAATTAATTGTAATAGGCAGACTTGTTTGTTGGGAAGCAAAAGATATGTATAAAGTTATTATACCATAATAATGCATTTTATCTAGTTTTAAAAATGAATAAAAAAAAACTGGATGAATCAGTCATGAGCTAATAGAATGTAAACTCTGCTTTCAACTTGATTAAAAATTTAATAAAAGTTGAAATTACTGTTGTTGCTGGGTTATTTTCACTTAGATAACATTAAAATATCATTTACCTTCAGATCCATCCACTCAATCCTGTTATCGTATGGTAAATTCTCTTTAATGCAAAGGTAATTGTAAGTTGTGGCACTAATGCATTTGCACAACCACCCTCATTAGCAGAATCAATTTCCAATGACACAGGTGAATGCAGCTTTTTCTATAATGTAAACTGGAAAAAAGAAAGAGGAGAGTTTGGCTGCTCAGCTTCTCAGATGAAGAATTATTCTAATAATGCACCCACTGGTTAGATAAGTTGGTGCATACCCAACAAACACTCTTCATATTCTCATCCTTGTGCTGTCCTGGAGTTGTCTCAGCTGGATGGTGAGATTTTACACAAATTACACAAGAAGTACAAAGAGAAACTTTAAATGGGATCAGTTGAATCAAACTCGCGTGTGATGTAGTAGCACATGTACATTTATGTGGTTTTGTTTTATGTTTTGGAACCATAATTGGAGTCAGTTATTACTCTCCTGTGTAGCTGACCGCAAGGTTAAATTTCTAAAATGATTTAAAATCAGTTTGTCATTTTCCAGAAAAAGGGTTTCACAGACTATTAGAGTAAGAAAAGTACTTTTCTTAACCTTCTTTATTGAAGGCTTTGCTGTATAAAATAAATCATAAAACAGTTACTGAACACAAAGACACAAAAATGTAGTTCCCTACAGTTTTATTTTTTATAAGTGACTTATTTTACATTTTTGCTGTAGAAAGACAAACTGTAGAGAGGATTTATGCACAGTTATTTTTAACTACTTTTCAACAAGTATAGAAATTAATATTGATAGGAAATCTATAACTGTTCTAATAACGGGACCAATAAAATATCAGTCACAGCCATGGCTTCAAATAATGCTAAATGAAGTACGCTTTATTTTTGTCCTTTTTAGTACATAATTATTTTAGAAACATAAGACTTCTTAAGAAATTATCTACTCCAAACAAACATATTTACAAACAGAAACTGAGACTGAATGTACAAAACACTTAGTGCGACCTGGCAGGGAAATAGTAAGACCAGTTATATATAAAATTAAAATAAGCAAACAAAGAAAATAACTGTTTTACTTGTAAGTACAACAGGAACTGGACCAAGGACACCATGCTTGTCACATCTGACAGAACGGTAACTATAATGAACATAAAACATTGAGTTAAGGATAAACATGGTCTATGATACAACTAGGGGCAGTGTTTAAGTCACCGCCAAAGTAGCTAGGGGTGGTGGTCTGCTCATCTTGCTCATAATGAGAGGTTACATTCTCAAAAATTCTATGATGATCAGAAGACTTTGCTGAAATGTGCACAAAATGTTAAAGAGAGGATAACCTCGTCCACATGCTTAGGTCGCATGGAAATACAGAGTTGGTCTGACATCATGCAAGGTGTTTGCTTAATGCTTTATGACAGGGCGTGTCATCTCAGAATTTTGCAAAAAGTTGGAGAAATAGAGCACTACATAGTAGTGTTTTCTTTCTCAGTCTCTTTTAACAATCTTCTTAAGAAGTATCTCCATGGCCTCTGGACTGGAAGCTACTATAGATGCAGGGAACTGTCCCCTGCATGCCGTAAAACACCTCCCTGAGGAGTGACGGGGCATAAGCAGTCACAGCCCAGCAGCCACACCCTCACCTCAACCAAAGCCACACCACATACACTTGCAGAGACAAGGTGAGATAACCAACCAAGATTCCAGCTGCTACAGTCTGTTCAAAGACAGAACATGGGTTTAACGAACTGAACCACTCCAGTGTCTGGTTCAGGTCTGTGTTGGATGTCACTTAAGCAAACATGAGAAAAACACAGGAGGAATGTTTGCCAGGTAGAGTGATACAAAACAGCAGCCATTATAAGCATAGCTTAATACATCTGAAGTGATGCTTGAAACAAAATGGAAAAAAAAACATTTATGGTTTTCCAACAAATATACAGATTATAAAACAATAACAAAAATAAAAAATAAGGGCAGTGACAGGCTTCTTTTTTTTTTTAGAAAATAAAGTATGAAACATAAATAAAACAGATAATGCTTAAAAACTGAAAGTTATCAGAGTTGGCAGTATATCCTGGCAGTGAAAGCCCCTTAAGCTCAATGAGAAGCTATAAAATGCAAGCATCACACCCAAAACATCTTTATGCTGAATTCTGTTTTCTTTAAGGTCACAAGGTAAATTAACATGGAATAAATGCCCCCCATATATTATAAATATCCATTGTAGTCAAATGTTGTATTTGACCTAGACTTGCCTTATGAGGCTGGTCACTTGAAGTGCTTCAGAGACACTCATCTACATTCTTGATCATAATACTCATATAGAAAGTAATTATTTAGCACAGCTCAATTAAGTATTACTACTGCTGAGCAACTCTTGAAATGTATTTGCTAAGACAGAAAACTAAAAAGCAGTTCAGATAGATAAAAACAATAAATAAAAATAAATGAATTCCCTTCAACATTTCTCTTTTTCTCTGTATCTACTTTTAAAATGTTTGTTAGTTTTTAGGAGTGTCCCTAAGTCTTTGAAATTAAAGACTTGGTTTTCTTCATATACTTTTTTTAATAATAAAAAACAAGTCCATCTGTGACAGAATTACTTCATTAAATTGCCTGCTGTTTTTCAGACAACACACATTTCCCTTTACTTATTTTTTCTCTGCAAAAATCACTAGCAGATGGTCCTTTCGATAAACACTGTCAACCCAAATCCAATGAAAATCTTGGAAACAGGCTGACATGTAAATGCACGGACAGGCCAAAGAGCCAGTCCACAGATTCTTTTACACCAGGTCCCTTTTCAGGCAATACGAGCTTCATGCAAATACCTGCATCTTGCCATTGGACTCTGGAATTTGAGTAATTTGGGTCTGGTTGGTTACAGCAACTGCTGGGCTTGGTGTTGAATCTGACCAATCTGAGACACAGTGAGGAGAAGGACTGGACCAGTGCTCAGGAGATTCTGGAGATGGGGTCAGATAGGGGTGCTCACTGGGCAAATTGTGATAATGCTTGGGTGTGGCATCTAGTGCGGATGAGTAGCTGTGCTGGGAGGGAGGGGTTGGATAATCTTCCTTCCCTGCAGTGCTCACACTTGGCTGGGAGGGAAGAACTTGAGTGGGCTGGGGTGTTGGTGTGGCTCCTTGGGTGGGCTGAGCTGGAGGCTGCTGCTGAGGAGGTTGCTGAGAAAGCTGCTGCTGGAAGAAGGATGGTGCTGGCTGTGAGGTCTGGGGTGTTGGTGGAGTGGAGGTGCTCATGCGAGCAATGCTTTGCTGGTTGGCGGTGCTGTGACTGATGAGCTGCTGTGGCTGCTCAGCAATAGAAGGCAACTTCACTGGGCTGATGGTGGGTGTGGAGGTAACAGGTGTGGGCTGTAGCATGGGACTGCGGTAGAGCTGCTGCTGGTGCATCAGCATGTTTTGCTGTTGCATGGCTGGGCTCTGGGGATGCATGCCTGTTTGACTATTCTGCACAATATTAACAACCTGCTGACCACACTGGGAGGGGGGCATGCGGCTATGCCAATCAAAAGGCACACTTACAGGACTGACCATACCCATGTTGAGCCCCATCTGGCCTGAACTCAGCACATAACCATGGTTGACATCTGAAGCCATAGACACACGACCCTGCAAGGACATCCCTCCGGCTCCTAGGTCATTGATTTGGGCAAGAGACACAGCAAAGGGGCCCCCTCCTTCCAACATGCTACTATGAACCATTGGAGTGTTAGGCACAGATAAAGATGAATGGAAAAGCCCTGGTGACTGCATGGCCACAGGGGAAGTGGGGTTAGTGATATAACCAGCATTGCTTGCTCCCCCGTGAGGGGAGTCCAGTGAGTCAACTGGAGACAGAGTCACTGAGCTGTCCAGTAAGGCACTCTGCATGTCCAGAGTCAGCTTTTTGTTGCGTGCCTTTACTGACTCCTTCAGACTGGTAGCATGCTGGGCTCCCAGGCTAGGACCTTTCGCCCCAGGCCGACGGTTCTTCTTCCCCTGTGAAGTGTTCTTCAGACTAGGAAGGAAGGCACTTGGTGGGCACATGAGTGGGGACAGAGTGTGTCCACCAGTGAGGTGGTGGCCAGGCCCTCCATGGCCCTGGGGACTCCTCACTGTGTTGTATTCGTCAAGAAGTTGAACGATGTCATGGTGCATACGCTCCTGAGCAATGTCTCTTGGCAACCTGTCCATGTGGTCGGTGATTTCTCTGTTGGCAAAGTGAGCAAGCAGGACCTTTACAGCCTCACAGCTTCCCTCACGAGCTGCAAGGAAGAGAGGGGTCTCCTCCTGGAAAAAAACAAAACAACAACAAAGGCATGACAAAATGAATATGTTGTGTTAGATACAAACATATATGCATATCTATTAAAACCACCCTGATTCAAACAGTATGACTAAAATAACACACCTTAAGATCTTGCATATCTTTGTTTGCACCGTTCTTCAGCAGGGCAACGGTGGCATCTACATTGTTGACTGCAGCAGCCCAGTGCAAGGCAGATTTACCTGAAAGAGACGACAACAAATGGGTCACTTACACATCGGGATTTACATCAGTATATGAGAGTTCTTCATCAAGACATCTGCGTCTCAGATAAAAAGTTAGATTTACCCAGTTCATCAACTGCATTGACATCAGCATGACAAGTAATGAGTTCTTCAACCATGCCCTCTACTGCCAGCCGTGCAGCTAAGATCAGTGCAGTAGAGCCATCATACATACGCGAGTCAAGATCTGTGGCACGGTTTCGGATCAAAATCTATATGGACAGACAAAAAGATATTCAGGATCATGCTTTATACATAGTATCAACCATTCACGTCTACAACTGATGTTGCCAATAAACAGAATGTACCGGTATTTAATTTCTGGTTACCTGGAAGACACCCTGTGCATCTGCAGCTACTGCAGCATGTAATGGCGTGCGCCCTGTGTTGTCTTGAGCATTTGCATCTGCCCCAGCATCCAGCAGCCTCTTAGCAGCATCAGCACGAGCATAGCGAGCAGCCAAATGGAGCGCTGTCTCACCAGTGCGGTCTGTTTGGGCAGCAAGGGATGCACCCTGGTATATCAAGTCAGAGATGATGTTGGCAGAACACTCCTCATTCTCTTCCTCCTCTGGAACCTCAGGCTCTAACCCGCCTCCACAAAATGATGCCAGCATCAGTGGTGTAAAACCATCTGGGAAAAAAAAGACAATCATTAGTGAACACTGTGGTTAAATGAATATAAAATGAATGTTCTTAATCAATGCTTGGTTCTTAAAGCTTAGGAACTTCACTACAAACCTGGACCACGGACATTAACATCCATGCAGTCGCTTTCAAATTCTCCTTGAGGTGGTGTTAGGGCCATGGTGGGTGGTACGCGAATGTCAGCAGCTGCAAGGTGATGCTGTGTCCACTGTCTGCAGTCCACTGCATCTTCACTGTCTGACAGCATACTTGGCTCTTCAACCTGAAGTTACAGAAAGCACCAATCATAGTAATTCGTGTGCTTGTGTATATCAAGTCAAATGTTACCAAATATATAAAGATAATTATAGTTGTCATCAAGTCAAATGTATCTAATAAAGACAAAGAATAACTAACCTTAAGCCTTTTTGGTTCTGGGCAGTCTGAGTCCATCCACTGGTCACTATGATCTCCAAGAAGCGACTCCCCCACAGTTTTTGACACGTGTCTGTTTAAAATGTAAATAAGTTCAAATGATAAGCCAAAAGATACATGTTTAAAACCATGATTTCTACAACAATTCCAAACAATATTCCCTTAAAAATACCATCCTGACAATGTAATGTAACAATGTACGATTCTCAACGTACTTCATTCCTAGAGCATCCTGCCCCACAGGTTCTCTGCGGTTCTTGTTGCTGCTTGGTTCCTTCTTGAGGAAAAAGCCCTCAGGGAACCAGAGAGTGCTGTGTTCTCGCTTTCTACGAGTGATCAACATGCCTATCACAAGGATTATCATCATGAAAAGAGAGCCCATTCCTGCCAGCATCACCTTGGCCCACTGTGGTATGGGCGGAATGCCAGGGTCGATTTTTTCACCTGATAAAAGTAAAACAATAATTACACACTGATCACAGATTAGTGCAACTGGTACTCATGTTTACTATGCATGAGTGTTTACTCACCGAGAACTTGTTCAAGAGGATAAGGGAAATCGAGGATATCTTTTGCAGACAGAGCTCCAAGATACTCTGCAGCATTGTTGGCTGTCTGAAAACAGTTATCCTGAGAGCACAGACGATTGTCTATCTCAACATAGACTATGGACCTACAAGGAAAAAATAAGGGTGTTTAGTGAAATGTGCACTCTGCCAAAAAGTTGTTAGCTTTTGTATCTATGGCTCACTAACCCGATGACTTCCTGTTTAGGCGCTAGTTCCCGCTTGAGCCGTGGCTCTCTGCGGGTGTAGGGACGAATCATTGCTTCTCCGTTAAGGTCCTTCCTGAAGCGGACTGAGGTGCGCAGAATGGCACTCAATTTATGCAAGAACGCTGGGCCTGTGCGGAGAAGCTCCTTTGGAGGCAGAAGAACTACTAATACTAAGACACCATCAGCAAGTTCTTCTGGAGTCTTCAGTTCACAGTCCAAGCCATCCCATCCACACTCTTCTGAGTTGCAGCCTGGATCACATTTCCCATCACCATAGTGATCGATGCAGTAGGCCTCATATATTGGACTGGCGACAACACAAACAGAAGGATTAATTACTTAATTCTCATGTCAATATAACATTTTAAAATAATTTTATCAGTAATAGTAAACTCACTTGCAAACTTTCTTTTTGCTTCTGCACTCAAAGTTGTCATACAGACATTCAGCATTGTCACAGGATTTATCACACTGGCTGTTGTTAAAAGCACGCCAGCAGAGAGGGTCTGTGCAACGAGCCCAGGGATTCATTGCAAAGGAGCAGTCACCACCGTCCAAGTGACAAAGATCTGTGTTACATTCCTTGTCACAAAAACTGTCATTGGCTTTGCTATGACATTCTGGCAGGGGACATTTGGGCACCGGGATCTCAGCTCTACTACTTTGCTCACACCATTGTCCTGACCAGCCACTGGGACACTCACAGTGGAAATATGGAGCGGTGGTCTCTTCGGTGCACAAGCCTCCATTTCGGCATGATTTTGAGGAACACCCTTCATTACTGCGATGCTGACATTGTGGCCCACCAAAACCCGGGAGACAGGCACATCGCGCTCCCCTTGTGGTAAGTGCACAGCTTCCTCCATGGTAGCAGGACAGCTCTCGACAAGACATACTCTTCTCGCAGCTCGGGCCAGTGTAACCCTGAAGATAAACAATGCGTTAAGTTTTTATCACTATGAACAAAAAAAATAATCTCAGAGTGCTATTATTTACTAATCAAAAACTCAAATTACGGGATTGAATATTAAAACGAATGCAAACTTACAAATTGACATGTGCAGGCATATCCCAAGGAAGAACTGCTGGTTACAGAACAGACTCCTCCATTTTGACAAGGCTGAGACTCACACACACTGAACCTGTTCTGACACCTCCGACCTAAAATCAACACACACAAATCTCTTTACGGTTCTACACAAACAGGATGATAAATGAGAGGCATAAAAGGATAAGGAGAAATGGGTAACCTGTGAAGCCAGGCTTGCAGACACACAGGTAATCATTAGGCAATTGGATGCAGTCAAGGCTGTTGGAGAGACTGCAAGGGTTCGAGAGACACTCGTTTATGTCCCCTTCACATCTTTCTCCTGTGAAACCAGGGGGGCAGTTGCAGCGATATCCACCTACTCTATCTACGCAGGTGCCATTGTTCAGGCACTTTGGTGGAGCACTGCGCAGTCTCAGGGGTGAAGCACAATCATCCTCATTGATTTCGCACAGAACACCTTAAAAGGAGATGATTATCAGAAACTACTACATATGAATCATATCTCAAGACTTTGAGAAAATCTCTTTGGAAAAGCATAATTTTTTGGTGTGTTTGTGCTTGCGTACCCAGTGTGCCAGGGGGACAAGAGCAGATATAATGTCCCACAAGATCAATGCAAGTGCCTCCATTTTGGCATGGATGGGACTGGCATTCATTGATTTCTATTTCACAGTTTTGTCCAGTAAAGCCAGGCATACACTGAAAAGACAAACATGACATTCTCATAATTTTCACAAATGCAAAAAAGTACTAAGCAAGTTCTAAATTTAGTGAAATCCACCAACTACATCCTACTAAAGCACAGAAACACAATGGTTCAGACTTACATCACACTGGTATCCACCAACATATCCCCTGCAGGTGGCGCCATTGCGACAAGGATTGTCTTCACAATGATCCACTTGGTTTTCACAATAGCTTCCAGTGTAGTCTGTTGGACATTTACAAAAGTGGGCACTCCCAGTATTGACACAGTGACCACCATGGTGGCATAGTTCATCTGTTTGGATCCCTAAAAATAAAAAAGTGGAAGAAAGTTTGATTTCAAATCACAGATTTACAGCACAAACTAAAACAGACATATAACATGCAGCAAGTTGTAATACCTCGCTGGCGAGCAGCTGTCTCACAAGAGACTCTGGGAATGTCACAGTAACGACCAGACCAACCATTACTACATTCACAGATGAAAGAAGCATCTTTTTGGCGACAGCGTCCTCCATGTTGACATGGTGACATGCGTCTGCACCAATCGACTGGCGTCTGGGACGGCAAGAGGCAGATACACATAAATGTTGTAGAACTCAAGCTTCTAGTATAAAATTTCAGTGGCATCTTAGATTGTTTGTACCTGGCAGCGGGTACCGGTATAACCTCTTGGGCAAGAGCAGCGGAAGGACTCCAATGCATCTTGGCAGATACCTCCATTGAGACAGGGCTGGGAGTCACACTCATTAACCTCATATTGGCAGTGAGAGCCAGTGAAGCCTGACAGGCATGTGCAGGAATAGCCATTGACTTTATCTGTGCATGTCCCTCCATTGAAGCAAGAGCTGTGAACATGAGTGAAAATAAGGAGTTAAATTTTCACATGTAATAAACATATTAATTTAATTAAATTCAATTCAACTTTATTTATATAGCGCCACTTCATGACAGTGTCATCTCAGGGCGCTTCACATCTTATTTGAGCCAATTCATCAAAATGGTAGATAAGGGAAACCATAAGATTGTATTGAATATTGACTTCGATGCAATCCCCAGCCTGAGCAAGCATTAGGCGACAGTGGGAAAGAAAACTTCCTTATAAGAGGAAGACAAAACCTCCGGCAGAACCCAGCTCAGGGAGGTGCAGCCATCCGCCTCGACTGAAGGTGTGGAGAGGTGTTCGCTTGCAGATGTACATAGAGAGGTCTTGAAAGAACACAATTCTCACTCACCTTTCAGTGCAATCTGGAATGTTGGTTTCACAGTGGATGCCAGTGAATCCAGGCCGACATGTACAAGTGTAGGAGTTAACATAGTCTGTGCAGGTGCCTCCATTTTTGCAAGGAAAACTCTGGCATTCATTGATCTCTAGATCACACTGGGGTCCTGTGAAGCCTGGCAGGCAGCTACAGTGATAGGAGTTCACACCATCGGTGCAGGAACCTCCACCTAAACAGGGATCTGGGAGCACAAATACAGAGAATTACTTAGGTCAAATACTGTAAATGTAACGGTGTTGTGATTGACAGTCACAGGCAGGTTTAATAATTTGGCACTTACTTGGCACACAGTCATTGATATCTGTTTCACATGTCAGCCCAGTATATCCTGTTCTGCAGGAACACACGAAGCCTCCCAGCGTGTTAGTGCAGGTCCCACGGTTTTTGCAGGGATTTGAGTTGCATTCATTCACATCTATGTTACACAACTGACCTAAACATTGCAAAAGATAGTTGCAGTAAGATATAGTTTGTGCAGTTCCAGCAGGTAATGATAACACAAGCACACATAGTCCTTACCTTGCCACCCGGGCTGGCAGTTACACTGATAGCCCAAATAGTCTGGTGTATGGGTGCAAATTGCACGATTGGCACATGGATTAGGGGAGCAAGGAGTGAGAACCTCAGCACAAGTGGGTCCACTGTATGGAAGCTCACACAGACATGTAAAACTTGCTACTCCATCTACGCATGTACCCTTGTTCAGACAGGGACTGGACGCGCATTCATTGATATTCACTTGGCAGAGGTTACCTGCAAAGAGGACAAATAAACAGTCCCACTTAGAGTGCAATTTAATGAACCAAACTAGTAAATGTATTTGCATATTGTTAAAAACACCACAAGGAGAAAGCTAATTAGTATCTAAATATTCTCAGAGCACTTGTTCTGTGCTCCTTAAAGTTCATTGTTACTGTGGTTTGTTGCCATATCTGCCTCTCACCTCTGAAGCCTTGACGGCACTTGCAGGAAAAACCGTTGAGCTGATCTATGCATGTGCCAGCATTGTGGCAAGGGCTTGGCAAACAGTCGTTTCTATCCAAGTCGCAGTTCTTCCCAACCCATCCAGGCTCACAGTCACAGCGGTAACTGGATCAATGAAACAAAAATATGCTTGCATGTAAGCGAGTGAGCAAATTCTAACCTGCTCTTTGGATCCAACAAAATATTTCCACCCTTATCACATCAGAATTCTTTTTAAGAGTGACAGAAATTAAAACTGTTCCTACCCATTGATATCATCCCTGCATGAGCCATGGACACATGGGCTACTGCCACACTCATCCACTTGGGAGTAACAGTAAGGAGGCTTGAAACCCTCAGGACACTGGCAGTGAAATCCATTCTCTTCATCAACACATGTTCCTCCATTTCTACAGGGACTGGATGCACATTCATCTATTTCCACATTACATTTGGGACCTGCCAGGCAAGATGTTAGATATTATTATCACCATTTCTGATTTTCCATCTAAAATCTGTTGTTTTAATTTCAGGGGGCCTTACCAGTAAAGCCAGGTTTGCAAACACAGTCATAGCGGTTTATACCGTCTTTGCAGATGCCATAGTCACATGGATTACTGGCACAGTCATCAAAGTTTATCTCACAGTTTGTACCTAACATGACAAAGAGATTTTACTCACTTAAATAATAGATATATTTCAATACATTACAAGACATTATTATAAAGAGCAACAGTAGTTTTCTGATATCAAGTCTCTAATTTAGATTTTTAATGTGTGTTGTGCAGAAACTACCGTCCTACCTGAAGTTCCATGCTGACATTGGCAGATATATTTATTGACCAGGTCCACACACTTGCCCCCATTCTGACAAGGGTTGCTGTGGCACTCATTGAGCTGGTTTTCACAGCGATAGCCTGTGTATCCAGGATCACAATTACATGTGTAGCTAGCAATGCCATCTATGCAAGTACCATGGTGGCATGGGTCTGGTTGACAGTTGTTAATATTGCTCTCGCAGAGTGTCCCTTCATAACCTAAAAGAAGACAAACACATGCATACAGATAAATGATAAGTTAACTTGAGTGTCTATAGCCAGTTCCTGTCTTTCACACAATCACTATGAAATCATTTTTACTTTTATCATGCTAGATAAAATAAACTTGTTAATATTTTCTTGAATGTCTTATTGACCTCTTTATCACCCAAATTAATCTGTTAATAATCAGAACCTATATCACTCCATTTTTCCATTTTTGTTTCATAGTCTTCTTTATTTTGAGCTCTGGCCACTGAGGTTTCTGCCAATGATGTCTGTGTAAAAGCATAGTAACTGTTAGTTTGTGTGGTATTTGTGTAGTGCAATGCTGAGTTGGGCAAAGCAGTAAAAAAGGGCTCTACACAGGCCTCCCAGTCTTGCTTTTGTTCTCAGTGGTGGAGGGAACAAAAGGCAGCACCACGTCAAACAGGCCCATTTCACTCAACAGAAGGGGCCCACAAACAACGAAAACCAAGCAGCTGGCCACTGAAACAATGCAGCCTGCTTCTCCGTAGGCGTATATGCAAACACACATGTTAAATATCAGCATATTCAGCCTGTACGCAGGCCTTTGTGATAAACTACGCAAGTCAGTTTATCAGTATGTGTTTTCAAACATGGACCCTGACTGAATGTGAAGGAATGAAAGTTAAGATGCAGCATAAGGTGTTGTGTAGGGGTTCAACAGATGAACAGATGTCGGGGTGATGACCAAGTCTCCTTTCTTAGCAACTGCTGTTCCACAGTGACCCCATGATCCTTAGACCCAATGAAGGAAAAGGGGATTAGGGGCCTCAAGTTGGTCTGCTTGGCCAGCCAACATCCAAAGAAATAGATCACCCCCAAAACACTGAATGCTTAGCAAAGACCATCAAGTGGTTAAGCATCATCTGCTCCTCTGTTGAGGGAGACATCTCAAGTTGTGTAATGTCTAACAACTATCCATTGAAAACTTATTATTAGGTACAAAAGCCCTTACCTTCAGCACATCGGCACTCAAATCCATTGGGCCGGTCGTAACATTTTGCTCCATTCTGGCAGGGTGTGCTAGCGCACTCATCTATGTCGATTTGACACATGATGCCAGTAAACCCTGGGACATACAAACATAGAGGTTAAGGGTCAGACAGACGGTCCAGTGAAAGGGTCCATACCAAGGTCAAAGGGCAGTTCTGCTCTACTTAGAGGGGCAGAGGCCTTTGCTTAGGTTAGTGATGTCTGGCTAAGGTATGGTGTGGAAATGTTTCAACTGGTTAAGGACATGTCATCTGTGCATGAGGGCCAGTACTGTGCTGACCATCACAATGGAGGGAAAAAATGTGAAAAGAGGGTCTCACTTTTAATTAGTTCATATGAATTTTGTTTTCTAATGGAACAGAAAAAACATTGTAATAATATTAATAATAATAACAATAATAATAACAACAATAATAATAAAAACAATATTAATAACAGCAATAATAATAATAACAATAATAATAACAGCAATAATAATAATAATAACAATAATAATGCATCACGGAAACTGAGTTAGCTTGAAAGAGTTGGGCAAAGTGCCCAGAAAGGGGTGAACTGGTGCATCTGTAGCCCACTGCTCAGTTGATTAACAGTGTCAGGATAGTATGTGTGTGTTGGGACAAGGGCTCCTAAAGCAGGGGGGTGTGGGGTTGTTGAGAGGAGACGGTGGGATTGTTTTTTCTTTTAAGGACCCCACTCCTCCTCCTCTACTGCCTGCATCAGCTCCACAGGCTCAATAGCCAGATAAGGGTGTATGTGGGGGGGGGATGTCTGTCCCAGATGTAAATTGCGGACCTGGAAAAGAATCTCATTAGAAGGACTGCTGTCCCCCCCACCTCCAGCACAACCATGGCAGGATGAGGGAGACTGCTGTCCCTTCCACATTCCACAGAGGAGGGAAGCGAAGGTCACAATAGTGCCTTTGTTCAGGCAGGAGGATAGGCAGCCTTTTGGGCCTGCCTCTTTTTTTAAGTGATGGCTCTAACCACCAGCAGACTGAAGTAGGGAGATTGACCCTCCCTCCTCTGGTTTTGGGGACATTTAAACTTTGGCTTTCTGTTTTGCTATAGCCTTTATTAAAATGCAGCTTTAAACACACAACATTAATGCAACCACAGAGAATTGAAGCCAGGCTAATTCACTGGTGCCTACCTGGCTGGCAGGTACATGAGAAGCCATTCACCATGTCCCGACAGATCCCATCATTCACGCAGGGGTTGCTATCACAGTCATCTATGTCCTTCTCACAGTAAGTGCCCATGTAGCCTGAAATATAGAAGTTCATATTCGGAATCACACATTTATGCACCTGTTGCTGATTCACTATGGTCACATTATGGACTGGTATGTCAATTTAAGCCAGGGCATGCTGGAAAGGAAATCCGTGAGAAACCTTTCGATCATGTGAATTTTTGACACAGGTCTCTGCTGAGCCATACGATGGAATAAAAGATCTCTCAAGCATCCCCAGTTTTCCCACTCCACTGACCTGGAATCACTACACCCTACTGTCCATGGAGCATTGCCCCTCCCTGGGTCAGTGTCCCATTCACCAGATACATGTTATACATTCTGTGTTAGCACACTATGGAGGGCTTCTGCATTGAGGTGAAACAGAATGTGAATGAGAGTGTTTCCCCGGGGGAGAGGCTAGCGTGGAATCAAAAATAATCAGCAGCTCCACATGAGCTTTGCCAGGCTGACTGAGGATGAGGATGGAGATGAGGAAGGTCCTGTCTCTGAAAATCAAGAAGGGGGGCTCTGGGAAAAAGCCTCTTTCCCTCTCTGTGTCTATGAGGGGTGCAAAGTGGAGCACAGAGAGGCCCTATTGTTCTGCTCCATTCCCACCACTCTATCCCTCATTAGTATTCACAGCACACTCCTCCCCCTAACTGCTCGCCATCTCTCAGATCCAGTCCTAAAGACCCAACTCCCAACTCTAATTTGTATAGCTCCCAAAAAACCCCCAGGATGCATGTAGGACTGTGCGTGAGAGTTTCTCTGTTTTTATCGCTAAGAGCTCAGTCCAGACTAATACCCATCAGCTGTAAGGTGCAGTGCAGAGATGCGCCTCTGTACCCCTGATGTCATGTGTTACATAACAGCCTACCCTTAGAGTCATTATGGTAGAATGTAAATAATGTTTCCTTAGGAGGCCAAGTTTAAATAATCATCTGTTCCATTTTATTGACTTTTCTTCTTCAGCATTAATTTGCAAGCACTGATGAAATTATGTGGTAAACATGTTTTCTCAGAGATTTCTATCTTAACGAAGAGCTTTTCAACAAGTGTGAATGAATACCTGGCATGCAGATGCATGTGAACTCTCCAATTCGGTCCAAGCAGGTGGCATCATTCTGGCAGGGCATGGAGAGGCATTCATTGATATCAATTTCACAGCGTGGTCCAGCATATCCTCGACCACACTGACACTGGAAAGAACCCTCTGTATTCACACATTTTCCAAAATGCTCACATGGATTTGCACCTGATGGTAGAAGACAGAAGACAAACACAAAATAAAGATAAGTTAAATGTATACCTTTACCA
>JBAMHV010000022.1:14101154-14112753 GCA_037177535.1 Pseudomugil gertrudae
GGAGACATTTCCTGTCAGCTCCCCAGTGGGAAACCAGAAGGCTCATAAAGTAAATTCCTTCTGTTGAGAATAGAGCTCAGTGGAGAAGAGTGGAGACGGGCTCCCCCTTCAACTCTCCCACCATCTCATCTCCCATAAGAGGTTATTAATAGAATTCAGAAAACTGACCTGAGACACTACAAATATCCCAACAACCCCACTACCAGCTATGTCATCACACTGGGAAAAGGCCTTAAGGCCTGGGGAAACAGTGAGGGATACATGCTGCAACTGTATGTGTGTTTGTGTGGGTTGTACTGATAGAGAACAGGTCTACCTGGTAGGCATGCACACTCATAAGAATGGTCGCTGGTCTGTCGACAGGTGCCACCATTAAGGCACTGAGATGGGGCACACGGTTGGGTGGATACTTCACATGTGCGACCACTGTATCCTGGTTGGCACTGGCAGCGGAATGACCCATGGGTGTTTAAGCAGCCGCCACCATTAAGGCACACACCCTGCTTGCGACACTCATCAATGTCATTGCGACAGTTTTTTCCCTGGAAGCCAGGTGGGCAGGAGCAGTTGTAATGGTTATGCCAATTGACACAGCGGGCCCCGTTGGCACAGGGACTTGTGGCACAGGCATCTATGAGGGAGCAGTCTTGGCCTTGGATTTAATCAAATGCATTCAGTTAAAAACAAACATCCAATGTATCTTGTCAGACCTGACTTCTATAATAAAAACACTTACCAGTAAACCCTCTCTGGCACACACACGTGTACTGTGGAATACCATTGACCACTTGGCTCTTGCAAGCTGCCCCATTCAGGCATGGTGACCGATGACAAGGATCCAGTTGCTTACAGAGAGGACCAATGAATCCGGGACGACATCTGTACAGGAATGTGGCCCACAGGTCAGACACAAGTTTAAAAAAAGACAAACTAAGGCATTTAAAGCAGGTTTGCTAGATGATTAAAAAATGTAGCCCATGTTCCATCACTCTGTCAGTAAACAGGTCCCTGCAAAACTTAGACAAGGCCTGATGCCTGGACCCTGTAATGACTTTGTATGAAAATGGTTTACCTTATACATTACATGCAGGACATTATGACAAGGAATGACTTCATACATCTGCCAAAAAACATCAGACATAGAACGATGACTGGAGTTGTTCCTTATTGGCTCTACCAACTCCATGCTGTCACTTCCAGATGGAAAACCTCACTTTTTTCCATGTAAGCTAACATTCTTCCACCATTACAATTTTCAATCCTTCTTTTTGTTCCCACATAAGAAAACGAATACACCCAAACTCAGCAGTCTGGAAACTTAACATCTGCCAACAAATCTTGACATGAGGAAAGACAAAGACTATGCAGCAGCGATGAATAGAGCCTGAGAAGCTGCTGATATTTAAGTAAAACATAATCTCCTCCCAGAGAGTGTCAGTTGATTTAACTGTACACTACTTTTTCATACACAAGGTGTGTCAGATGTGAGTCTAACTGAACAAATACACATTTTTTAACAGAGTTGTCTGATCAGGATGTCTAGCTGTGTGTTAATGAATTTATTATTCCAAAAGTATATTTTTGGAATATACTGTTTGCTGTTTTACACAAGCAATTACAGAAATCCCCCACTGATTCATTTCTAAATACACTGTGTGGATATACAGGCAGAGGACTGAAATAGTGTTCGTTTAACTGATATGCTAATTTTGACATGGTAACTGTATACAAATCTTATATAAAACACACTGAATTGAGAAACTGATGTTAACATTCAAATGTGGTTTTCTATAGGTCTCTATAGAGCCCCTAGCAGGGTTCAGAGAAAGTTTGTGAAGCTAGTAACTCTACACCCGCACTGGAGCCTTTGGCTGGGAGAAAAACTCTCTTCAAACAGACTGTTTGATGCTGGTGGCAGGGCAGTGACAGCTGGGTTCGTTCTGGCCCCTCCTTGGGCTCTATCTTTTCTTTCTTTGGAGAGGAACCCTTCGGCAGGATCAACATTGGATTTTCTTCTGTCCTCACTTACATGAGCATTGTCACAACACTCGTGTTGGTTAATCATTTACTTTGTAAAGTACACTTCCCTTGTGAATAAAATAAAACCAGTACTCCTGCCTCTGGGTAGGAGATGAACATTTCTTAGATGAGCTCATTTAAAATCAGATTTTTTATTGAAAAGTAGATATGCATAGATTCTACCCAGAGCATCCATAAGAAAATGCCCAATGTTTCCAAAGAAACTGTCTGCACATGCACAAGCTGCACATGAACAACTGCAAAGCTTGTGGACTTTGTTATGTAGTTAAAGTGAAGCTACACTCAAGTACTCATGCTGTGAGAGTCTGCACAGTTACTACAGCCTCTCTTACATCTTCAAAATACCCCCTAAAGGCCAGCGTGGCCTTCCTCTGAACAACTCCCTCCTCTCACGCGCTGAAAGGTCAAATGTCAGAGGTCCCCTGTCTGATTGTGATGATAATGTCACTCAGGCTGCAGAGTGTGAGGGGGTGCTGCTCTGCAGGGGAAAATGTCTTTTAGAAGGTGCAACTGGTGGTGAGGACGACTAAAAGAAGAAGAGAGTGGTCTAGTTCAGCAGGAATGTCATGTCATATTTCCTGTAATCCCTGGTCCTTTGCTCTGAAAACATAGAGCTCACTCCTGGTGCACAATTCCTGTTGCCTTAGCAACCTCACAGACGAACAAGCAAGCCTGACACCCAACCAATCTCCCTCCTCCCCCTCAGCCTTGGTCCCCATGGCTATTTGTCATGGCTTGGCTGGGTTTATTTAGAGGCAAATTAACTATGTCTGGAATCTAGGGTGTCACCAAAAATGAAACACAAATGTGGCACAAAGAGGTCTTTGAAAACACCAATGAATATAGTTGCTTAAAGAGCAAAAAAACACACACACACACACACACACACACACACACCCAAACTGTCTCCTCCAGAAGCTGTTAGTACTGTCGGCACATGAATGCTGATGTACATCAAACGGTTAGAATTTTAACAAGCTGTTGTTGTCCAAACCCTATTATGACTCTCTGTGGACAGAAAGTAACTCAACAAATCACACTAGTATGTACTCTGAATAACGACCCACATTGATTTAGATTCTAAAACATGATTTGGAATGAAGATGCTTTCTGACAAGAGAATTAACAGCATTGGTGTTTATTTGCATCTACATTAGTTTAAAGACTTGTGTATGAGTGGGTCTGTAAAAGTAATGATTGTAGTATTATGCCTGATAAATTATTTGTCCTCCCTTACAAAATTGCCAAAACACACATTTTTTTGTCTAGACTCGACTAGCTTGCCAGCATGCTACTCCCATAACACACAAATCAGAAGGTTATCAGTGCATAGTCTGGAGAGACGTACCGCTTTGTCCTAGTTTACTTTTCATACTGTCATGCAAACTATGAAAGCAGACCATGAAAAGTTGGCTTATCAGGCTCTCTTTAACCTTGCAGATTCCACTGCCTATGGGAATAGCAGGGGCAGGATTTACGTTCTTGTCTGGGTCTTGCTATATTTGTGCCGGATGTGAATGGCAGGTGCAGGCTTCTATTGTGCAATGGGCCCCTGAGTCATACGTTGTAACTCCCAACTTATGACCTTTGAGGAAGAGAGTACAGCAGATGATGAGGAGGTCTCTGAGTGCAGCACAGAAATGGCCAGAGTGGGTAATCTCTCTGTGTCAACACATATGAGAGGTTTTGCCAGCTGCAATGCTGCCATCTGTCCACATCTGTCAACGCACCTCTGGGTGTCTGGCATTTACCTCCTCTGCCAGACTTTAATCCAAAACAACTGTGCTGTTTTGCCCAAGGGACTAGCGCATTAGCCGATACACATACTCACACACGAGCTATTTCACATCACTAAAGAGATGTGGTCATCCTTCACAAGCACATGCATTAGCAGGTTCTCAGTCTTGACAAACATTTTCCAAACTGTTACACAAAGGCACCACTGCAAGAAAGCAAACACATGCAACAATCACTACACACCCAAACACAAAGAAGAGAAACTTACAACTAGTCTCAGCTTCTGAGGACTAGTAAATCCACGCATGTATAAAAGATCCACTGATGAAGTTACAGGAAAAAAAAGAAGAAGAAAGAAGAGGAAGATAAAGAAAAGGCAACCATTATAGCACATTTTTTGTAATTGAAAATGTGGCATTTAATCTGCGTTTAGTGAAATCTCATTTGTTCTGTACTTCGGCTGAAACTCTTTGATTTACATGAGAGATTTCAGTCACCTATACTTCAGTAATACAATCCTAATTTTCTTGCTTTTTGGTTCACTTCAGCAGAGAAACCTGAGCTCATCCTCTTCCACACAATAGTGGTTACTCTGCCAGAGGTCAGAAGGTGGTTCACCTGTGAACAAAGAGGCTGTAATCTCTGACACGGTTCGTACACACAGTCATGCCCCACAAAGCGCAAGTATAAATGCCTTTTCCTAACTCAGAGGTACTTCCAAAGTTAAATGAGGAGGCAGAGCTGCTGGATCTTGGGTCTATTCTTATAGTTTTTATTGCATGACAGCATATTATCTAAATGTACTAAATGTCTTGTACTTGATCTTTGCAGACAAGTGTCTATTGTAAGAAATTATTTCCCCAAGCAAGCAGGAACCAGCACCTCTCCTTTATCAGAGTCCACACTAACACCACACTGCAAACAGGAGCCCACCTCTCCAACTCCCCCTCCCCAGCCTCCAGCAGTCTCTTCTGCTCAGGTCTTCTCAGCTTGGCTCTCCCTTCTCCAGCAAAGAGCCAGATTGGGGGTTGGGGAATGTTTTGTGGCCCAAATAAAAGAGCTAAAGTAGTCAGAACTCTTTTGTATAAAAGTGTTGGGGGGCGGTGGTTGGGAGGGGGAGCAGTGACCCAAACAGCTAGTCTTTCAAGGCCTGGGTTGTATCCTGGCAACAGTAGCCCATGGTGAGACAGAGCCGGAGTGAGAAAAAGGGGGTGATGAGAGGCAGGGTTCCATAAGGACAGTCGGTGCACTTTAGAGGATTGGTCCCCACTAAATGCAGGTAGTTCCGAACGCTGCTGCTGAACGCTTTTAGTCTGATGAAGTCCAATAATCTCCAAACATATTTCCATTTGTGTGTTTCACAGTGTAAAGAGAAAGGTTTGTTTTATTAGCTAGTTTTGGTAAACATTAGGAGAACCTCCAGTGGCTTCCAGAACAACGAATATTAAATATGCTACTATAAAAACATTTAAGTTAAACTTTTCTTTTTGCTTTATATTAGAGAGAAAATAATGAATGTAACAAAACACAATAGTGAGGACCGATACAAATCTTTCAACAATAAGGTTTTCAAAATTCAGACTTACATGTATAACACTATAAATCAAAGTGTAAGGAAATGCCAGACATTTTCTTGGACTATGCAGCTCTATTGCACCAAGAGAACAAATGTATATGTAGTGATACCACTGTGAAAAGGACACATGCTTGCAATTTTATTACTTTACTTTTATTTCACACAATCTTCAACAAATTTTAATCCAATTTCAATCTGGAAGAATACACCCCCTGCATTTTTCAAATAGCGGTGCATTTGCCCATAACCACATTGCATGAATCCAAGAGTTGAGGTCTTTAAAGGCATTCTCAACTGAACTCTACCACAAAACCCCACCCAACCACCTAAACCAAACCAGATTTCTGTAAAACTTTGAACTTAGAAACTGAAGAGACCCCATCCCCAAACAAACATGAATATTTTTTAAAATAATTTTGATTACCCTTCCCCCAGCCTGAAGACAAGAAAAGAAGTATAAATAGAACTGAACAACATCTGATAAACTATGCTTCACACTTAAAGCTGTTGACAGAAACTGTCACACAGATTGACTGAGACCAGCACAGACTCCACATGCTCATAGTCATGAAGAATGGGATTTGTTTATGGGGCACTGGCAAAGGTTCTTTGTGATAAGCTAAGGAAAACAGCGGAGAATGTTTATTATCTCAAGTGCTGTCACCCAAAGACATACTAGTGATGTTAAAGAAGGGTATGCAACAATCAGAGACATGAAATAGTTTATGAAACTTAAACAAGTTAAAATAGTCTTCCAAACTTTTATTAATCAAAACATTCAGACTCCTGAGCCTCTAAAAGATAGAAAAACCAGTAAACGATAAACATTAACAAAATGCTGCCTAGCTGAGAGTTGTTTGTGGAATGTCTGCTCACTGGAAAAGAAAATCCCTTTTCCTGAATCATTTAATGATGAGCCCATCCCCAAAGAGAGGGAGAGAACGGGAAAAATTCTGTCAGTAGACTCAGTTACTGCAATCAGACCTGCATGAATGTCTTCAGAAGTCATTGTCTCTTGGATAAGAACAAACAGCCAGGGGATGAGACTTCAAAGGCAGGCTTATCCCTACATAAGCATATGTGGTTCAGACACACATAGACCCCAAAAAGACTAATACACAAATTCCAACAAGATGTTCCACTGCCAGCTCACTAAATATGAAAAAAACAGAAAATATATTTTTATAAACATTTTATATGTGAAGGAATAAGGGCACTAAACGCCTATATTTTTTGATGTGCATTAAAACAAATGATCTGTTGATCTGTTCATGTAATGAAATGAAAGAACAAAGGAAAATTAAACAAAAGATTAAAAAAACTGAAGAGCGCTGTGGTCTCAGTACACTTAGTAAGTTCCTTAAGCTTCTAAGATAAGACAGGATGTGCGTCGCATGGAGGTCAGAAGGCACCGCTTCCTTTGACAGGGCCTGGGAACCATAGCTCCCAGTCTCCAAACATGACCCAGAGACAAGCTAGGATAGCAAACCCAAATCTTAAATCACTTTGTCAGATAGTACTCATCTGCTGATAGATATGAACACTGCCATTTGAATCTAGCCAGTCTGCAGTGTATCATACTTTTTGGGTAATGACATGACAATGGCTCCATCTGCCTGACAGGGCGGCATGAGTGATGGGGGCTGTATGTTAACTCCTAAAACTGCAGAGTAACTAATTGCAAATCAAACAAGTCTTTCCAAAAGTCAAATATTCAATAGGCTAATGGTATTGTTCAATGCATTCCTGAAGGGGCAAACAGGGTGAATGGATGGGAGGTAGAGACAATAACCTGAAAGCACCAGAGGGAGAGGAGGAATCTTCCTCACTAAGCATTCCTTTCTACACCATAAAGATGCCAAAGAAAACACCAGCCCTGAGGTGCAGTGAACTAAACTAACAATATAATCTGTCTTTTTGTAATGGCCTGTCACCAAATTGCACTGGCATGTATGTATATTTCGGCTTATAATGGAAATATATATTTCTGACTTTAAATAACAGAAGAACAAAGTTGTCAATTATTCTAAGTTCACATTTGAAGAATGTGTGTCCTATCCTGAGAGATTAAAATACTCTGAAATGAAAAAAAAAGCAGTTTTCTTTGAAACTTTGTGCACTTGTATATTACCTGGAATTTTTTAGCAGCTGAACAAAGCAAGCCGTTTCAGGTATTTTAGCTAAAGAAACACCAGTCCATGCTGTCTGGCTGGCCTGCACCCCATCACAGTCAAAAATGCCCTATTTTATCATTTTCTAAGAGACTGGGAGTTGCTTCAGGGTCATGACAAAACATCCACAATTTATATACTGACACTGCTACTGAGGCCAAGGGAAAAAGCATTTATAACATAAAATAGACCACTGTATCCCACTCACGGGCATACAGAGAGGGCCCACATACATTTCCATTCAGCTAAGAGGATCTGAAAGAGGTAGTTGTAATCTGTGATGTGCTGCTGCGCTGAACGACAGAAGATGAGTCGGAAGAGGTAGGACAGCATGCGGCGAGAGAATAAGTGACTCGGTTGCTGCTGCACTGTGAGAGATGCAACATGTGCTAGAGGGGCTACCGGCTTCATTCCTCCACAAGCTTGTCTCTCACAGTATGGGGGCGACTGACTGCTCAATGGCAGCACCTGGCCCTATGCTTTCTCTTTGTCAAGATCTGACTTCGCTGGATTACCATCACAACATCCACCAGCTGTCCTATATGCCCCCCCCGACTCTTCTTTACCCCCTCCCTTACCCAGCCTCTCTTTACCCATTCCCTACCCCCAGTTCAATCCCTCCAGCTGGATCTTCTCTGAATGACACCCTCTCAATCTGCCTAATTATCTCTCCTCCAGCTATATGCTGCGGGCCTCTCCAAGAAGCACATTTTGCTCCCAGGGTGGGGCTAAGGGCCAAGGCTCTTCAACTGGACTTCCTGACTGCTCACCTAGAAGCTGCACGGTCTGTGGCTTTAACAGCCATTCATAGTCAAGTTCAAATGTCTAAACCACTCCCAGATCAAAAATTTATTTCTTAAAAAATTCACTGTAGTTGAGGATAAAAGTATCAGGAAATAGAAATAAAACCTCATTTTATCATAAAGGTGAGAGTTTGGGATCTACATTGTGTTACATGAGTGCATTTTGGAACTTGGTGAATGCTACACAGCACATTTATGTAGGACTGCACCAACACCCAGAATGAAAATTTTAATTTACCGTCAGACTGTATAAAAAAACTGGTAACAATGGTTAACAATCCCAACTTTGTTTACGTCATCACTGAAAGCCACTTGCTAGTGATCAATGGGCACATTTCGCTAAGTGGTCACTGCAGTGTTTGCACACTGGTTTCAAGCTGGTACATGTGTTTTATTTATTCTTCTAATCTGTTAAGGGGAGGGAAATGCAACCACTCATAGAACATTATGTTAAACCCTCTTTAAAACCAACCGGAAAAAAGAAGTTATCTGAGGAGGAAGCTATATCAAAGAAATGCATAAAGGAACTGACGAGATTTATTACCCCTTCAAGCTGTAATGTAGCTTTCTTGCCAACAAGGTAGGATACAATGATATTTGGGGCAGTAACAATAGCACCTGGCACACAGACAATATTTCTATGATTAGAGAAGCTGTTTTTTTAACAGATATTTTATAACACAGTAAGTTGACAACACTCAGAAACATTTGCACCTTTTCCTCATAAAGAAATGTGTGCTATTCTTTGGAACAGCTGGGGCTTTCTGGCTTGTTTTCTATCACTTTTTCCACATTCCTTCTATATGAAACAAAGTATATGTATCAACTTTGTGTTTCTCTCCCCTCCATATTGCCTTGTCTTTGCTGTGGCCTTTCTTCTCTTCCTCCCTGCACTGTTCTGCGGTGCCAGGTTACAGCCAGGTATCTGGATGAAGAAAGGATCTTTTCTGCTGTTTTGGATCTCCCATTTCTGTGGGCTCCCATGGGAAGGGGTGGGGTGGTTCCACTACTCATAGGACTGGTCTGATCACTCTCATGTGTCCATGCTCCGCTCTACTGCTTTGCACTTCTGTGGGACTCCTTCTACATTGTGACATTTAATGTCCCTTTCCATTAGAAATGCTGTGCTTTTGCCCTCCAACCCGTTCTCTGCTTTTTTTTGTCAAAAAAGGAAAAGCCACGATTACAGAACTCACTCTCACCTCTTTAACATTTGTTCATAAATATGTCCACAGCACAAAGGGTAACAAGAACAAAAATAAACACAGGGGAAAAAACATCAATTATAGTAATTATTGTAAACTCATGGCTAAACACTCTGTAGTGCTAATTTTCACTTGTAGGGGAGTTCTTATCACTATGATGAGGAAAAGAAAGGATATGCTTCTGCGGCTGAGTGTGATACGGCAAAAAGATCTGTGTGGATAAAATTATACATTTACTAAATGAACCACAATCCTCTTGCCTACAGCTAATGATTGAAAAAATGTGGGTAGTGGTTATTTGCTTCACATGCAGCCAAGTTACTCATTGGCTAGTGTGTCATGGCTACACTTGGCAGTATAAGGACTTCATAGAACTCTTGACAAATGCCCATCAACACACAGATACTTGCCTGTGACAAGCACATTCATAGTGTTGGCTCAACTTTGACCCCCTAGTATAGTAAACTGAAAGCCCTCGGCAATAAAATAATAAATTTACTGTCTTGGGAGGTGGCAGCTGGAAACCATGGTCTGTTTTTTCATTGTATCTCCTTCATCTGAAACACTCAAGCGTGTTTCCTTAACTAAAGGGTTTTTAAAAAGAGCAAATGACCCCCAGGCAAGACACTGTAGGCTATTTAATAGCTTACAGGCTCCCATGCACCACCCCTAAATACCTTGAAAAACAAAAGCCTTATCACTGCCAGAAGATCCAAGAGCTCACACAGGCACAAACAGGAAACAAATAGAAATAGAAATAAGATCATACAGTACCAATAATTATGCAACAAAACACATTCACACATTGAAAACAACACTGGGGAAAAAAAAAGAAACACACCAGCTAAAACTGGTGATTTATGTTTGAAAAAAAAAAAAAAACAGGTGCAGGAGTTGGCAGCCAAACATGTTGAGGCTTGATGATGCTCATTATTGTAGGCCTAATCAATTAGTCATATCTTTCAACACTCAGCTAACATGTCTATGCTAGAAAGCAAACAGATATAACAATTATATGACTATTCAGTTATTTTTATGACTAAATTCTGCACCTAAAACATTGTATAACCAACTGACAAATCAGAATATGTGTAGGCCTACATCAATTCAAAAGTCAAAACTTTGTCAGAAGCCAACTTTACAAGCAAAAACAAAAATCCCAAAAGCTGTATGTTGCACTTACATGCATCGAGAGGATGAATTTATGCATGTTCCTCCATTTTCACAGGGTCTGTTATTATCCATACAACGGAACCCTGTGAATGTTGAAGAAATGTGTTAGAGAACCACTCAACTGATGAAATCCATTTAAAGAAAAGCACAAATCCTGAGTGAAGTCAGCAGGATAAAGCAAACAGTGCAGCTCAGATCGTCATCAACTCTGCAAACTCAGTTTAACTGATGTAGAGATAACCACTTGTGGCATTTTGCAGACACTCCCGCATGTTTAGTGTTTACTTTGTAGAAGGCAGATAAACTTTTGTATCTTCTCGATGGGGAGGCAAACTGGCATTAAACGATTGCTTTTGCTTACACAAGTCTGTCTTACAGACAAGCATTCGTCATACCTAACAAACATTCCTCAGACATTTCATATTATCTAAACATTCATTTTAAACGGCCTCATCTCTACACTTATGACTTTGTTATAGCTGAGCAAAGATATTAATAGTTTTCCACAGAACAGAAGGTTAAAGTCTACCTCATCCCCTTACTGCTGAAAACATTCATGTGAATGAAATTGTTCAAAAAGAGATGCGCGTATCAGATGTTGCTGTTATCTTAGACGGTCCAATTAGATACTACAAAGGACTTTGAGAAACTTCTTATCTACTAATCCAATTATTAATTTAAAAAAGGAAATAAAATAAGGACAATAGCTGCAATAGCTCTACTTTCACACAAATAAAAATCTTAAATTCAATCAAGGCGCACAATGCGGAGCGGGCGGTGGGGTCTGCTGTCCGGACATGTCCAACCTGTGGATTTAAAAAGCCACATTGCATGCTACATCAACAATTTAAACTCACCTTCACCAATATGCATAAGCAATAAAAATGACAAAAT
>JBAMHV010000022.1:14113101-14132943 GCA_037177535.1 Pseudomugil gertrudae
CTCTCTCTCTCTCTCTCTCTCTCTCTCTCTCTCTCTCTCTCTCTCGCTCTCTCTCTCTCTCTCTCTCTCTCTCTCTCGCTCGCCCTCTCTCTCTCTCTTAAGCTCACGAGACGCTCAGACGCTCGAGCGCACATACCCAGGCATATAATGTTTATTTTTTGTTGTCATTTAATACTATAGGAATGAAGACAAGAAAAGATGTTTGGACTCATCCAGCTCCATTAAAACAACTACAGAATAATCAAAATGCGCCATAAAAAGTAGGCTAATGGCGAAATATTAGAAGTTGCCTCCATCTTCACAAAACTTCTACAACAAATTTGACATTTTATAGTGATGACACTCACAACTGACAGTCATCTTTGGGCCACTAAAATCAAAACCCTGAAGCAAATGCTATGATATAAAGAGAAAAAGACAAAACATATATGTAATAATGTATATGTATATGTAGTAACATGTAATATTTTGTTATGATATTAACAATAACCCCAGATTAAAATAAATCTACTTTGTTTATTCAATTCAAACTTTTATTTATGTATGTATAGCTACATCTAACATAACAAAAACATCAACTTCAAGATTACAGTTTATGCATTGTGCAGGCACACTGGAATGTGTCCCATTCTGAGCATGCTTTTTGTTTGTGTGTTTTGAGTTGTTGATAAGAGAGTGAATTGTGTTTACGCGGTCAGAGAGACAGACAGTAAGCATTCTTCCCATACCCATGACCAGTGTTCAGAATTAGAGTCCTGATATCTGAATTCAGCCCTCTCAGTTGAGCCAGCGCCTCCTCTGCCTATCACAGTGAACTCGTTTTCTGCAGCCAGCGTATGGTACCTCAGTTGTTCTGCTGCACACAGCAGAGCTGGCCGCTTTTAGAGACAATAGCCTTGATTTGAATCATAAAAGCAGCCCAGCATTATGACACAGTTTCTCTCTGCAGGGGATATTTAAGAACACTGCTTCTACCCCCCGCCCCAACTCCCCCAACCCTCCCTTTTTCACCTTATTACTCTATTCCTGGTCTGGACTTGCATATATTACTGGCATGGGTTAGGCCATCAATACAGCAGGCTGGTTTGGAGACAGCTTAGTTAGTGCATGTGACGTCATCTGTAAAAGCTTGTTAGGCCTCACAGACACCTGCTTCCTTTGGCACCCATCATGTGATATAAGCTGAACTGTGCAAAGTTTTTGTAAATTAGTTTTCTTTGAGACGTGTCTCCGTGCAGTCACAAGTACTCCAGGCATATGCATGGAGGGATGTATGATACAGTAATTGTAATTAGCAAGTTACTTGTATTTTAATCTTGCTGTGAAATATCTTTCACACTGAAGGTTGCACAGTCCCAAATCTGGCAGGTGTAGGCAGCGTTTAGAGCAGCTTCCAGTTGGAAGAGAGCCCAGTGAGAGTATTCTAAATGTGTTTGAGGTCAGACAGTTGTATTTAAAACATGTTGCTATATCTGTACTAAATTTTGCTGCAAATTTTCCTCATTCCCGTCAAATACTAAAGGCCTGTTTGGAGGTAACACTCCATAATTATCCCAGTTAAACAGAAAAACTTTCTATGAGAAGCTTGCAATAGATATCACTTGACGTAAGAAAGTTCTTGGAATATGTGAAGAATAAAGTGAGGAACATAAAGGCCCAATGAAGACATTCAGCTCTGGGTTTATTTTCCTCTGATTTCATTAGTGGAATAGGATACCCCAACCCTTCCCTCGGGAAATCTGACCTCTCTTATTGTTTAAAAAATGAAAGAGAACTTTGCTCCTTTCTAGGTTCTTAAGTCTGTACAGGGGTGGACCTATGAGGAGCCTGTTTATACCACAATGCTAAGATGGTAAAACACAAAGGGTTTGTTGCATTATTGCCTCCAGTTTACACATTTACAGAGTTTTTGGTGAATAAAACTCCAAAGATTTGGAAATTGGTTCAAATGCTTCTGCTGCTATGTTTTCTAGTCTTACAAGGATGTATAAAGTTTTATTGTCCACTGGAGGCCTGGCATGAACTCTACAAATTTCTGGTCACAAATTACTTTTTTCCAAATGCACAATAGAGAAAAAAAATAATTTTGTGTGGAAACATTATCATGTCAACAGGTCCAAAGACAGTCTGCCTACAACGCGGCAGGGTAGAACAGCTGAGTTGCACAGCTTTCACTATGTCGCTCCACCGAGTTCATGTTTACCACTCATGGTTGAAGGTTAATTTAATAAGTTGATAAGTTTGATTACATCTTTAATGAACAGAATGTCTGCAGAGGTTTAGTATGGCCATTATTTATTTAGTCATTTATTTAGTGCCTCACTTGTGGATTTGTTGGAGCTATTTCCCTTGTTAGCTCATTTTGATGCTAGTAAACAGCCTAGTCATCTCTGGAGAATTAACATATAAAGAAGTTTGGAGAGTTGTTTCAGTTTTAGTTCTGTGTGATCAATATCAGCTAGGAGATGGATAAAAGAAAACCTGGTTAAAGCCTTGCTGTGAGACCAGGAATACATAATAAAACCAAGGTTATCATAATATTAGGTACCGGTAGTCTAAATAGATTCATCGATTATTCCAGCTGGACTCAATGGTCTATTTTTCATTTTTTGAGTCTCTTGACTAGGTATGGATGTTAAAATTATGAAAAAAATCTTAATAATTTGTCATGCGTTTGTCTTATTATCTTTCCTTTCTCACACCCTCTTGTTCAGTAAACTAACAAACTGAACAAATAAATCAGGGCTTTGTTTGTATTGGAAAGAAAGTGTGAGAGGGGAAACCCTGGTGACAAAGTTCTCGCGCAGGACTCAGGGGGAATCTCTAATCACAAACAAAGACCTGACATGTCAGAATTTATAACTCTGCTCTGCTGAAAATACAGTGGCTCTGTCCTTTGAACAGTGTTAGCACTGCTTGTGGAGGTAAAGCTAAGGAAATAGCAGTTCTACATTAAGTGAACTAGCATGCGTGTCTATTGTATAACCTGCCTTTAGCAGCACCTTTCAGCTTTTGTATATCCAGCTGTACAAATGAATCTGTAATTCCTCCCTTTGAGTGTTTTATACCTTTGGAGACCATGCACTATTGTGACACACAGTTCTAACAGAAAAGCTTTATTCAGAATTGCATATAAATGATACTGTTTGTTTGCAGAATGAAAGCTGAACACAGCCTGTTCAATGCAGACCATTCTTGGCTAAAACACAAAACTTTATACCCATGCTGTCAGTGGCTTTTGCAACTTAGTTCTACTTTTCACATAGCAAGCAAGAGTGGCTCTATGCAGCAGGTTCACAGATAGAAATAACAACACATCACATCTAAAGCTTCAGAGCTTTCTTAGAGCAGTAAAGATATTAAATAATGTTCACATGAGGTTTAGACTTTTGGTCTAGTCAGATGATGTCAGATTGAAGGATTTAAGGTAAACTTAATTTGACATTCTTTAAAACTTTGAGTGCAAGTGTGCACATGTTCAATGTTCAAGAACTAACTGACCAGTATGCTGATCTCTGACAAAATATTTAACCCACAAAAAAAAACCCAAAGGGGGAGTCTGAACCCTGATTAAATGATGTCTTGTGACTAAACAATCCTCATCATCATCCTGTGGACATTTAGACATCATCATTTAGACATCATCATTTAGACTACATCTAACATTTGAAAAAAAAATGGACAATTTCAGGTTGCGGTAACATCTGTTAGTTTTTATTTCAATAATTAGTCTGAAATGAAGGAATACATTTATGGTTGAATGGCTTACATCCATGATATTATATCAGTGTAGCATCAGCTTTTTACATTGACTGCATATTTCACTCGAAAGTTACATATTCCTAATTATTTTTGAATAATGTAAGTGTCTCTGTCACACATTAGTATTTGCACTCTAATAAACAACTCCAACTCCCCCAAACATCAATGATGCTGTGGAAAAATAAAGTAAAATGCTTTCAAGTACTGGTTATTTATTCACAATGAAACACATAAATCACAACAAATGTTCAAAATGACAAAATGTTTCATGAAATTAGAATTTGATTACAAAAAGGTTGTGAATTGCTAACAGGCTGGTAATCTGACAGTATAAAAACTCCTTGGTCACAAAGTCTATCAGATGAAAAATGCTGAAAGGCTCAAGAAACTTTAGAAACTGAATCTTTAAATTGTAAAGACATTTTGAAGGGATGTTTCTCAATGTAAGATTGCAAACTATCGTAATCTCAAGTAATGGTCTAACGTTTGTAATATAATTACACAATTTCATAGATCAGGCAACATCCTTGTTTTCATTTAAGGACAAGCCAAAAATCAGTAGTGCTCATGGCGATGTTTGGGTCCTCCAGTTACACTGCAGTAAAAACAGCTATAATACTGTCAAGGAAATCTCTGCATGGACTCAAGAATCCTTCCGGAAAGTCTTGTTGTAAACACTGCTATGCTATGCCTTTCACAAATGTAGCTTTTTTTTATGGAAAAAAGCCACATATGAACCGAATAATACAACTCTTCTCTTTGTATCAAAGCTCATTTAAAATGAACTCAGGTAACTTGGAACAATTCTGTGTCTAGAAAAATCTAAATAAGACTTGTTTTTAGAGATCATGGATACCACATCTTCTTGACTAAAGAGGAAATGTTACCTGTACTCAGTTCAAAAGCCTGCAGCTCTGATGTACTGTATAGGTGCATTACTGCTTTTAAACCTGACAACTTACACATCTGGAAAGGCAGCATCCATTCAATACTCTTTTAACTCTGAAAATGGTCTAAAAAGTATCATGATTTGGAGTGTTTTTTGTAGTCCTTAGGTTGTTTTATTCAGTAGTTTTACTTGTGTTTATTCTGTACTAGCTATATTTCCCATTCATCAGTTTACCTGGTTCATTTAGATCACCCATTCCACCTGTGTCTTGTTGGATTTCCAAAACCAGTTGGTTTCAGTTCCAAGTTACTGGTTCATTCCTCTGTTTCCTGTGTTTCCATGCGCTTGAAAAATGTAAAATGTTGGCTGAACTAGATTTGACCATGCCAGCCTTTTACCATAGGAATTTCTCATGTTGAACTGAAATGATCTATTTATATCATATCAACAAAAACTGTTAATATTCACTGAACATAACACAAAGCTCTCTTAGTGTTATCTAAACTAACTTCTATTTAATTAACTGTACAACAGCTGACCCTTTCCAAACAAAATAAATGAATCAGATGATCTTTTTTTCTTAAGTATTTAGTCCATTTAAGGGTCATGGGGGACCTGGAGCCTATCCCAGCAATCATTGGGCAAGAGGCAAGGTACACCTCTGGACAGGTCACTGGCCCATCACAGTGCCACCACAGCAACAAATAACCACTCACACTCATTCTTAGGGAGAATTTAGGTTGAAGTATTAACACATGTCTTTGGACAAGAGGAAGCTGGAACACCTGGAGATAACTCCACACAGAAAGGCCGCTGTTCAGAGATGCCTTAATTAGGGCTCAAACCTTCTTTCTTTGAGGCCACGGTGCTTCCAACTGCCCCACCGTGCAGCCAATATAAATAAATCTTGCTGAATTAAAAACTATTCAGTTTGAAAGGACTACTAATTGAATAAAAAAAGAAATATTCTTTGCATATTTAACATTGTTGTTTCAAATAATGTTTGATGGTTTGGTGAGGAAATAAAAATGAAGACCTTTAAATACCAGTGTATTTACAGTTTTTCAGCTTTATACACAACTTGTCATTTTACCATATTTAACATGGATGGAAGAGGATTCCACAGTGAACCACAGTGCACATTCTTGACCTCTGAATACTTGTGCAGTATGTGCAGTTGAAAAGTCATGTGTTTGATGAATCATGTTATGTGTTGACAAATTGATTCAACAAGTTTTAAAGTTGTTTTGGTAGAATCAATGGATCCTGCTCCACCAATATTGGTTGAAATCATGTCTGCTCAATTAGAATATACTGCGTAATAAATGCAAACCCATTTGAATCATGTCCCGTAAATGTATTAATTGAATAGATGCTCTTTTTCACTTTTTGAGTGTGGGGTTGGTTTCCTATCTGTTGTATCATTCTGTGTTTTCTAAGATTCTCTGCATCCTGCTTGCCTCCTACTTCATGAGCCCGCATTTGGGTCCACCATCTACAAATTTATGACCCAAAAGTTTCAGGAAACTAGCACCCAGGTACATAAACTTGGATATTTTGAAGCCGAAAGACAAAAGATTCACATTAGTTGACAATAAAATAAAATGTCTTTGAATAAAAATAATTGAAGCTGGATTGGCATTTAGGGGGCACAGACCTCTGCCAAGCAGCTCATTTCCTCCCATCATATTGGAAAGAATTCTTTTAAAAATTCCAATGTTATGTTTGCAATTCCTTCCAGCTCATTCCCAAAATTAAATTAAATTTAATTTAGTCTAAGACACCTTCCCACAAATAAAAATCACATAAAATCCAGTAGTTTTTGCAGAAATTTGCTAACAAAAAGAGCAACAGATAAACGTGGGCAAAAACAACCTAATTAATGGATAGTAGTAGTGTTTAATAAGAATCTTTACTGACTGCCCAGGACATCTGCTATGATAATGACAGGCAACCAATTAGTTATTAAGGACAAATATGTTAAGATTTCCTCTTCCGGTAATTTCTTCTTGCCACAGGGTAGTGGGTTCAGCTATCACACTCCTCTCAGGCTTGGTGACCATTCAGAGCTAGCACGCTCCATATGATATGGATACTAACAGGCAGTGTGTGTGGACACAGTGGACGTGATGACTTTACCACCCAGGCCAGACTGATTTATGTGGGAAAAGCCTGAAGAGCACCCACCGAGAGTGTGTAGAGGATTAGAAGCCCTTCTAGAAAACTGGTCACGGCCAATCAGCAGTTGAGACCCCCTGTAGACAGATGTTGGGCCAAATGGAAAACAGGATTAATTTTTTTTCATAGATTTAGATTTTGACCACTTTTCTTTTGTGATTGTATGATGTTGCTTTATAATTCATGGACTACATTAGTTTAGCTTGAAATTTTGTCACCTTATGAGTTGTAAAGAAATAGTAATCGTGCTCTCAGTGTGTCTGTGATATCACAAGCAGCCCCATGGACCCTCACACCCAACTGTATTCGCTGGTGATAAGATTACTGCTCTTTGTTTCTGCTCTGTTCAGGAAAGATTTTAGGTTTGGAAACAAACACCCCTGTGTTTCCCAGGACTTTTTGTTGTTTGTTCAGCCACCTTTCCACTTCTGCATCACTTTTTCCTACACTTTCCCCACGCTTAATATGTTTTTATCTTTGAGATTTTTGCCCTTGATGAAAGAGTAAAAATGTGTCTATGGACTCATGACCTTTGAGGATAATATTAAACGTTTCAAATATAACCATTTAATGTATTTATCAGGATTTTTGTTAGCAAGGTTAATATCATGTTGCTAAGCCAAATCCTTTACCTTCCTGTTAATTAATGTGATGTATCTTAAACATTTATAAACTTTTATTGGTTGTTGTTTATTTGCATTGCATCTCAATTCCCTCATACTACACCCCTGTAATCCACAATTTGATCGTTTATCTTTTGGCACTCTATAGGGAAACAAACAAGTTTCTGGTGCTTTGTTTGTATTCATACATTCTGTAACCTCATTCATTTGCCTCATTCTTTTTTTCTTTTTCCTTCCACCCACTCTGACACACACACACACACACACACACACACACACACAGGGTGACTAAGAGATTGGAGCTTCTTGCCTAAAGTAAACATACAGGAATGATGGATCTTTCTTTGGATTGTGGGAAAAAGTGTTTGACTTTCACACAAGCGTTCTAAACGGCTATTAAATTGTGCATGTCTGCGCACAGGTCTTGTTTCTGCAGAGAACTGGGACAGACACTAGAAAGATAACTGATATTTTTTTCTTTTTACTTCTGGAGGCATTTTGTTTTGCTGCCTTGTTCTTATATTTTAATAGTTGTCTCATGAAGCAATGATACAAGACACAAAGAGGATTTGTTGTATTTGTATCATTCTTTCTTGGGGTAGGATTCTCTGTCACTTGTCAACATGGTACAGTTTTGTTCCCTTTTCCTCTGCAATATAAATCTACTAATGGGTGGACAGTACACTGACCATTGAGGGTCTGGAGGCATGTGCATCCATACAGCAGTGGAAGATAGTAATAAATATCTCCGTGTGCAGGAATGCATTTCGGATGGAGCTGGATAATCGGCAGCTGGAGGAATTCAGTGCTATGACTCTGCTTCCGTGTGAAATAGCGACTTAAGACCACTATGAACAGCTGTTGGACAGTGGCCCTCCTCCCCCCGACACACTCTTCTAGCTCCTCTCTCCCTCCATGTGGTTGTAAATTTTAAAGAAGAACAGAGGTGTTGGCGACTTGTTGAAAGGGGTTCAGGGAAAATCCTGGGGTTCAGTGCAAAAGGTCAGCTCTCTGTTCGCTGGCCCTGGTGCAGAGACTTTGGGTTGATACCCTCTGATGACCTAACACAGACACTCTTGACACAGAGTCACTGTCCACCCTGGATGAGCCATGTATCCAGGTCTCCGTTGTCAGCATTAACTGAACTGGTGCAACCAAGGGGGCACTAAAGGCCTATTACAACAAGAGGGCTTATCTTAGAAGAAGGCAAAGGGTCATTTCAGCCATTTAAAGCACCATGTTCAAATCCATGTAAGCAGAAAAATAAAGCAGAAAATAACAGGAGTTTTTCCTGCATAAATGTGGCAGTGACAGCTTTGAAAAGTGCTTCAAGTGGCATATGTTGCACTAAAAATGTCAAATAAAAGACATATTGAGAAAAATGAGTGAATTATAGCTGCGACTGATCCCACATTTGCCTCTGAAAACCAGAGGAGAAAGAGATGGAGGGGTCCCCTGCTCTCTGTTCATCCTCTATCCCTCCTGAGTCAATTGTTGGGGAAGCATGGTGTCAACCCTGCGCCATCAATCACCCCCTTTCAGAGGAGGGCAGACAAGGCAGGGACCCGCCCCCCAGGACTGGGGGGTGGAAGTTCTCATGCCCTCCCCGCCTCCTGAAGCCCTGCGCCCCTACAGACAGAACTCCGACAGCTGGTCTGGCCATTAGGGTAGGCCAGGACCTGAGGGCCCCCGCAAAGCAGCAACAGCTGCCAGCCCACAGCCCCCGACCACCCCACCAACGCAGCTCTATAAAATCTGTATTAGAGCAGCAATTTATTACCATTCCTTTACATTCCTTCACAAATATCACTACACTGAGTGCCATTTAGGATACTTTGTATCCTTGGTTTTAGACCTTCAAATTTGTTTGTATTTTTGTTTTTATTATTTTTATTTAGATTGGTACATTTGGGAAAAATTTATGGATGCAGCTCTTTCATGTACATGGTTTTGTACATACTATTTATTACCAAAAATACCAGCCATTTTTGTCATAATGTTCAACTACAAATATCTATAAGTTATTTACATTTTTCTCTTGAGTCTGTTGATGTATCTCAGTATGCTTTAAAACAAATTGTTTAATAAATCAAAATGTATTTACCTTATAACTATTATGTAATGTAATCTTAACATTCCTGCTCCATTGACGATATTGGGGTAATCTTGATGAGCATTAGCAAAGCATTATTTGTGTTGTCAAATACAATTTAATTGTTCATTGATGTGTATTTTATTTATATTATCCAAAGTTTACAGAAATAAGAAGTGCAAAATGAGTATTACTACTGAAAGCTCATTTTATAATCGACTGTTCTTGGCAGAACACATTTTATTATTGTGTAGCATCAGCGGGTTTATTCTTGAGTTACTTTTCATCCTTGATTTTACGTCACATATTTGTCTTAGCAGTTCATTCTTATGAGGCGATTTGTCTTGCAAGCTTCTTTGGCAAAGCTCTGACTTTTTTCCAACAATTGAATCACTACAAGGTAATATTTACCTGGCAACAACTGCATTTACAATACAAATACATCTGTGTGTATGTGATTTCAGACTGAGCTTTCATTTGAAGATTGCTGTTTGCAATGCATGTTGATTGAGATAAATGCATGAGTGTACTCAGTCTTCTGATTGAATGTGTGTGTTTCGGTGAGTGAGAGAAAGACAAGAGACCAGAGCGTTAAAAGAGATTACGCCACACTCCCTCAGGACTCATGCACTAGTGGCGGCTGAGTGGTTCCCACACTTACACGCTGAGGCGAGAGAGCCTGCACCCACAGCCCCACCTGTGCCTCTTCATGTTCCAGCAGATCCTTCCTGAGCCGGGATAGTCATTGAGAAAAGACAAGGAAAAGAAAACAAGAAACGTGTCTAGTGTGCAATCAAAACAACAGCTAGTGATGATACCACTTTACTTCTAAGGTATCATTACTACCAAAGCAACTAAGATCAGAACCTGCCATTATATATCACTCACAATTCAAAATGGCGTTATTCTTTCATATTTTTAATCCCATTCATTTAGATGCTTACTCATACATATAAATGCATCTTAAATCACTTCTCATAAAATACTGTACATCCTAGTTGGAAACAGCTATTGTCCTTCAAGTACCGTAATTTTTAGTAATAATGCCGAGTGTGAGATTGACTCCATGCCAAGTCCAACAGACCAGCTTACTTTATTGGCTGAAAAGGCTGAAGCCCCTGGCCACTTTGTTCAAGCCCACTGAAGTGGTGTGAGTTGACATGTGTGATTTTTTTCTTCACCATCTTTATCTTCATCACACTAGATTGGTTGTGGAGCAGAACCAGATCCAGTCAAATGTGCCATTGTAAAGAGACAGCTGTTAGACTTTATTAAAAGTGGCCAATGGTGGTCATCTTAAGTAGAGAAAACAGGGATCAAGTCAAGATAAAAGTGTGAATTTGGGGAAATGGAAGGCTTACTTGACAGTGATTAAAAAGTTCTTGCACATTCCTTCGTCACTCTGGGCCTGAGGCCCTGGCTGGCCTCAGGGCACAGTTAAATGATAAGAAGTACTGAAATACGACAGGGTGGATTTAGAGTAAAGTGTTTGGGGTCAATTTGGCTTTACTGTTGTGTACCTGAGGCAAAAATCTTACCTTCAGAAGGAACCTCTAATTATCGTTTACTGTTTAGTTTCTGTCGGGACATTGTGACAAAGCCATTTTCAGCTGAAAAATATTTTTTCTTGATGAAATCATAATATTTCATATACTGAGATCAGCGTTAGTGTGTTAGATCTAATTTCCTATTTCTGTTATCCTGTAACAGTCTTTTTTTCTTTTTTAATTATGGGTCATATAGGTCAAATGTATGACACAAGTACTAGCCTTTTCAGAGATCTAAGTTGCACAAAAAGGGTGGAGGGAGTGACTGATAGCTGCAGACATTCCACACCACATCACCCAGGGGCAGAGAGGGAAGGGGGAGGGAAGGGGTCTTAGTAATTCCAATTTTATTAAAACATATTGAAGAAAAACAACATGCTGATCTATGGCAGGAGGAGGATGAAATCAGCGTGACACCCCCTTCTCTCAATCTATCGGGAAGCATTTGTTGCTAAACTGTCATGAAAGTGTTGTTCTTATATATAAAAAAAGGTTTTCTTTTCTTCCTCTGTCATTTTCCTCCTCCACCCTAATTGAGAGTTGTCCAGTCAATACTCACACTCTTTCAATCTATCATCCTTAGTGTTTATTAACCAACCCAGTCTCAACTGTCTACTGTGAAAATGTCTTGTTCCATCATCTCCCTTAAAACGTTACTACCCAGACTCAAAGTGACACGTTTTCTTATCTGAAAAGCCTGTCAACCTATTTTCACACCATTCCTGCAGGTTTGGTTAGACGTTTGCTGTTCTGGGTGGGTTCCAGGCTGTGTCCTGCTAATCTCTCCTAAATGGCCACTACATCATTATTGAGCGTGTCTTTTTTGTTTGGGCAATTTTACAACTATGCCTCTGGCTGCACTGACCCCAGTGACCTGGTCACTGTCTCCCTAGCAACCAATGAAGGAAGTGTGATAATGCAGGAAAGCGGAGGTTTTTACTTAGGATGGATTGGCTATTGGGCCTGTCACCAATAAGTGACATGCTCAATTCTTCTGTCCCTGCTGTTAACTTATATTAATCTTCTTATAGGCATTGCCTACCAATGTGCCCCCTGATGATTCTAAGCCAGCTAAAATTCCCAGCTGAATGCTATAAGGTCAGGAATGTGTAGATACGATACACTGGATTATCTAGCATCCCTTGACTTAAGGTGCAACCATCTTCTTAGAGCTCTGTAGAAGAGAAAGGCAATCCAGGCAATCCAGGCATTCTTGGGTCATGCAGAGTTTCTTCGTACTCTCTAATTTTAGAGCAGCTGTGAGACCTTGCAAACACTCCATCATTAAAGCTGGGTGAGTAGGTGGGTTATGTGGGATAACTGATGTTTTTCACACTTTCTTGGGCTATGCCACTAATTCTTGGCTGGCTAGTAGATTAACAATAGATTATAGGATAGTAATTAGTAAAAGAAACCAATTATCTGATAGTTATAATGGTTTTAATGTGCAAATGTACTGGATCAAATATTTTTACCAAATTCTCAGTAAAATGTCTTTGAGATTTATTACAGAAGAAAATACATTACCGGTAAATCAAATATTGTATTTCAGTACAGTTTTATGGATGTATGTTTACATATGCACACTTTCTTTTTTAGAATTTTATGACAAAATGTCTTGAAGGTGCTTTGAATATTTGGAGAGACTTTGAAGGAGATGTTATTTACTGTACTGTACTGAGTACTTCTTGGACTCTATTTATAGCTCTTTCATGGTCAAGTTGTTACTTCTACTGGATTGTTTAGACTGAGGCAACCACCTGCTCCTCTGTATCAAAAACCTAATCTGGAATAACTTGTTTATTGATTCAAAATGGTTTTAGTCTAAAGCAAAAAGCGATTGTTGCACCTTGTGCCATGAGATCTCTTTTCCTGAAAGTTTCCCACAGTATCAGAGTTTTCTCCTGTTCCAGTATTTGGAATGAACCAATGACAATTTATAATGACAAAAACTAAATGAAATAAAGATGGAACCACCATAAACTAAAGTGCTGTAATTTGTTGTTTAACCCGTCGTGTATGATCATAATGTGGTCTTGTCTTTGGAGCAACTTTGTGCGTTTAGGTGTGCTTATGGGATAAGGTTCTCACACTGTGGCAAACATGCTGAGACACGAAGTCCTCGGGGGATCCCAGATGTGGTCCACACTCTACTTTGTACTAACCTCTAATTACACAATTGGCTCTTGTATGAGACATAATTACTAAGAATGTATCTGTGATTTAAATGAGGGCATTCTGATTGATTTATTTACCCAATTTATGTTCTCAAATGCACATGCATGCACTGCCACAAACTTTTGTATTAAAATATGGTATAGATAAATGGCAGTAGGGGGGCACCTCACTATAAAGAGCACACTTTGAGTCACTACAATTAGCCTATGTTTTGTCAATGCTATGCCATCTTGTTTTATCTTTTCAGAGCCAAACCTCCTTTGCAAATTTTGCATTTGCTATGAACATTTTAACTGACTTTGATCTATTTTTAGAATATTTGTGAATATTTAGGACACAGTCGTCTTCCTGCTTTACTGGAGTTGGATTTCCCACACATAAGAAGGGCCATTTTGGGGTCTTCTTGACTTGTGCTCCCATGAAAGCACTGTTTTGACAGCTTGTTTTAATTCCCCTCTCTCCCGCAGGACAAACAAGGAGGAGGAAGCACTCACAGCCCACATTGCTACAATAAGAGCAGCCTTGGGGCACAAGGAGGAAGAGGGTCAGTGGAATCACAGTGGGGCTTAAGGCATGGGAGTGAGGGGGTCACAAATGAGGCAAGTTGGTAACTCACATGTAGGGAATTCACTCCTTTATATGCAGCTTGATATTTTTGTGAATTTACTCAAATTTGATTTCACAGTTGGGATGTTTTAAAGGGAAACCTGAATCTTTGTTTAAAATCTCGCTCTCTTGAGCTTGCTGGTTTGATCTTCAGTATTCCATGCATACTACTAATCACCATGAAAATCTGAAGTAGTAATCTTGATAAAGAAGAATGTTAACTGCCATAAATAGCCACAATTGTAGAGAAATATAGCACTGAACTCAATTTCTGTATTTCCAAAAAAAAAAAACATTTGACAACAAGCTGCTTCTCATTTACCAAAATTTGGCACCACAACTCCTGTGGTTGCTGAAATCAAGGCTACATGAATGAATGTTAAGCACTGTTTAAATAAGGATCACATCTAACACTCTGTATGGAGACATCAAAGATGGGCAAAATGTGGCAAGTCTTCAGGAATCCTTTCATTTACTTGAAAAAACTAGAAAGTCTTTCCTGTGACAGCAATGAAGGAGCCCGGGTGACTAATGCCTGGATTTCCTTTTCAGCACAACCCGCGCAAAATGCATTTTCCATCATGTCATGCCTCATCCAAGCAGGGCTGAGTGGATAGTTAAATGTAGTGAGTGATAGTGTACAACTGTGGGGGATGAAAAACACAAAGTTTAACATTTGCCCTTCTGCAAGCATACTGTAGTTAGACCTACAAAGTTTGACCTTGACTGAGTTGACTGAAAACTTTGAACAGGTGGTGATTTCACTGTGACACGCACTGGACTTAACGTTTTTTGGATATTTGGTCACTTTTGCACACATGTGGCTTACACGAGATCCCTGCCCCTGCTTTAACAAGGCTAAAATCTGTTTCATCTTCTGTACTGTTGAATGTTGTGGTAGAAACACAGTCATGTTCAAAGCAACAAGAACTCCTCATGTGGCAGACACTGTGGACATACAATCCACTTGATGACAGAAACACATGCTCTGTTTGAACCAGTTACTGGCTTTATGGCCAAGTGACTCAGCCTGGCACACCACACATACTAATATTTTCCACCTTTCGGTCACGTCCCTCTCTTTGAATCCTCCGATCCTCTCCTTTCCTCATCACATCTATCACAACTGGAGATTTTAGGAACTCAGTTGTTTGGTTCTCTGACATTGCTGTTTGTCATTTTAGTTTTGACACTGCACATAGATGACAGCGTGTGTGTGTGTTTGATTTAGCTGCTGGGTGAAAAGACTTAATGTGGGAAAAACTGCTCTTCACAATTGGATCAATGAGAAAGAGATAAGAATATCGTCAACGGCCTTGGGTGGACATGCATGAAAACTCTTTTTTTTCTGTGAGAACCCTTTTTCCTCATTCTGTAATTTCTCTATAAGACAAGCAAAAAGGTCACCCTCCCAAAGAATTCATGGAAAAAGTTGCCATTTTGGGGCATATTGAATATTTTTTCAATTTTCTGTTTGTCCTGTTGCAGCAATAAAAGCACAGTACAGTAAATATAAGTTTTTTTGTGAGTCTAGCATACCGTTAGTACTCCAGAGAAAAACAAACAAAAATAACAAAAAACAACTAAACACAATGTGGGTAATAAATTGATATTGTGCTTTGGAAATGGCACATTAGAATTTTCTCCCTGTGTATGAATTAAAATAGATTTTAAAACTGAAAATTAGCATTTGCAGTTTGTAATTGTATCCTTCTTCTTTCCCTTTAAAACCACAACTGATTTCCACACGCCACAAGAATCTTGGAATTTCAGTGTCCCTGTATTTTGGGATCTTCCCATCACGATGAGTGCTTAGCGTGGGAATCAAGGGCAGATATGAGGATGTGGGGTCAAAAGGAATTTCTGCTTCTTAAACATAATATTTAGGGAAAAGGGGCTCAAACAGAAAAGGTACCCTAATAGCTTTTACTTACTCTTTCTCCACCATTATAACTACAAATCTGTACTGTACAGGTGTCAGAGTTTAGTGCCAACGAGTCTCTGGGAACCTAAATGTTGATGTAAAGATAAGACAGAAACCTGTTCATACGTGATCTTCCACTTTATCATATCAGCTTGATCATTATATCTTAGTTATAAAAACACATGTTCTTGCATGGTAGCCATGCTGTTGTCAGGTTGTGAGAAAATTTCCCATCAGGACTCTTAATAGTCTGAATCTCAAATATCATCCCTGCACCTAGAGTGGATGCAGTTGAGTAGGGTTTCTGGGAACTAGTTTTCAACCTTGGCTTTTCTCCTCTATCTGTATCAGCTTGTAATGAGGACCTTTACTCTCTGTTCAAATATATATCACCTGAAACAGGCACACATTCCAGTGTTAGCCCCATGGGAAAACACAGAGGAGGAGAAGGGCATTTTTCTCAGTTAGCATATTGAAAGAAGGAAAGAATGGCTTGGTGTTGGTGAAGATAGTTGAGCAAGAGACAGGGACCCTGCAGGATAAAACTAATGAGCATGTCAAGATTGAAAGTAATAAATCCTTTCTAAAGGCTGTTTAAATCAGTACATATATATTCACAAGTCACAATATGAACATATGAAAGCTGAGTTCATCAGCCTCTGTTCTGGTTGCTCTTTGTGATGGTTAAAGAAGCCCTGTGTGTGTGGTCTGAGTGGCTCCCGTCTTCAAGGAGTGAGCCAGCCTCTCAGACACTTCAGACTGCAGTCTCACACATGGCCTCTGATGAGCGCAAAGAGGGAGAGGTCCAATAAACAGGGCCTGTTTGATCCGGCCGCAGCCCAGCAGTCTGCCAAGTTGTCTTTGTCTTAGAAAGGACACCAAAGCCGTCACACAGAGTGGTGTCGCCCTGCTGCTCACTGCTGCGCTGCATCATTCACATGCTACTGTGCCAGAGTCAGCAAAGGAAAAAAAAAGATTGAAAACAGGTTTGAAAAGAAGAGAAGTGAAGAATCAGAGTCAACTAACTGCACATGTATCACATTATTATACAAACATGTTCACGTCTGTAATTTTGTTTGTTTGTAGTGTTTTCTGAGCAGTTAAGTTGGACTTTTGTGCAACATGTGGGTGATGGTGGCAATAGTTTTCCAGAGTGAGTGTGCATGGTTCTTGTTGCTCATGATTAAACCAACCCACTGTTGGGTTTGAATTGCAAAATACAAAGAGGGAAAAAGCCATATCCAGTAAATGGGATCATGTGTGTAAGTGAAACCAGAATATTTAATCCATTGTTGTCTTGGACAGAACACACACATACAAAGATTTTAATGTGCAGTGAAATGCAAACCTAAAAGAAACATTCAATGTTAAGAATGCTTGTAAGTTTCATGAAATATAACAAACTGTTCTTTTCTTTTGTACTAGTCATTAACAAATCAAGATGAAACATAAGCTTCTAATGTCATGTTTTAAGGATTTTATAAACATTAGCTATGAAACCAAGCTGGGGAATGTACCGCACTTATCATCATAAAAGTCAGCTTGTCAGTTTTGGATCACCCAATCTGTCATCCTGAATAATGAAAACGGTGATTTGGAGATTTAAAAATAAGTTATATGCTCTACAAGAGCATCTCTGTCTCTCTAACTCACTTAAAACTTTGCAGGTTATTTTCTAAAGTGGGTTCTTCACATGTAAGCTCACCTTGTGCATCAGACAGGAGGAAACTCTACACTGAGTCTTGGATCAGGTGTAAGCAGCATGTCTTTTTCCCACAGTTGAGACCCAGTCAGTAACAGCTAGATATCTGACACTAATCGCCCATTAAAAGTCTAATGCTGCTCTATGCCAGGCTGGATAGAGCGACACTGGCAGCTGCTGCTACCACGTCCAACGAAAAGATTCCAGCAACACACACACTCAAAGAAAAAGAAACGCTTGTTGAGAAGATGGGACAACTCTGCTTTGTTCTCTCTTTTTTTCAAAGATGGAGTGCTACACCACTGATTAAACATTTGAGTACATTTCACTGTTCACACATTCTAACTTCATCTTTGCCTAACTCCAAATGATCAACCAACAAAATCTAGAAAGGTATTTTAATTTTACCCTGGGTTTTCTCTTTTGTCCTTCCAAACATATTTCCTTTACTGGTCCTCTTTATGACGATCATGGTCTTTAATTTGGTCACAGATTGGCATTGGGTTTAACAACATGCCTAAGACAGTACCATTCCTCAGGCGTCTGCAAGAAGGGATCATCCTTAAGACAAGAGATTGGGGCAGTATTATTGCAGCACCTGTCAGCACTCTGATCCAACCCAGTATTCAATTGAACTTGTTCTTTGCAGCTGTGGGTCCAATCAGAATCCCAGCCAGAAACATCAGCCAGTACTACTTCTTTCCCCTCCCTTTGGCTTCTGATCTGACAATGCTCACAACAATGCAGCTCCTCTGTGGGTGTTTTGACATTAGCAAGCCTGTAATCTCATGATATGGAATATGTCTCTGGTGATCTTGTAAGTCCTGGAATGTAACTTGCACAAGTATGCTTGGTTTCAAAACAGTCTTATGGAGACTGCAAGGGGAAAAAAGGCAAGACAATGACATGTTGTACATTGAATCTGATGGACCTGTCATTGTTTTTACTATTAATTTATGACTAAAAATGGAAGTACTATAAAACCAAACATAATACATTTTTGAAAAAAGCTTATAACAAAGCAGAACTATGTAATGGTCTGCATTCTCACTATAATGAGTCAAAATAAAATGGTGAACATCTCAAGTTAAGCAATTATTCAAAACATACTAATCCAGTTTTATTTACTTGAATGGAAAAATGTGTGGCCTCAAGCACCTCTTTCTCAGAACAGTGGTCTCTGGAGATAGGGAATATTAAAGGACTAATGTGGCTAGATGGCTCTGGGCTGTCCTTGTAGGGCTGCCTGCTTGGGAATGTCCATTTATAACAGATTGGTCCAAATAAGCAGAGGAAGCAAGAGCTGCACTTTCCCACAGTAGTGCAGGGGGACAACACGACTTCTCCTTTATAGTTCATGACTGCATGGAAACTGCACTCCCACTAAGAGCTGACAGAATGAGCAGACTGGTGGACCGTAGCGGGCCCCGATAACAACTTGACCAACTCTGAATCAGATTAGCCAACTTGAAATTAACCATGCACACTGATAGCATTGCTGAAGAAAGTCTTGCATCAAGCTTGAAATTAGATTCCCCCCACATGTACAAGAAATGTTTACTTTGCCAGTGCACAATGAGCTTTTTTCTGCTAATACAAAAAGTTGCTAAATATATTAGATTTTTTAAAAATACAACTATGTGGTCTGAGTTAATAACATTTATCTGGGTTTTACTGTTGTTGTTTATAAACTAACAGCATGCGAATTTAGTTGTCTACACTTAAGAATATCAGAAGGTGCCACTGATCTCTGAAACCATGACCCCTTTCCAGCCCAGGTAATAAAATCTGCAAGCCACCTGCTACCATCCAGTTTTGTCCAGGTTTGGATGCTTTGAGACAAAGCTATATGACCCCCAGATGGGTGCATCATGTGTTCTCGACTCAACATGAATATCATCAGTCTCATCATTTGTGTGCCAGTTCCTTTGACACCCCCCCTTTTTTTTTGTTAACGGCAGATTTTTTTGTGGGTATCTTATTTCTTGTGCTATGAGGCCTGTGGTTGGACTGTGACATTTTTGTTCTGGTTTTTAAAACTTCTGTGACCATACACTGCAGAGGTCGTGACCTCTGTATGTGCGTGAGTGACAGGAAGGAACATGGTCTTTTAAGAAGCTTTACTGTGAATTAACACGCTGATTTGATGCTCTTTTTAAGTGCTGTGTTCCGCCGAAAACAGACTGCTCTGGGGTGCTGTACAGATGCGTAGATTCCATGAAAAAACTATGTGCACAAAGTAAATATTTCAGGAATGTAATCAGTCATCCATCCATCCATTTTCTACCGCTTTTCCCTGAACGGGGTCGCGGGGGGGCTGGAGCCAATCCCAGCTCACAAC
>JBAMHV010000022.1:14133043-14144869 GCA_037177535.1 Pseudomugil gertrudae
CGGGGGGGCTGGAGCCAATCCCAGCTCACAACGGGCGAGAGGCGGGGTACACCCTGGACAGGTCGCCAGTCCATCACTGTGCTTGTAATCAGTCATTCTCAATTAACCGTATATTATTATTATGGTTTAAAACATAATTTCTGGTATTTTTTTCATGTTAATAATGCTTCTAAATGCAGTTTATTCTACTTGACAAATTGATTTGTAGAACTTGGTAACTTAAGAATGGGAACGTACACTGCAGTTGTGCTTTCCGTTTTTCTTAAGCATAGATTGAATAAAAGAGCACAATGGCTGCTGGTGAAGTGAGCCAGCTTCTCTAATCAGTTTGGAGGGCAGCTGTGCAGCAAAGACGACAGCTCCCATCCAGCTGGCCCAGACTCTGGGAACCAGTGAGAAAAGCTAAAATGCCCTTTACACCATTGCAGTCAAGCATGGCCACTGTTTCAAACTACATGTTTTTTCTTACTTTCTCTCTTCTCCATTTCTTTCTCTTTTCTTTCACACACAAAAAGAACACAGCAAGATCATACAAGCATTTCTGACTTTTACCCCCTGGTAAACTATAATCTGTGGTTCTGTTCCAGGCCTTCTTCCAGCAATTGCAGCGTCATGTGGTTCAAGATTCCCACATTACAGAGAACTGCATGTGGTGTGGGCTGCATGTTCCGTTTCCTGCAGATTAACTTTGTATGCCTCTCTTTACTGTGACAGGCTGAATTAGTCTAATGTAAATAAGCATCCCTAACTTTCAACAAACCTATGGCCCCTGCAAACTAAAAACCTTCATGGTTGAAAGTGAGAGAATTCCACCAGGGGATCTTAACTTCCTTCTCTTAAAGCTCAAGCTTGCCTTCCCACAGATGCCCCAGGCTCCGTGAGTTTGACTTCCCACATTTAAGAGTGACTAAAAAGCCATCTTCAAATTGCAACCATAAGCCGTTTCTCTTTTCCTCCTCCCACACACATGCTCCAAAACATCAGGAATTGGACTCTCCAGTGGATAAATCAGTCAGATTTCTCATTTAACCAGTCAGTCCCCCTTTTAGCAACACAGTAACACTGAAAAAAGCCAGAAGTGTTGTTCTGTGGGATGCATACTTTGTTGCAGTGAGAAAACAAAGCAGGAAACTGCTAGCTGACTGCAAAAAGGAGGTGGAGGTCTTTTCCCTGCGGATATGTGAATTTGACTCCTCCGCAAAAATTAGACCTGTCATGAAACCACATCCTGTCAGTGTTTACAGGGAGGTAAAAGCTTTAGCATGGCACAGAAAAAGCTAACTTTATGTGTGTGGCTTACAACATAGAGATTGAACATTGTGTAAAGTTTACTTTTTAAGCAATAAATCAGTCTATGGAAAGTTATTTTGAATAAATATTGTGGAGACATTTTTGTACGCTTTGGAAATGTTTATACAATGCAAACTTATTCTTGCTTCAACAGTTCTTTTAACCTTGATGGAATGGCATGGAACTCGATCCCTGTGAGACAGTCTGACAGTTTATCCTTCACACTTATTCTTGCGAAGCAAGAAGGGGACTGGAGTGTGATAGGTGTGTTATTGTTGCACTTTCAGTACAACTATGCTGGGTCATTCATGTGGTCTCTCTGATAAAGCTGACATCACAAAAACTATATTACAGCTTTGGTCTTATCACACATACCATGATGCAGACCCACATCCAGGTGCTTTTAAGTGTATACAAGTCAAGTTTTCATGCAAGAGGTACTGAGAAGAACAAATGCATCTCTATGCTACTATACATAGCACATGAGGAGGTAGACTTCATGGTCAATGAGAAGAGCAATGTGCACCTGGATAGTTGTAATAAATTCAGAATTGAATGCATGTGAGTAAATTTATGCAGGTAGGGGTGGGTGAGAAGTGCTTTGTTTGCTCTTATGTGTTTTATAAAGTGGAACATAAATGTAGTTGAGTAGTACATTCTCATTTAATATAAATATGTTATTCCTGACCTAATGACAAAGGGTGTTACTGTTGTGGATGCATCTTTTGGGTCAATTTATAAATGTAGCAAACCACCGTGCTAAATTTGGAAGGGAAGGTTATGGGTTTAAGGCTTTGGTGGGTTTTATTAATATCTTTAAAAATAGATCCATACTTCAGTCAAAAAATTTTAACACAAGAAGCTATTTAGTCTGCATTATAAGCCATGTTTATAAGCATTTTTATGAGAGTTGTGGACACATATGGCTAAAGAACCTGCAAATACTAGCATTTGTAATACCACTTAGCTTTTTTTCTCAAGTTAATATCTTTAATGTTTTTAGGAATGCAACAGCAGTCTGCATTTATTATTACAGATCTTTTGACTGTAATGTGTATTGCTCACAAAATATTGTAAAAATATTTTATTTAAGAGTAAACTCATCCCAGTAAACTTGTCACTGTGACAATAGTAATTTAAATCCAAATAAAGTTAATAGAATCAGTACCACAGTACTCAGTTTATTTCAACAGCAAAATGCTACCTGAGCATTAATACTATTAACTGAAGTAATTACAAGGTATTAAATGATGCATTTTTTTTGCAAATTTGGGCGTTGAATTATTGTTTTTGTGATCTTGAATTATAGCCGTCAATCGTAAATGATACAGTGTTACTGAAATATCGGCCTATAGGGCACCACGAGAATGATGCATGAGAGACCTAAAACATATCTGGTGTTACCTGTTGTGAGAACTAATTTCCCTTTGAGATAACTCATAAACTATGATTTCACTTCATGGGGATTGTTAACTGCATCTAGGGAAATAAAGTGAGCATTTTATTGGACATTTGAGTCAAACATTCTTTTTTTAAATGTTGTGAGAGCAGAGAGTTTGAACCCATTGCAAAGGTGTCACCAGTCACAAAAGCAATGTGTCACACACCACTGATGCTGAAAGCTCTCATTTCATCTTGCTAAATCTTTTAAAAACATACAACTCTATAAGGGTTAAAGTCAAAATATTTAGTAAGGCCTGTCATGGTCCATAACTCACAATTTAAATGGTCTTTAGTGACCCTGTGATCTTTGCACCTTAACACATAAATGTTTATTTACATCATTAAGGCCATAAAAGTAATAAATAAATAAATAAAACAAAAACTAATTAAATATAAAGCTGTGTTCTTAATGTAAGCAGTACAGCAGAATTATCTTGAGAATAAAACTGTTCCGAATTGCCTAATAATTTGAGGAAAATGCTACAAGTAAAATATATAAGCCTGCTTAAAAAAGTAACAGATTTCAGTGTTTATCACAGTGTAAGCTGATTAGGTTAAAAAAAACCACAACAATGAAAATAATTGTTTCATCTTTGTACTGCTCTTATTCTTATAGTCGGCAGTTTTGTGAATCAGTTTTTGTGCTGCACCCACATTCAGACAAAGACAATCTGTACAGAAATTTGGGTTATAACCTCGTTCTTGGCTCTAGGCAGTGGGGTTGTGAGAGAAGTTTCTTTCCCTGGGGGTCTCTTCCATGCCATCGCTCCCATTCCCCTCTCTCCTTTCTGTATATAAGAATATCCATAAATCACAGCCTCTGCAAACTCAAAGCAGCATTACAATTCTGTTGAACTTTCAGAATTTATTTCAGTGGTGTGCAAACACACCTTTTGCAATAGGTTAAAGAAAGTTTAGTCATGTTACTTTGGGCTGAGGCTTAAAATTGCTAAACACAAGAAATTGTTCAAACAACCGTCACACACTGACATCTAGACATGCTCACACCCGTCCCCCTCCCTTCCCTGACTTAAAGGCCAAAATCAACTACATTTCCCTCTCTTGGGCTTCATTAGATGGAAAAACATTAAAGAAAAATAAATGAACTAACCCTGAAATTGTTGTGCTTGCGTGGGAGACATCAGAATGCCCCAAAATAGTCTTTTGTAAGCCCAGAGGAATGAGGGTCTGCAAAGTTTCACCATACATGGGCCTGTTTTCTGTACCCAATTCCCTGCCGAAACCCTTCACCACACTTACCACAGTACCATGAATTGCTATGACTTCCGCACATTTTCTTTGTGGCTTTGTTCTGTTGCATTGTCCTTTTAAACATGCAGCCATTTTTGAAGGGAAAGCTAACGTTTTTTTTTCTACAGTGTGTTAGATTAGTGATGGTGAAAGATGACCTGAGTTTCTATAAAATAGAGGTAATTGTTTAAGGAGTCATTTGAAGCGTTGTTTGATTCTGGAAAAGCAGAAGTGGAAGAGCACTTCCCATTCACAGCTGAAGACTCCCACAAACCAGACTTTTTACAAAGTGGAATGACTCATAGACCTCCAAACTAAGAGTACATACAAAGTACACATTTATTACACACTTTATTTTGTCACTTCATCTCACCGTAGTGTCGTTGCTTATCCCTCTACCACTCACCTAATTATGTCTCTATCATTTGTGTGTGTGTAAAAGTGTGTGTTTGTGTGTGAGTACCTGTTCACGAGTCCTTGCCTATACAACTTTCTGTGCCAGTCACTCAATCAATATTTCTGTCAAAGGTTTTTCAAACGTCACTAAACAACTATGATAGCTGGGTTTATCTGTGAATGGCCAACAGATGGATCCAAGTGACTCAAAAGTGAATGTAGCTACAGCCAACAGAAACACTTATCTGGCACAAGGGAGTCAGTAGAAATAATCCTGTTTCTGGACTCTCTGACCTGCAGACGTTTAGTAGTGTTGGCACGTAGCTGGACCTGTCAGTGCAGCATCTATGGGAGATCTGTGTTTAATTTGCAAAAGCAGGCTTTGCCAGAATACAGAGAGAATAAAAGAGAGGGACAGAGTGGGTGGGGGGTGGTGGGGTGAAGCCAGTACTTTTGCTTTTGTATTTGAAAGAACATTTCTGTGTTTCTGAATGCTGATTAGACTGAGGCTGAAAGTCTTTAAGATATATGTTATTTCAAGTCTTTTTTGAAGCATCTTTACAGCTTCTTTGCATGTTGAAATAGCTCCGCACGTTGTTGCTGCTAATGTTTTCCGTTAGAAATGTTGTGTGAGCAAGAAAAACTGAGTAAGTCTCATCTGGGTCCACAAACCTAGCAGAATTTCCATCACTGTTATTTATAAAACAGTGAAGAAACATTCACTAGGTTCTCCGTTTCCATCTCCACTTTTTGGAAGTTGTCTATGGCAAAACTGTGAAAGATGCAACACTCTGATTCTCCCTCGTACAAAATTACTGCGTGGAAAAAAATGTTTTCATCAGAGTTTCTTGGTTTGTGTGTCCGGGCTTGTCCAAAAAGGGGTGTAGTGCTAGTAAGCCTTGGCATAAAAAGTGACAAGTAACGGTGATTTCTGTCAGGTTTTACTGGTTCTAGACTGTGATTGTGACAGTCAAGCCGAGGCCTGCCCTCTCACTTCTTGCCTGGGAACCAGAGCAGTGATGCCTGCTTGCTTAAGTGCCTGGCTGCTCTCGGTGGGAGCCGTTCCCATCCTACTCATCTGTTTATTATTTTCTTGTGAGGGCTTGTGTTGTAAGAGGCAAAAGGAAGGGGGGGTGGGGGGTCGTCCAAGTGGTGAAGGTCAAGTTGGAGGGAATCTTCTCCCATGTTTCATTGAAAGTACATATGGAGAAATGGATGATAGTCATAAACATGAACATAAATACAATGGAAACAGAGAAAACTGGTATTGCCATGATTAAAACATTATTATTCTGTAAGGTTTCAATTCTGACAGGCAGGTTTGTTGGGTAATTCAATGGTTACCCAAGAGCAAAACAAAGGAGGACGATCAACAGCGATCTTAGTCAGCAAGACACTGAATAATAAGCCACAAAGAGTAGTGGTTCAAAGAAAAAAAGAGATGTGTGCAAAAGTTTCAGTTTGCAACATACCTCCCTTGAGATATTGCACAATTTGAAATTAGGTGTTCATGATGTTTAAACATGTCATTTTTCATAACTGATAAATCATTATTCAGGTCTCTCTCTTACCAACAAGATAAGCGTTGAAGTGAGAATGTGACTGCTTAAAGCACATAGGATTTTATGAACTGAGTGCAACAAAGATCAGTTTTTCTATCAGTCTGTTGTTCCGTATGCTACCCTCAGGGCTTCTGGATTTAGTTGCACCATCGCTTGTAGGGTTTGTGTGTTGCAGCAAGTGGGCACACAGAGTGCATCTGACCTCTGAACTTTCCACAACCTCAAGAGGAGAAGCTTTTTTTCAACTAAGAAAGGGAATACCATCTTTCTGGTCCCACACGCTCCTCTCAAAGTCACATACCAAGAGATGCTTTTCCCACATGAACCAAACACATCACTCTGTTCTTTCCTGGTGTAAAGCCAAGAAGTGGGCGATCTCATGAGTGGGGTCCTGCCCAGTACTCATGGCAGACCTGACCCCTAGAAAGTATCACAGTTAGGCTATTCTCCACAGGTCAAGGGAAATATGGAGAGGTCCAAAATCTGCGGGAAAGGTCTAGTGCCTCCATTAAGACAAAAACATTTTGTTCTCATTTCATCAAAAATATTTTTATTCTCAAATGTTTTTATGACCCAACACCAAGTTACACATACTCTAACACACATAAGATATAATTGACAGGGAAATACTATTAAGGATAAAAATACTGTCACACAAACCTTGTGTATATGTTTAATTTTTCAGTCCTTATAACAAACATGTCTACGGTATTGATACCATCCCATTACAGAAGATAACTGTGCAATGCTCAGGGAAGAGTCACAATTTGGGTCAAGGAACAATGGTACATGTTACCTGATGTGAAGCATTTGAGTGTGGTTGGAAACTGGAGCATAGGAAACAGAGGTGATTGCAGAGGATATGCCAATAGTTGACACTTAAACACATTAACCTTCAAATTTGGATCTCATTGAACAATTGAAAAAAATATAACTATATAATACACCCTACATTTAACAGATAGAATGATTGGTACAAAAATAGGCTGTAAATAGTTTGCAAAGTCAGTTTACAGTAAATCTTCTTTTTGACAGTTTTATGGATCCGGCTTTTCATTTTAGTATAGTTTATACTCTGTTGATTAACTGGGCACCTTCCCTTGTAGACAAAAATGTCCATGCACAAACATTATTATAAAGTTATAATACATCTGTATTTTTTTTACTTTTTCATTAATTATTAAAAAGATTTTACTGCTAAAAAAGTCAGAATATTCAAATTACTCCTTCATTACAAAATAAACAAACAAATAAATAACCAAGCAAACAAACAAACAAAAAAAAAAACACTGCAAAAACTCAATTATTTTCCATATAAGAAATTTTAGAGAGATGAGTCTTTAGTGGTGATAAAACAGTTGCATATGTTAAAGAGTTTTAGCAGAACTGATTTGATTCCATTTTTTAATGTATCATCAGATACTCTGTGCTTGGAGTGTTGGATATGTCAAAGATCATCAATAAAATTAATTAGATGTTATTATTTAATTTTGTATTAGCCACTTCCTTTGGGGAATTTTGTGGTCAAACGTGTCCCACTCACCTCCTTTAAAACTACATTTTAAAAGATCTCGTTGTCATTACCATTTAAAATGTCGGTTTTATCATGAAGCTGTGGGACCACCAGAGGGATACTAAGATTTTTTGTGTTGGTATGTGTGTGTGTGTTCAATAAGTTTCTATCCAAAATCTAATCAAAATTTTAATAATCATAATTAACTTACCACACACAAAGAAATCACTCTTAGCTGCCCACAATTCTATAATATAACAGTGAAAAATGTTCCTTTTCAGTACAGAACATTTAAGGTTTAGTCTACTTGAGAACCAGCAGGTGGAGTTTGATTTTCTGTTATGATGTAACTTAAGATGAAGTCTCATTAGTTCAATTAAGAACTTAAATTTAGACTCAGAGACTTGCAAAAAATAAGTGCCAGAGTTGTTTTATGAGACTTTTTGGGCTGGTAGCAACTTAGACAACACTGACAAGCACAAAGTGATTTTGCACAATTTGTCCCTTTTAACAGTGGTGCAGTAACAGCCGCCGGGCGGCGGGAACCCTGGCGACTGATCCCTGGCTGCAGAAACTGGCTTTAGGGATGTGGAACATCACCTCTTTGGCAGGGAAGAGGAAGGAGCACGAGCTGGTGTGTGAGGTTGTGCGGTTCCAAGACATAGTTGGACTCACCTCAACACACAGCTTGGAACCAGTATCCTTGCAAAGGGTTGGACCTTCTTCCGCTCGCGCCTGCAGGTGTGGGCATACTAATTGCCCCCCGGCTGGGTTTTTGTAAGTTGGGGTTCACCCGGTGGATGAGAGGGTAAGCTCCCTCTACCTTCGGGTGTGGGGACGGGTCCTGACAGTGCTGAGTATCCACCCTTTCTAGAGTCCTTGGGGGCAGAGGTGGAGAACACTCTGCCAGGGGATTCCCTCGTCCTCTTGGGGGACTTTAATACTCATGTGGGCGGCAACAGTGAGACCTGGAAGAGTGTGATTGGGAGAAATGGCCCCCCTGATCTGAACTAGAGTGTTCTGTTGCTGGACTTCTGTGCTCACCACGGCTTGTCCATCCCAAACACCATGTTCCAGCATAAGAGTGCCCAAATGTACACACTGGGCCGCAGTTCGATGATAGCTGATAGGTATTGACAGACTAAGCGGAATGTGGCTTTGGCAGTTGCCAAGCCAAAATGGAGACTCTGAAGTGGGTTCTCCCATCTCCAGTGCTGAGGTCACTGAGGTGGTTAAAGAGCTTCTTGTTGGCATTGTTTAGGGGATGGACGAGATCCCCCCGAAGTTTCTTAAGGTCCTGGATGCTATGGGGCTGTCCTGGCTGTCATGCCTTTGCAGCATCATGTGGACATCTAGGACAGTGCCCCTGGACTGGCAGATTGGGGTGGTGGTCCCCTACTTCAAAAAGGGTAATGAGGGGAGGGGGGTGGTGGTGTCACACTTGTCAGGCTTCTCGGGAAAGTCTATTCAGAGGTCCTGGAGACTATAAACTTTCAGGGTCCTGGAGGGAGCATGGGCATTTGCGATCTTGGAAGCGGCATTCAACCATGTCCCTCTGGGACTCCTGTGGGGGGTGCTCTGAGAGTATGGGGTACCAAACTCCTTGTTCAAGCTGTCTGGTCCTTGTACGATAGGTGCAGTGCCGGCAGTAAGTCGGATTCATTTTCAGAGAGGGTTGGACAAACGCTGCCCTTTTATCATCGCTTTTATGTACATAATTTCTAGGAGCAGCCAAGGTGTTAAGGGGATCCAGTTTGGTGGCCTCAGGATCTGCTTTTTGCAGATGATATGGTTCTGTTTGCTTCATCTGGTTTTGATCTCCAGCCCTCACTCGAGTGATTCGCAGCCGAGTATGAAGCAGCTGGGATGAGAAACAGCACCTCCTAATCTGAGACCATGGTTCTCAACTGGAAAAGGATGGAGTGTCCTCTAAGAGTGGGGGATAGGATCCTGCCCCAAGTGGAGGAGTTTAAGTATCTTGGGGTTTTGTTCACAAGTGGGGGGTGGGGATGGAGCGTGAGTCAGGTGGATCGGTGACGCTGCATCGGTCTGTTGCGGTGAAAAGGTTGCTCTATGTCCCTACCCTCACCTATGGTCACGAGCTGTGGGTCGTAACTGAAAGAATGAGATACTGAGTACAGGCGGCCGAAATGAGTATCCTCTGCAGGATGGTCTGTGTCTCCCTTAGAGATAGGGTGAAAAGCTCTGCCATCCGGTAGGGACTCAGAGTAGAGCTGCTGCTCCTCCACATTGAGAGGAGCCAGATGATGTGGCTCGGGCATCTGGTTAGGATGCCTCCTTAATGCCCCCATGGTGAGGAATTTTGAGAAAATGTCACTGCTTCTTAAGAAAATGAATTTTTAAGGGATTAACGAAAAGAAAATGGTGCTTAAGAAATGGATCCTAACAGCTAAGTTCCAGTAAAATGTGCTAAAAGAAAGAGAAAATAAAATAAAAAACACCAGAATTTTACTGTAAGACAATTTTACTACCTTTTAAAACAGTTATATAAAATAACTTAATCAAGTAACACATTCGGACAATCTTCAATCCTACAGTCAAAATGATTTACTCATAAAAACAGCACCAGTCAAAAAAATGAAGTGTTAATAACATCAATCTCAGTGTGAGGACTTATAGACATCTCAGGTGTATCTATAACAATAAAATTGTAAATTAATTGCACTTATATATTACTTTTCTAGAACTGTTAACCACTTAAGGATTTATACAATACAAGCTTCATTGTACACAAGGATTTCACCACATTCATACACTCTTTCTTTATAGAAAAAAAACTATAAACCTAAACATATCACTTATCACATCACCAGGAGGACAACAGAAATCTTTTCCCTCAAGGATTCTCTTTACGTTATAACATCCCTTCAGCAACCGAAACCATGGCTGTGTACAGACAAGCAGTGTTAATCTGTGTTAGTGTCTGTTGGGAAAGACACACTCTGCCTACATGGCTGGACTGAGAAGCTGGAAGATGAATGTGAGAAACCTAAAGAGAAAACAAATCAGGACAATGTTAATGAAGGTAGACAAACAGATAAGGCAGCATTGGGATGTGATGCAACAGAAATACAGAAAGAGTGATAGTGAAGTGATGAGGGGAAAAGCTGTAGTTTGTAGTATCAGTAAATAAAAGGAGCTGAGGCAGTGGGGGAACAGCAGGGTGAGAGGGAGAGCGGCCAAATGACAGAGGCGTGTTTGTGTTCTGATTAGGCCAAGCTAAATGGAGGCGGCTCACCAATGGAGATAACCAACAAAGACATCTCTTCACTGAGGACAAATCTACGAACATCTTTTCATGGTCAATAGACATTGGTCTTCTTTTGTTTTGATGAAGAAATTAGGAGAAAAAAATCTGCCTTGACAGAGTGGTTGTGCAGTCTAGGACCATGTGTGTGTGTGTAGGAAGCATTTTCTTTGTTCTATATGTTTAAAGTGAAGCCCATAGCCACGTGATCATAATGTTCCTATAAACTTGCATTTTGAATGTCTGTTCATTCTCACCCTAGTTGCCAAGATGTGATGCACTCAAGCTGAATAAACAATCACGTCGGCTCTTTGGACTAAGACAGGCTTCCTGGCATGGGTGTGCCTGCACCCTGATTGGTGTATCGTCTTTATAGTTGGCGAGAGTGAATGGATCAAATCCGCTGCAGTGCTGATCAGGTCCTGAACGAAGTTTTCTCTCTGGCAGGGATAGAAGGCTGGGATAACGCCAGGGTTGCCAGGCAAGGCACCACTCTTCTTAATGTCTGTCTTTTGAGTCTTTTTTCTGATTCATACACACATACGCATTAACACCCACTAAACTCACTCTCACGCTGTGAGAGGCACAAGGAAAAAGCAGGCATCCTTGGGAAACAAATTAGAGGGATGGTCATAACTGGGTTGGAGATACTCATTACTGGTGTTGGTCAAACCAGAAAGCAAAGCATATTATCTTTCTGTAAATTAAGAAAACATCATATTCCCAGACATTTAATTACAGCACTAAAAGAGAGAAAGAACTGATCTGTGGTGGAAGAGGGTGAAAAGAGAAGAGAAGAAATGCGAGGACAATGTTGAGAAGAGTGCATTTTCCCACTTTACTGCTTGTGTTGTTTTCTTCTTTATGTTTTCAAAAGTTTGTTTATCTGACTTGGTTATGCTTCTTGTCTATTCTTGTACATAAACAGGAGTTTCAGGTTTTGAGAGATTTGCAGTGACATGATTCAGTAGCTTTGTTTTCAGACTAATCAAATGGAATATTACACCAATCTGATTTCATTGTTTGCACACACACACACACACACACACACACACACACACACACACACACACACACACACACACACACACACACAAAAAAAA
>JBAMHV010000022.1:14144969-14166174 GCA_037177535.1 Pseudomugil gertrudae
ACACACACACACACACACACACACACACACACACACACACACACACACACACACACACACACACACACACAAACAGATCATGTTACCCCAACTCCCATTACTTCATCTTTAAGCCCAAGGCAATCAACCACCATGTCCTCTTTTGAAATTTACAATGCTTTTACACAGATTAAATTCTCTAATCACAGAGTCTCACACCGACTGGAACGGGTAAATTTAAGAGAATGAACCAAGCAGAACCTAAACAACACAATTGGGGGCAAATTGAATCCTGGTCTGGAAATTCCAGTTGGATTGTTTACTTTCTGGAAGAGCAGTGAATGGAGAGGGAACAGCACTAACGTTGTGATTGTGACAATAGCAAGTCTGTGTATGTAAAAATTTGTTAATGGCCAGCCAGCAAGAGTCAAGATTCTTTTGATTTATTTGTGCTCCAATCAATCCTGAATGGCCTAACAAACAAGGATCTCAGCTCAGAATGAGGGATGATTCCCACCCTCTGCATGTGTGAATAAAAACAAGTGACCCAAGCTGGGTCTGTGAGAGGTCACTGAACAGTAGAGTTATGGAGCAGAAGAGAGGGCAAACAGACAGTGGGACTGGGAGTAAGGAGGAAAGAGCAAAGGAATGGAGAGAGGGTGGAAGCTGTGTGTTTGTTTCTTCTTGTGGACTGCTCTAATGGACCCTGCTGTCACAAGGCAACCTTGGGCTTCTCTTATTTTGACTATATAAAGATGAATAGCTCCCCACAGGCCCAAGCTCAGCTCTGTTGGCAGTTATATGTCCCATGGTGACTAAATGTGCAGTCACATGCACGTTAGGTAAAAGGTGACTGAGCCCCAACTTGTTTTTCAGCTCTCATTTGTTTAAACATATATTGGCATTTCTACCGTTTTTTAAAATTTAGCTTTATTCAAACTGGATCCTTTAGAACAAGCATGGTAATTACAGAAACCAATTTGTGGAGCGTGATTCAGACCCATGTTGACCTGGGATCAGTCTGAAGCACTTCTGTCTAGACAGAGTAGCATCCTAGAGCTCTTTTTCTTTTAATTTGTTTTTTTAATCTTTTACTACTTATCCATTTCTACTTTTCACAAGTCATTTCTCTTTTTCTGACCACTGCAATTTAGTTTTGTATTTGATTTAAAATCGAGTTACTCTGCTGATTATTAAAATGAGAGGAAGATGTAATAATGTTGTATCCAGATGATTTGCATAGATACTTTTGTACATTATGCTAAAACTTACTGCAAAGATTACCTACTTTCCTTTTATTGTTGCTGCACATACATGTGCAGAAAAAAGTGGCTGATTAGTGGGCACATGGTAAAGTTACCCAACCCAAAGTATGCAAATTGGCTTACAAATTGCGACAAGACCTAATAACTACATCATGCTACCCTCATTATGTTACAATTACATTCTTGATTAGGACACAAAAGTCCATAACAATAGTTTGATAAGACCTGTTGCTTAATGAGACTTTGCTGTAACTCCTGTATTCATTCAGTTTGAAAATAGGTCTTCCATTCAGTTCCAGGCACCCCAATTCTAATTTTCCCAAGTGCAACACATCCCACTCTTTGCTGCCCAAAATCCTCTACCCACCCACGGCCATTAGCCCTCAGTGTCCCACATTGGATCTTGGCATCCTTCTGAACATTCAGGACGTACAGACTCCTCCCACAACCTCCTCGGCCCTCTACCCACCCTTTCCCTACCAACCAGCACACACACCCGTTTGATTGTGATTGACAGTGTCTTTGTTCCATTGTGTGGAGCTGTCGCCTCTGATGAAGACACATATACAGGGCTAAGGCACTCCACTCTTTGTACACTCCTCAGAAACTACAGGTCTGCAACCAGTTGCTCTATGGACATACCATAACTTCCATGCATAAGCTCTGTGGGTGAGTATGACAGACACAGGCACACCAACAAGCCAATCAACAAGATGGTGCAAGATGTGCAGGAATGACAAGGTGACGCAGACTGGCCTGCAGGCCTCTCCCAGTGTAGACCAGGACCATTGGGTCCAGGCCTGATGGGCAAAGAGGGCCAGCTGGAGAGGGAGGCTCGGGGCTGTGCAATGTGTCTGAGGTTGTCATTAGTTTTCACCCCTCCTCAGGGATGGGAACCAGGTCACATTCTCTCACACGGCACAAAGCCGGGTGTGTGTGCAAGAGTGGTGGGGGTTCAAGGGAGGGGTTTTGATGGGGGCCAGGCCATGACCTCTTTATATCCATCAACAGATCACTAACTTGGCCCATAGACATGCTTGTATAACAACTTCACACACACATTCACATGCATGCAAACACATGCTAATATCTGCGCATGTGCACCGATAGGCACCCTCACAAAATGCATATGCAAAAACTAGTATGTGCTCTGCTGGTGGCCTTATATGTGTTTTGTACTCAAATGTGGTCTCAAAAGTCTTTGTCTTCATGGATATTGTTGTTGCTGTTTCTACACCTGCTGCTTAATAATATCTATGTTCTCAAATCTTTCAAAATGTTCAGTATAAGTTAATGGAAAATAAGTTGAATGGAAGCAATGAAAACATGGTGGATGCAACCAAAGCTCCAGATTGCAGTTGTTTATCACGAGCAAGAACAAGAGTCACCCACAGGCTTGCACATGGCAGAATAAGTGCAAAGTTGAATTTATCAACTAATTTGCAGTGGCTCAGCAGTACCAGTATTGACCTGGAGAACTAGGACAATGGAAGAACAGAACAAAACAGTTTGTAGGTATTATTTCTACCAAACCGTTGTTTGCTGTGACACCCAAAATCTCTGAAGAGAAAATGATGTATAAAAGGGAAGTACTGCCCCCTTTTGGTAACTAATAAGTCTTGCAAACTGTTAAAAAAATATGCAGATGTATATCATTGTTTTAGAAAAGAAGTACTGACAATCAAACTCCGTAATTACAGATTTTTAAAATATACTTAAAACAAAAAATTATGTAAATCAAAACTGAATTTATTTTTAATCAAATATCCACGTTAAAAATATCTGACCTGCCCTTTATTAAACCTTTAAAAACATTCCATTTATCAAGAAATTAAAAAGAAATTAAAAACATGATTTAACAGCAGTTATGACCAATGAACACTACAATTAAGGCAAACATTAAATTAAGGCATGTTACATTAAAAGCAGATTTATATATTCTGACTCTTGTTATACTCATCATAAATCATGTGAGCCTGAGTTTGGAGCCATAAGATACAACTTATTGTACAGTTAGTTTTAATTTTCTATGATTTTCATTGTTTCTTGTATTAAATGAGTTCAGTTTTTTTGTTTCTTGTAGCTCATGTTTTGTCCATGTTCTCTTCCTCTCAGCTTTTTTTTGTGTTGCAAAGTAAAGCAAGGGCTTCTTTTCTTAAATGTGCTACTCATTGCCTGTGTTGGCATTGTAGAGTATGCCTGCTTCTCTGTCAGAACATGAAATCACCTTGCACATAGCATGTCTGTGAATGAAAACTTGTGCAATCGTGCATGTTGTCTGACAAAGCTTATTATGGTAGTGTCTTTAAACTAAAAGGGGCCTGCTCTCTCCAGGTTATGGCTTCTCCTACATCTGCTCAGCCGTGAACCTCGGAGAAAGACTGAAGAGCTGGGAGGTTATGGTTAAAGAAAGGATTGAATGCTGGCTTCAGTTGGGAGAGATGGTGCGTCTGCGCAGACAGCTGCACGTCAGGCACTTCAGGATGCTCATGGTTATGTGCATGAGAGGCCCAAAATTGAAGAGTAGATTGTAGAAGGTGTTCACAGACAAGCCACCAGTCTCATCTGCATATTTTAAGGCCACGATGGGTGTGTAGAGGCTGTTGGTCAGATTCCTGAAGCGAGGGCTGTCTGACTCAATAACTTTCTTAGTGCACTGGCGGAATAAGAAACAACAACAAAAAAATAGATGAATCATATTTAATAATATGATTCTTAAATCCTGGTTTGATCAAATGGGAGGAATAAAGTCAATCCCTTACTTTAGCTATGTCCTCAGGCGTCTGGCCCATGGCTTCAAATATATCTATGGATGATGGCAGGTAAACATCTTTAAAATATCGAACTGTTTCTGCGTCTACTCCTGGATACTCCATCTTATCCACTTCCTCCATCATTTTTGTCTCAAATTCGGTGTGTACGGGGCCAGGCTCAATCATGGACAACCTGAGGAGAGGCAGATAGAGAGTGTTGTGTGAAGCAGTGTTGATAAAAAAAAAAAGGTTTGTGAAGGTTCGACAGAGGAAAGGAGGTATTCTACCGGATATTGAACTTCATCAGTTGCACAGCCATACTCTCACAGAATCCTTCCATTGCAAACTTAGAGGCAGTGTAAACATCATTAAACACCACTCCTGATTGAAGAGCAAACAGGAAGATAAAAGACATCAATATGATCAAGTTTTAGTGTTCAACCAACACAATATATCAATCCAACTTTATTTACACATAAAGTATTGATCTAATTCAAATATTTGACAGATAAATGTTATGAAAGAGCCAGTCATATTACGAAACACAATTTGTTGTCTCAACCACATGATACATCCAGGTAAAAACAAATACTAAACATTTCTTGCAGATGCCTTCTATTTGATCTCAATCAACAAAATAACTAAAATAAAGTGGGTGTTAGTAGATAGATGTTTTAATGCTAGTTACTGATAATCAATGATATGTTAGAAAATTGTCATTGTACTTAAATATGATTCAATAAATAACACATACCCTGGAGGCCCATAACACTGCTCATGACCACAATGTGTCCTGCACGCCTCTTCTTCATGTCTGGCATCACTTCTTTGATCATGCGGACCACGCCAAAGAAGTTCGTGTCAAATACTCGTTTCATCTCGTCGATGCTGATGCTTTCCACGGGTCCAAGCAAGCCCACACCTGCATTGTTGACTGACAGGAAGAACAGTTGATGTCATCATATCCAGCATTGCCACTATTCAGACTTTTCCTTTGTTCAAATTGTTCACGCCTGTGAGAGTACACACATTACTTGGTACTGCCACCAGATGTCAGTGTGTGACAACAGCAGAAAGGTGTGACGTAACACCAGCCCATGTACAAGGACCTCTGAGTGTCGAGTAATTATGAGAAAGGGGTGCAATGTCGGATTTAGGGTAAGATGGAGGCAGGTTTAAAAATAGAAGTAATATCCAGTCTACAGGTTTATAAAGAATAGAGGTACTTATTCAGAGGCCATTAATCCAGACAAATAAAATCCACTGGAGCACAAAATCCATTAAAAGGAGACCAAGTGCATTGTTGCTGACATCCACTGAGATTTCTGCTTTTCAGAACCATCATCTGCTTTGTTTTAGCTGTTAAGCTTGCAGATGAGGCAAAGAAGGCACTGTGAAACTGCAGGACTTCCAATGTGAGCTTTATCTGACTTATGATAGCCCATAATGGCCTTTTGTGGGAGCTTAATCTATTTGCCCACTGGAATTTCAAGACTTTCCTTTCACCCACTCAACTGGAAAACCACAGAGAATTTAACCAGTGTGTCAAAACATTTCTCCTCGGTGTCTTCAAATCTTCCTTTAAAAATTGTATTATAACATTTATTACATTGTACTATGATTTATCATGGTGCAAATTCTCAACCACAAAGGTATATTAAAGCATTTATTGAATGCAGACTGCAGCAGCAGGATGTGGGGTTAGAGACTGGGGGTTGCAGGCCTGTTTTCACTCACTCAGAATATCAATATGGCGGTCCTTAACATTGTTGATGCACTGCCTGACGGACTCATCACTACACACGTCTAATGGAAGCAACATCAAGGTCTTCCCATATGCATCCCCAGCTGCCTCCACAAGCTTGCCCTTCTTTTTCAGGTCCCGCATGGTGGCGATGACTGGTTGAAAGAGACAAAAGTGAAACATGGGTAATGTCAATAGATTGCCATCTGATTTAGTCTTTTCTTTAACCATATGATTGTTAGAGATAGTTAGTTTGTACAAACTTCAAATATGCATTTGTTCCAGTTATTAATCAATAGCTTCTGCATTCACAGTCCCCGCTGCAGTGGGGGTCTGTTTTGCCTTAAACCTACAGGATTTGCTGCTTTGAGGTCTGTAAATCTTTTGGAACATTGATGTTTTTCTGTTCATTTGCTTGTGTGTTTATGACCTTATATCATTTTTCAGTTTAAACCATTATAGCCCAGTAACATAACATGCTATTTTTATTTGGCATCACTTTATGAGTGAACTTTGCGCAAAATCCTGTTCTTTTGCCCCTCAAAGGACATCAGAAAGCAGAGGTTTACTCTTTAAGAATTATGACATTTTACCAAAAAGTTTGCCTGTTTTTCCCCTTTACGTTGCATTAAAATGAAAAAAAGACCTCATTTTTAAAATAGGCTTTTCTTATCATTTCTTTCATGGGTTGAGTATTTAAGTGTTAATTCTGTTACAAAATCACAGAGAAATAGTTAGGAAAAGTACGGTTTGGTGACAGCAATGACTGTCATTTGCATGGTCTTTGCAACTCTCATTACCTCGGGATGAACTGGGGTGTAAATTAGTCAAACTTTTCTCTGATTGTTGGCTCAGTTAAATAACCAGTAAAATGTTTAACATATCTATTCTTTTCATTTCAGTTCCACGCTTTTATTATATATCATATGGCACTGATATATTAAAAAGAATAAATATATGTGTTTGTGTGTGTTGCTGTGGACTGCAAAAATCAGCAGACAGCATTAACACACACACACACACACATATCCACACATGTAGATTGGACAGAGTCACAGTTAGGGTCAAAGTTCCCATGAGGCCACGCCTGCAGGACACAGAATCACTTTCCTGTGAACTTCAGTCACTTAACCTAAATACAAAGCAGAAACATGCTACGACCAGCTCTTATTGGCACATTCTTTACTTGACTTCTTCCACGTTGTTTGTCTTGCTTATGGTTTGCAGGGAGTTTACCTAACAAAGGAAAAGGAGGCAGTGCAGTTGCACAATGACAGTGAACAGAAGTAAACAACCTCATATTCTCCGATTCATCTAAATCTACCTGTTGTCTTTGGGGGATTTAAGTGATGTGTGAGCACAAACAGGATTGTTAACTGATTAAAAAAAGCTTTATCACGTTATTTTTACTCTTCAGCACATTTTATGTCGCAGCCATTTCTCAGAATTTTTGCGGGAGATTATTTGTCTTTACAAGCTGCCAGTGACACTGTAGTTAGAGCTAATGTTTTGTTCTGAGAATCAGGTGTAAAATGTAAGCAACAAAACAAAGTATGTATTTACAGAGTAGTCAATAAGTGAAACATTGTTCTCCTGCATCCTAAAGTAAACACTCCTGGGCACCTTAAACCTTCCTGAATACACCACATTATGTTGTAAACACAGGACTTTGAGGCCTATTTGGAGTTTTGTGTTGTTACACCACACAGTGTAATATTTAATCTGTTGAGTTTTCTAGCAGATCAGCCTCAAGATGTGGATTTATTAAAAGCAGCTCACAGCAAGGAACAAATTCTCCTCGACCAGTGTTAGGAGGGAGAGGAGCAGTTAACCACTTATGTTTTTCCTAATTTATTTCACAATAATAAATCCTTAGCTCTGAATAGAAAAAAAAACAAAAAAAATTAAGTACCCTTGCACAATTCTTTCTGAAGTGGTAAAATGCTAGCATCATAACTTCACTCATCTATTAATTACATGATGCATACTGCGGGTGCAGACACACATTCCTGTGTAGTCACAGCTAAGAATAAAATCTTGTCACAGGTCTTGAGCCAAATGTATACCAATAGGGGTTGCTGAGGTGATGTATAGGCCCCTGAAATGAAAAGGTTTAGATTCAATTCACATTTTCTACTGTAGCGTTATTGATGGCTGCAAAACAGGAGGGGATCATAGACCAACAATGTCAAAGTGGGATCTGCCAGCTCCCCTGTGTACCAATGAAGACTTCATACAAGAACCTCACTTCAGTGAACCCATGCTTGTACAGGTCTCAAACTTTGTCCCTCTTTCTACAATCACTGCAGTGGGAGGACTATAGACACATTAGACACGGCACTAAACTGGAGCAGGCCTCTACAATTCATGGAACTAAAAGGGGTCTTTGTGCAGGACAAGTCAATTGAAAGAGAACTGACAAGACTCCTTTTCCGAATCTCGCATTGGCAAGCGTCATCCTTCCCTGGAAGAGGCGCTTTCAGATAATAATAGGTGGAATAAAGGGGCCACTAAATCCCAGCACTGACAAAGTGGTTATGATTCCAAAATGAGATGTACCAACTGGAAGAGTGAACACATAAAATCATATGTAAGAGTAGAGACAGAGCGCTGTGCGCGCGGCTCAGTAGAACTTTCTGCGTAAAGGCATTGATAGCAAAGTGTTGGAGGAAAAGTAAACACGACCACTCTAGTCTTTCAAGCGAGCCACACTCTTATGGACTTGCTACTGATAGGTCGGACCAAAGAAACAATGTCGAATAAAGCGCATTTACCATGGTAACGCTTCTTTTCATCATTGGCCAGCGTGACGGCAATTCGTAACCCGATGCCCGAGGAGCAGCCGGTGATCAGCACAACTTTTTGCCCACTGTTCGCCATGATTTGTCCGGTTAGACGCCGCTGTGTTGTTCAGCGGTCCTCTGCTCCGGATGGTCGCTGCGGAGGGAGCTACCGATCACCGGACCTTTAAAAAAAAAAACCTAAAGCGGATCATGCAGCCACTGCAGCCATGTGAGCGCCTGATTCAGTCACATGTTCAGTAAAATCAGTAACCCAAAAAAAGACGTGACATAACACTTCTTGTTGTTTTAAAAACGTGATGGGTGCAGCCCGGTCAGAAAAAAAAAAACATGTAGCCAAGTTAATTCCTTTAAGAAAGTAGGTTCGTGCATGCGCACACGTGCGCGTTGCAGAGGGGGCAGTGCCTGATTTCTGAGCTGTTGACCCCACAAACCCACAACTGTAACACTCACTGAGTACAGATAGGGTTTCTACACCACAGTTGACAACTTAAAGTTTATCCCATTTATTTTCAACATTGTAATTTGTTGATGAAAATTATCTTAAATGACAGGCAGAAAGATTTTCTACCTGTGCATGTGAGTTTTTATTTATTTTCCAACATACTTTTTTTTTTTAAAAAAAGTTGCTATTTTTTTAAACCTGGTCTAAACCATAGACCCAAATCAAAGTTTCATTTAGCTCCAGCTGATTTGTTCATAACATTTCTCATTCTTGGCTGACCAGAAGTTATGTCACAGCGTTTGAAGTTACATGTACTGCACTGCCATCTTGTGGTAAGAGAAGGAACTGCACACACGAGTAGCATTGCGTCTCTGAAACGCATGAAGTAATGCTATCTGAACTACTGTAACCCAAATGATAACACAAATTACATATGTGAGAAGAAGCGTCTGAACTTGGTTTTTCACTGATGCTATCAAGTGTTTTGTTGCCTTGTGGACTTTGTTCTCTGATGTTATAAGGGGTCAAAGTTGCTCTGATAAGATTAGACTTTTTCTCTCCAGCGGAAAGCTTTATCCAGATTCTGTCTTATTGGGGCCTGTTGCTACATATGATGCAATACCATGCAAACTGCAAATCACAGTTTTTAACATCAGATGACTGTCAGTTTATGCTTTTTTTTCCAGTATAAAAGCAATATGTGATATGAATATATAAGTGTGTTTCACGTCATTCTGTTTGTATTCACTTTAATGATTTTGCATCAGTTTAAATGTCACAACATGGTACAACAAAAACATAGCAATCTATTACCATAAATACAGATATTTTAAAGTAGGCTACAAAGATTTTTAGCTGAAAGAAATGGTCTGAATCTTTAATGTTTTATACCAGCCAAACTCTTGCGTATTGACTAAAGGAATAATTTGCATATTTCGTTTCTGTTGTGTTAACTGAAAATGAGATTACAATGCTGGGTATTTTCCAAGCTTTTTGTTTCTCATCTGGAGATAGTCCAAGCCTTTGATGAAGCTCCAAACCATTTACATGAGTTTGGAGTCTTTCCTAATTTTTTTCCCTTCCTTTGAAATCTGATTACATATTCCACAGATTCATTTAATTTTAACAAGACTTTCTGAAATAAAATACTACTCTTTCAAAGCATCCTATATTCATATCAGGAATGTGAAGTGCCCCCCTCCCCCCATCTTTCCTTTTAGCATCATGCCTGGTCATGCCATTTAACTGTTCACTCTAATTTTGAGAGGTATGGGGCTTAGTAATCTGATTTGATCACTTTTTGCCTATAAAAATACTTCCTGCCTGTTGTCATTGCCCTGTTTACTCTTACTGTTAATCAACTTATCACCACTATGCTTCTTTTAAGGAGTGGTCATAACCCAGATTTAGGAGAGGAACCCAAATAGACACTGGGGTCAATAATGTTTTCTCTAATAGAATGATCTTATTAATTTAATCTTTACATTCCTTTTGACTTCCATGTCAAACAAGCCTGATTGATAAAAAACTCATTCAATTGATGTCTATTTAGCAGATTATAGTGTTTACAGGTTTGTAACTTTTAATGTGTTATCAAATGAATTTAATAAAATTAGGAGAAATAAAAAAAAAAACAAATCAATCTGCTTACAAGGAGATTTATGTTTTCAAATTTGTACTACATTAATTAAACACATTATTTAGTATAAACTGGTGTTTAAAGAGGGTAATTAAAATATAAATTTATTTAAATGTGCAAATAGATACAGTTTTTAAAGCGACTGTAACTAGCCAAACAAAGAATGCATTAATGCACTACTGCTGGAGGATAAACAATATTTTGCTGACAACATGAAGCCTGTCACAGATTTAATGGCCACTTCCCTCTTGCTGTCTTGCGAAGCTGATGCCTGCTTATTTTAAACACCTCTAAGCTATGTGACCCCTAAGCTATGTGAGAGCCGAAGCTAAAATATACAAACAAAACTTAAATTGACTGCCCCATATAAACAACAACAAAAAAGAAATAAAGTAAAAGAAGATGCACATCTAAGCTGACGGCATATAATAATAATAATAATACATTTTATATCTAGGCTCCTTTCAGGACCCAAGGTCACCTTACAAAACAATAAAAATAAAAAACATGAGAATTAAAATCATACTACATGCTATAAAGCAGCAGTCATTGCACTAACATCCATCCATCCATTTTCTACCGCTTTTCCCTGAACGAGGTCGCGGGGGGGCTGGAGCCAATCCCAGCTCATAATGGGCGAGAGGCGGGGTACACCCTGGACAGGTCGCCAGTCATTGCACTAACATTTAGGTTATATTTATATCATTTTAAGCATGTGGCTAAAAGTTCTTGTGTAGGTGAGATAACTGTCAGAAAAGACCAGCAAATCATACACAGCCAAAAGCAGCCACAAAAATATAAAATTCTGGTCAGAAATTACTGAAAAGATGATCATTTATATATATTTCATTATATTACATATTATTAAATTAATTGAAACTATATTTGTTTTAATGGTACTTATGCAGGCAGGTGTAGAAAGTGGGATGGAAAAACTGAATAAATGGTAGAAACCTATGGTCTACCTTAACTTTAACTACCGTAAGCATTTCAGTGTGATGGACTGGCGACCTGTCCAGGGTGTACCCTGCCTCTCGCCCGTTGACAGTTGGGATTGGCACCAGCCCCCCCGTGACCCCGATCGAAAATTTGGTAGAATCCAAAGAAGCTATGTTCATGGTTTTAGATGATTAAGGGAACTCAGAGATCATTGCTGGAGCTAAAATGACATGCACTTTAAAAAAAGCAGTCACTAAACTAATGCTGTAAAAACATATTTATGCCTGAGAGTCTAGGTTTACAGTTGGCCACAGAATTTTATGTTCTTTTATAATATAACTTAATAAAGATGCTACAGGAGGACTAAAGGGCATTTGTGGCCATTTATCACCAGACATTATGTAAAAAAGCTAAAGTATGCTGCCAGATTAGAGTCCAAGCAAGTTTGCTTTCTTGCTTGCTTTTCCCCTGTGACTCCGAATAAAGTGGACAGGTGTGGATGGAGATGAGGAAAAGGGTTGGTCAATCATTGATGTCTTCTTGCCTTCCAGCTATTGGTGAGGAATTTCAGCAGTCTGAGCCACATGAGACACACAAGAAGCTAGAGTGAAGATGAAAGATAGGAATAATGCAAGTCCCTACATGCTTCTCCTGGCCACGCACTCTGTCTGACTCTTTTCACCCCAAACTTTCTCCTTAATGTCTTTTCTAACACATGTCTATACTTATATGCTTCAGCTACAGGAAGAACACTATACCTACCTCAAAATTTCCCCTCTCTACAATACCTCTGAACAATGTCCAGCAATGCTTCAGGGCAAATTATCTCTATCCTTACTACTTAAGTTCAAGTCAAATACATTAACTCTTCCATTCCCTCTTTTTTTGTGTAGCTTAATAGTCAATTTCCTGTGTACTGACTTTAAGGACACTTGAACAGATGCTGCTGGAACTTTCACTGCTTTTCCAGCTCGACATTATGATGTCTGGTTTCATTTACCATAATTAAAGATGGATTGCATGATTAGAAATGTTCTTTTGGATGTACAAAGCAGTTGAATGTAATAGCTGATCCGTTTACTTCTTAAAACGTTTTTCTTTTGCTCTTTTACCTAACCCTAAAGTAATATCTCACCACTTGGAACATCAGATTGCCCACTGACTCACTTGGTTTGGTCCTCATGCTTACACAAACTCTGCATGCAGTTGCACAGGACAAGAGTAAGACTTTGGCTGATGCCACTGAAAGGATAAGGGACCCTCTCTGTGTGAAAAGGCATTGGAGACTGGAATGTTTGCCACAGATCAGGAGTGGCGCTTTTTACTCTTTTGTGTGCAGTCTGCAGAGGAGGTGTGGAATGCAAACTCCACAAGAACAGAGGCAAAGAAAGAAAGATGAAGAGAAAGAGTAGCTGGGGGTCGGTGCATGGGAGGGAAACTTTTACAGGGAAGGAATGGGTGCAAAGAAAGGAGGGAAAGAGTTTTCTGGGATCTGAGACAGAATGAAAACACTTTTAATTGAGAGATGGTGGTGGAAGAGAAGACCAAGCACAGCACCAACATAAGAGTTAAAATTATTGCTGCAGCTGCAGACCACACATAATGAGCATTAAACTAAGAGTGCCTTGAGAACAGAAACACCCTGGAGATCATTATTCCGTTTTTTAGCATCAGTGAGAAACATTTTTTTGCACTATGCAATTGTGCTATGTTTAGATACTGTTGTATCTTGGTAACAGAGGATGCAATCAAACAAAAGAACAACAAAAACTAGCATGGTGTCAGTTACATGTGATCACAGGAAAAAATTATGCATAGACAAATTTCCACAAGGACAGTTTCAGGACGAGGCTGTTGCCCTTCAGTGACTAAATCATTTACTCATTTTTAAAGCACTTTAAAGTAAAATTAATGGCTAGAACTTCACAAATAGCTGAAGGAGAGATTTCAAAGAAATGTTCCCCTTGAATCATATGTGATCTTTCTCTTAGGTGTTCCTACTAATACCAGTTTAAATGCTTTGCCATAGAGATATCATGATGATGCCTTATGCTGTAAGGAAAGAGGAGGGTGCACAACAGGTTAAGCATGAGTATGGTCGCTGGTTTTGTTTATTTAGTCTACTTGTTTGAGCAGATCATTTAACAAGCATGGTCCTTAGATGTTAATTAGCTTAGCCTCCCTAATCTGTAATGATTATAATTATCACCAGACTGACAATAGCATTTACTTACTAACCCGGTGCAAAAAGGAAAATTTCAACACATGCTTTATCATGGTTAGGGTCCTAATTTGGCAACTTCATAAAAGCATAATTTAGCAAAAGACATCAATTTGTCTGACATTTTATTTAGTCTCAGTTTTGATGGTAATCTTGTTTCTTTCAACGAGGCTTAAATAAACAGTTCTCTATCTTAATTCCATATGCCAAAACTAGATCATGTAAATGTAGTGGTGATGAAATACCAAGCAACCAGTCTGGTTTTCAACTTCATTTTCTGCTAGATGATATTAAGGTGTAGTTTCTTGAAATATATATAATGTAAAAGCACATACTGTCTTGGAGATGATATCTCCAGCAGTCACTGGGTGGCACAGTCCCATTTCTGATTAGGTGTTTCCACAGGTCAGGCAGTTTAAAAGAACTGAAAACTAAAACTTTCTTCAGAATATTTCTTTCCACACGTGTTATGTGCAATTCCTGCAATTGACTTTATACCTCTGTTATAGTTAATAAACCTGAAAAAGTTTTTTTAAGGAAATAAATAAATAGCTTCAATATTAACATGTGATCTAAATAAAGTATGACACAGAATCCTAACACTATGACAAAATGCTATTTTAGTTCAAGGTCCAATTAAAAAGGCTGCAAAACTAATACAATAAATGGGTTAGGCTTTGTCACACACACAAACCATAAACATGGCCATACATCATTTTAAATCCTCATTATATCACAATGACAAAAAGGTAAATGTGAATAAATTACAATTAGTGGCAGTGGTGGTGTCAGATATGGGATGATTTACATTAAAATGGGATTTTTCATAATGACTCCATACCAGAAAAAAGCAAGGCTTTGAAAGTGTTTTTATTTCACATAAATCTTTTCATCCTTGGCAAGATATAGGACTCAATCTTGTCTTCTTTATGAAACCTCAAACACCTTTTTTCTCCTGATAGCTAGCCTGTTGTGGCATGTTCTCCATGCAAATATGGACTGCAGGCAGGCTAAACCCAAAGACCATCTTCAGTCTCTAATCCCTTCTCAGCTGCTGCTCTGTAGGAGGTTTCACAGTAGGACACTCTGCCTTCTCTTAAAGTGGTGACAGATGACTCAATTTCCACTCTCAGGGTGATTAAACAATGCAAAAAGTCCACAATCATATTTCAGCTCAGGGACCTTCATAAGGGGAAACATGTTTTGAGTTTGTAACACCTAATTTTATGTGTGATATTTGAACTACAGAACTGTTGGAGTAATTGGATCATTTTTACGGAAGTCTGTAATAAATAAGCTAAAATTATAACACGTCCTTGAGAATTTCCCTCTTTTTAGACGTGTGTGATAGATATACTTCCTGCAAGCTTCATAGATCCCCTTTTAACCTTGTGTCTTTTAAAACCTGTCAAAAAAACATGAAGTTTAGTGTCTCGTGTTTCTACGTGATTTTTAACAATCATGTGTTATCAGAATAACTGACTGTCAGCACGGTTTGTGCTCCCACTGGCAGTATAAACACGCATACATCAACTTGATAAAGAGCTTGTTTACATTCCGTTTATCAGTTTCAAGCACATGTGTAAAAACCCTCTTGATTAATCTGTATTGACAAAGTACAGCCATATTGTTAAGTAGATTTGGGTCTTCCTGCTCATCATAGCCATGTTTTGTGTAATAAAACATCGTTTAAATGTAAGCGTTGATTCATTCATGCTTAGTGCATGTGGGAAATCAGTCTGGGTATGATCAATGTAATTCTGTCAACCAGTGAAGAGCATGTTACATATTGGAAACAGAAGTTGTTGTTTTTTTGTGTTACACTTTAAGATGTACAAGTTTAGTAATAAGACAAAACCCACATTGCACATGCTCTGGATATATTTCTCACCAATAGCTCAGACTACTCGCTGGACTCTTAGTAACTATCTGCAAAAAGCTGCTAGGAATGTGGCAGTGATTCAGGGTGGCTAAGCTGGTACTGAGAAGGGACACGGTGTGAGGTCAAGGGGTCTGTTGTTTGCCCACCAGATAAACTCTAATCCGTTCCGTCATCAGGGTGTTTCTTATCAAACCTCTTCATATTCCTCACCTCCATGATTTCAATCAATTTAATTATTTAATATTTTTCATTTATGTATTTATGATGCCCTTTTCATACAGAATAAGTCCAAAGTGCTTTAAAACAAGTAATGAATACACATAAAAACATCACACATTCAAGTATAAAACATCTGAGTTCATTAACACATATCTGATCACACTCACACCTACACAGGCTGAACCCTGTCCCTGTCTATCCTAGTTTCTAGTTTCTGTCTGTGTAACTAAAACACTGATTAAAAAAAATAATGAAAAAAAATAACATAACTGGAAACACACACCTGAGCAAAAGCATCTGACTTAACGCTGAGGTAAGGAAACAGCCTCTTGTGGATCAGTCCACAATAGAAACTGCAGCATCAAGGACCACAGAAGTTGTAACTACAGGAACCGCACAGATCAGGACAAGCAGGATTACACACCGACAGCCAGGGCTGCAGTGCAGGACCCCAACAACCATGTAGGAAGATCTCTATGGCAACGGCCTTGCAGACTTAATTGGCATTGCTCCTGATGTGGAAGATCCCCATGAGGAAAACACTGGAGTTATAAAGTTAAAAAAAAGGCTTAAAATATGCCTAAAAACAACAAGAACAAACAAGAGGCCTTCGCAGCGCCTCCGATGCTCGGGCCTAATAACCATAAAGATAAGCATATAAATAGGTATAAATCAATAATTAATGAACTATTAGATAATTAAATAGATAAGTAAATGGTGGCAGCATGGTGGGCGCAGTGGTTAGCGCTCTGGCCTCACAGCAAGAAGGTCACTGGTTTGAGCCCATGCTGGGGAGGGTTGTCCAGTGGCCTTTCTGTGTGGAGTTTGCATGTTCTCCCCATATATGTGTGGGTTCTCTCCGGGTTCTCCGGCTTCCTCCCACCCACAAGACATGCATGATAGGTTAATAGTAAATGTATGGTTAAAGTGGCTGCTTATCATGTGTAAGTGATAGAATAGTGTGGAATAGAATAGAAATAAATCATTTAAATAAACTAAATTAAACAACCAACATAAATAAATAGAGAAATAAATAATACCAAACATTCTGACATATATCTCTTCTTGCAAGTGAAATATTTTTTATGCTTAGCTTAATTAATTCTTTATATTTACGAATGTTTAAAAAATCATGAATTCATTTTCTTTACCACGCAATCCAATTGAGGGTCACATGACGTCTTAAACCTTTTAACAAATTAGGAGGCGACATGCAAGGTGCACCCTGGATATGTCACCAGTCCATTGCAAGCCTGACACAGAGAGACAAACAACCAAGCACCTTCACATTCATGCCCAGATTTGAAAAAACATTTTAACTTAAGTTCTTTTAATCAGATGATTAACTGTATGATTAATATGCACCTGCAACTGTGATCTTTCATGTATGCTCTTTTTCTCCTTTCTGTGGTTTAAAATTCTTCTCCCTGAAGATGGTTTTGCTAATTTTTTCTGCTTTGTGAGATTTAATTTCCCAGTTACGTTACAAAAGCCTGCTGTTGCTTGGACTTTGGAAATATTATCTTTGGTAATTTTCCAATTAGCAAAGGTCTTTACAAGTCTTATCTCAGAGCATGTCTCAGCTGAATATAGTTGTCCTAAAACGAAATAGATATGGCACAATGAATTCAGCCTCCACAGTTCATCAACATCATATCCTGTTGGTTCAAGCCCTGATGGAGGATTGCAAAAGATGTGACCTGTCTCATGAAGCTTAAGGTGATCCAGAGTAGACTATTTGCTTTTTTTCAGCAACTCTTATTAGAATAGATATTTGCTTTATAATGCCAGCCTCATTGGAAAATTTTGCAAAAGGCAACATAAACTTAAATGTGTAATTTGTTAAACATTTTCTCTTCCTGACCAAAGAATTTGCAGGAACATGCTCAAACATATTTGGGAGAATAGCAACCATGTTGATATATTACTCTTTTCTTTTTCTTTAATTACATGTTGTAATAATTTGAGAACTCTAATAAAAGCTCTTGGCTGCTTAACAGTCCTTGAAAATCGCTGCTTAATTGTCTTTTTTAATGATGCTCTACGCATTGCGAATAGGAGACAGAGCTTGCCTTTAGGCAGGCCAGTGAAGTGCACACCCTGTCCTTATAAAGCTATAAAAACATGCAGGGTTGGTTCAATGATTGTCCTTCTGAAATAAAAGCAGACCTTTTTGGAAACGACATTACTTTAATGGTCATGTGTCCCTCTAAAATTACAAAGTTGCACATTAGTTGCATTTTCTCACATATACAAGCCACCCATGCCATGGACACAGTTGGCATTATACTTATCTCTAAAAACAGCCTTAATGATTCATCACAGTTATTGACAACAAAACAAATAGCCACTAATTTTGGACCCACCTGAGATTAGTGTAATCTATATAACTCTGCAATGTTTCTATGTGGAGTTTGGCATCTATGTAAAGCATTTTCCCAATGTATGGAAAGATACAGTGTTTTTTTAGTTTTTAGTGGAAAATGGTTTTTCAAAGTCTAACATCATTAATTATAGTTGAAAAATTCAAATTAATGTTGAAAAACTCAAGGTATTTGTTCATTCATATTATTTTTTTAAAAACGTGGTGGTGCAGTGGTTAGTGCTGTGGCCTCACAGCAAGAATGTTGCTGGTTTGAGCCCATGCTGGGGAGGGTTGTCCAGTGGCCTTTCTGTGTGGAGTTTGCATGTTCTCTCCATGTATGCATGGGCTCTCTCTGGGTACTCCGGCTTCCTCCCACCCTCAAGACATGCATGTTATGGTTATATGGTATCATATGTAAGTCGCTTTGGATAAAAGCATCTGCCAAATGACTGTATAGTATATTTTATTTTTGTTGGTTCATTTTCATCGCTCATCCAACACAGTCATTTTTTAGATATTGCTTATGCTCAGTAAAATAGCAAGTGATCAGTAAATATGCTGAAAATCATTTGGTTTGTAAATGTAAAAATTAATTTACACATAGGAACAAATTACTGGTTTTATTTAGAAGATTTTAGAACACTATAAAACCTATTGGAAATGGAGTTTAAACATAAAATCTAGGTTCATTTTCAGATAAGACAATGAATGTTATATGGTCTGTTCCACTTTGGTCCATATCAACACTCTTTTCTTTCCTGTCCTGTCTATCTACTGTCATATAAGCCACTGAAGCCCCGACATCCTTTAAGAGAATAAGCATTTTTAAGGAATTAATATATATTAATAAATTAGAGGCCTATTCAGGGTAAATGTTTGCAATAATAAATTGTATTGTTTTAGGTAATGGTTTTTGGCAGGTGTGCCTGCAGCTAAACTAATCGAACTGACTAGCCGTGTGTTGTCCTGTTAGCAGTCAGAAACCATTAACCTCAGGTGATTCAGGTGTTCAAGCTCCAGCCTGAGCAAACATTAAGAGCCAGATGCTTGACAAGCAAAAAGTATACTGATGGTGGAGATAACCTGATTTAGGGAAAAAATCTTTTAATAAGCCTGGATTGTTAAAATATTGAGGCATATTTCTATGAAGTTTAAAGCTTCAATGATGATGGGCAAACATGAGCTTCACTGCAGGTAAAAGTTTGGGTCTGTGGGTCATTCAACAATAAGTTATATCTCTATTTATCTTCATGATAATTATCACAATCATTCTTTCAATGCTAAATCTAAAGGGTGCTACTTGTGCGTTTTGGTCGATGCCCATGCTCCATCCTTTCAGTCTGCATTGGCTGGATCTGCAAAAGTCAAGACTCTTGACAGGTTAAGAGGTAAGAGTTGTACAACCTTTAAGAAGTGAGACCTAACAAATTACCTGAAGTAATAAACCCGATTTATGAGGTAGTTTTGTACTGGAACCGCTCATCCACACTCGACACAGTCCTATGGGAGGGAAGAGGCGGAGGTGGAGAAAGGAGGGAGGGAGTGATGGTGAGAGGGAGACACTGAATGAGAGGGACAGAAAGAAACTGAGGAGTCACCACAACAAAACTTCCCAAGCAAACAAAGTGGACCGACTTTATGTCTGTCTTTTCTTCCTCGAATGGCTTCCTAGTTCCAACAAACAGAACTTCTGCAGCATAAAGTTGTGGGTTCTTGTACAGACGGTGTCCCCGCTTTGAAGGATGGAGCATTTAATAAGGAGCAGGACGCGCAGGAGAATACAGCTATGTCTTTTTATTCTACTTCATCTAACGACAACACAAGCCGGTAAAGTATCCACAATTAAAACAAGGGAACTACAAGTACAATGAAATAATAAAGGAGATTTGACAGGTTATTCTTGCTGAAAGTGGTGCACATGTCAATGAAAATCTCATCAGTGACTGTAGCGCGAGTGATGCGCCCTTCCACTTTTGTATCCAAGTTTCCGCATGCAGCACGAACTTTTAGCGCAAATCCATGATTTTCACATTCTGTTTTTAATGTTTACTTTGATCCTGGTTTATTCGGTTGATTTCTAGGATATGATGGTGCAGATGTTCTGGTGATGCTGCAACTTGTCCAAAGGAGTCGCTTCAGGCTGGCATTCAAATTTCGGGTTGACTCAAATTACTGTCGGAAGTTGTTGGAAAGTCTCAGACCTGATTACTACTTTTATTAGAGAATGATAGATGGACAGATATTTATTATGAATTTGTACACTTTGACCTGTTGCTTCTCGTTGAGCTGTTTGTGCAGTTGTTGCGTTTTAAGTGCCAAGCCTAGAATGTGAACGCGTCCTTTCTGCGTCAGGTGCTGTTTCAGGGGGATGCAGCCTGTGATGTCATCTTTGAGTTTGCTTGTGACCGGCGTCGGTTTACTGCGAATAAGGTTTAACGTTGGCTTGAGAACGACGTGAATGGGTGAACACTGAAAGAACTGAGTAGATTAAAATTCCTGCATGGATTTGTTTAATGTGCCCTTCGCTGGCACAGGTTTTGTAAAGGGGTTTAGCACTAACGCTCTTACTGTCATAGTCATGATTGTTCAGGTTAATTCGGATGTATTTGACATTTTTCAATACATGCTTCTGCTTAAGGTCACATTGCATTGGCTTACTTGAGCTTTTTCAGGGGTACACTTGCAGAATGATGACTGACTCCTAAAGGACTGTGAATGTATTTCGGTAAATGCATCCCAGCATGCACTGCACTTTTACATATGGTCATGAAGTGCTGTAGTTAGTTTGTGCTCACATATACAATTTGGTTCAATGCTATCGGCCAACTCACAATTCAGACTATTTTAACTGGTACAGGTTATTTCTCACAGGAGGTCCATGCAGTGTGATGTCTTCACAGCAGGGGCCAACCCTGTGTTTTTAAGAGGTGCTGAAACATGTTTTTTTTTTTAT
>JBAMHV010000022.1:14166274-14187583 GCA_037177535.1 Pseudomugil gertrudae
CTGAAATTTTGCGCCCTGTCCAGCAGATTGCGCCCCAGGCAACCGCCTGTGTCGCCTGTCGGCAAAGCCGGCCCTGCCATGCAGTGTGATGTCTTCACAGCAGGGGCCAACCCTGTGTTTTTAAGAGGTGCTGAAACATGTTTTTTTTTTTATTTTAATTTTCAATCACAACTTTTAACATGCACCGAGTCTGGGACTGGAAGCATTTGTTGGACCTCATTGATTGAAATGAAATGATATGCCAACTAACCTAATCACATTCAAGTGGCACAGTGGCTGCTGTGTCCTAATGAGGGCCTGTGCAGGGTGAGGCTGGGATGATTTCAAAGTGTATGAGACATGTGGTGGTGCAGATATCGGGGTCTTCTGCTTGTGGTTGATAAGTCCTTTGTGCCTCTAAGCCTTTGCATGTTCCACAAGAACACGTGTGTATGACAGGGAAAGGAGCGTTCTCCCACATGATTTCTGTGTGTGTTCAAGAGACATGAGAGAGCACTTTGTAGTCATGTTTACTGACAGGAAGTGGGGCATTCTTACACACATGCACAGTTACCTTTAGTCAGAATCAATTTCCCCCCCTCAACCAATTTTTGCTGCATTTTTAAACATATTTAGTTTTTCTGTTTCATTCAAAGTATGGCTATATTTTGTTTTTATTTTGTCCTACCTCTTTGTTTATATCATATTCTTCTTTCCTTCTGCTTACTGCCTTTTACTGTGTCTTGTTTGATGCATTTCTTGCCAATCCTGCATCAGATTCCCACAGAAAGACATTTAGCCATCACAGCTTTTGAGCCACATATTATTGGCAAATGATAACAAATGAGAATTGGCAACTGAATTTGACAGACTTTACATTAGAAAAAGAAAACATTTCTAAATGTTAGTGCTACAGCCCCCCCTTTTTTTGTCTTAAATGGGTAAAATCCTTCAACATCAGAAGAGTCAGAAATGCTTATGTCTGTCCCTAGCTGCTGATAATGCAAGTGTCAGATCAGACTGCTGCTAAGGATTTTTGATGGGCCAAACTTCTTTTGGAATTCTCCCAAGTCTTTAATATGTAGAAATGATGCTTAAACACTTTGTGGCGCCGCACAGCAATCTATAGTATTCAACACACATCTGGCTTCCAGAAATTTCCTTTCCCTCAGGCTTCTCTAATCATTGGAAGCTCTAAGCAGCTTTCTTTGGGACTTTCTGGAGATGTTTCCTGTGGAATTGCAATGCACAGACATCAGAAGGGCTTGCTTTTTGCAGGGTCTCTATATGGAGTCTGACTCTTTTACCAAGTTTATAAGCCTCATCCATGCACATCCTGCTAGAGGTCACAGTTAATTTTGCTACTACAGATGTCATTTATAATCTTCAAAATTATATTGTGACCTTGCTCATTATTTGTAATTATCTGAACTATAATATAACATAAGTGACATTGATAAATGTGTGTGTGTGCGTGTGTGTCTGTGTAGCATGTATGATGTTCTGCTTTGATTTTAACATTTGGCCCAATGTTATATAAGCCTAAGAGACTAAATGGCAGATTGAAGTTTGAACTTGTAATGTGCATGTTTGTATGTAAATACTCATCGTGTCTGACTGTTTAAACCCCTTTTCATATGAAACTGTGTTTGAACAACACTTATACTTTTATTACATCATTTTGAGACCTTACTATTCATCTTTAAAGGAGTATGTGATTAAAAATTAGATCACTTTAGGCCAGTGCTAGGCATTCATGGGAGATTATGTTTGTGTTTTACTATGTTCAAAAAAAATTTTTAGTAGAGAGGAAGAAGTGTGTTTATTTTTTTCTTAAGTTTTTGTCTGCATCTGTGTGGAGTGCCTATTTGGTACAGGGCCTTGAAGGGCAGGTGTTTTCTCTGTGGGCCAAGCAGCTTTTGGCTTATCAGCTCATCATGCCGAGAGCAAACATAAGCAGAACAAACTGTGGAGATTGAAGAATGTGGTGCTGATGTGAACTGGAAGGGAATGTGTGACCATATTTCATTTGAGTCCTTTGGCTTCAAGACCAGTAGTGTGATTGGTGTAGGCATTGTCCTTCAAAACAGAACAGACTCTCTGACCTACATTCAGTAGGACAAATGATGTTTTTTTTTTTTTAAAGGCTCCTATTTTTTAGAGATTTTATCTACCCATCATAATACCACTATTACTGGTGATATATATATATATATATATATATATGTATGTGTATATATATGTATGTGTATATATATATATATGTGTGTGTAACATTTTTTAAATACACTAAGTAGTACATACGTGCAGCCCTATCCCAGCAATTAGCAAGGGAAGACCCAGGGTGTACCTTGAACTAGGTTGCCAGTCCATTGCAACACAACAAAGTTCTAATGTACACACTCATTTTAAGGGAGATTTTAGATTGACTAAATAATCTAATGTGCTTGATTTTGGATGACAGGGAGAGTTTGGAGTACCCAGAGAGAACTTATGCATAAACAAGGAGACATGAAAATATAATATCAAGGAATAGATGTAGTTGATAACTGTATTTCTCTCAAATCATACACAATACTGCTGTCTTGGCATGCTTCTGTACTGTCAGTGATAACTAAAAACAGATTCAACCACAAAGTTTATCCATCCACAATAGAAATCTCTGGCTCTGTCATTTCCTGCAAGCATCCCAAACAATAAATATTCTGACTAAAAGTTTTCATAAGCTACCTTATTGCTTATATTTAAAGGACAATTTCCCCAGCTACATTTTTTAAAACACAATAAAGAGTACATAGTTCTGGCTTATAAAAGCATAGAGGTCTTAAATGATATAACATATTTACATTTAAACAACGATTGATCATTTGCTCATACTTAAGGTGCAAATTCAGTTTCTCAATAATTTCATGTGTGGGTGTTTAATTTTAGTTTTCTTCATCTCATGGTGATCCTGTCTGCACACACTAGTGACCCAGACATACGGTCACATCCAGTCCTTATTAGATAATCTGTTTTTAATACCTGAGCTAAAATGTGTCTGGATTTACTCAACCACTTGCAGGGGACCTTTTGTCAATTTTTCATTATAAACCATCTTTATAAGCTTGGTGCACTTTATAATTTACATTTAAGTGTATGATCATCTGATTCTGTGACTTTAATCTCATTGTATGCTGTGGTTTACAATGACAATAAAGGCTTTCTGATTCTGATTCTTATGTATTCTAGATGAGAATTTGTGTTTTCATATTTGTTGCACTATACGTGCAAATCTCCATGCAGTGATTTAAAGTTGAAATGTCTCCTCCACTCATCTCAGGGTGTGGCCCAAGATACTATGGGAATATTTAACTGCCCAGATTTCTTATTGGCTTCATTTCTTGTTAAAATTCCTCCAGTTCCCACATGCAATAGCTTTTGACAGTGTTGTACTCTGTGTGTGTGTGAAAGAGGGGTATTTTCCGGCAGGGCCGGGAGTGTAGGAGGTGTGAGTCATGAAGCATGTCTTCCGAGACATTTGCTTTAAAAACACAGAGAACACATTATATCCATGTATGACTGAATTGGTTTTGAGTAGTATGACCACAGGGCATGGAGAGAATGGCTCAGAAACCACAGGCGATGCACAGTTGAAGATGGCTTGGTGACATTTGTGTGGGTTAGAGTCAATTCTGTGAGATGGACTGCTCAGCTGACTTCTATCAGGAAAACTGCATCTGCTGCTGCTCCCTGGCAGCTGTTGTTATCTGATCGGTTAAAGCCCAATTAGAGAAAAAAAAGAAGCTAGGAAATGTGTTGCAGCTCAGAAATCTGCTTAAGTTTCCAGTGTACGTTCTGTTTCTGCACTGAAATGACTTACTGGTCTGTGCATGTTGAATTGGTTCACCTAGAATCTGCCAACATTCATGAAATATCTGGACATTTTAGCCCCTTCCACAAGTGCTCTGACCCTTTGATGTGATTAGAAAACACACTGAGTCACTGGTCCTTAGAGGTGATATGGTATTTTGATCATGATGAGCATAACTTTAAATGATAGGAACAGTTTTGTTTATCAGCAGTGGTACTCCAGTATTCTTGATCACAGTGATGTCTTAGCTTGTCCAATCTCCCCAAGCTTCTAGAAAAAAAATCATTTGGCGGGTGAGATAAGGACATGATCACACACAAAAAACAGAATGAGATGCAAGCGAAACATGTTCAGACAGTCAGAGCTGGAGGGTACATATAGAAACAGCTACAATAGACATAACTCCAGGTGACTTAATGGATGCAGAGCAGGGAAAAGATAACATTCTTTACCAATTGTTGCATGGAAGTGGACTGCTAATGGCAGACATCCATTACTCCAGGCCATGCTTCATGATGCCTTGTCAAGAATAGAAGCTGTGTAAAATAAAGAATAAAGAATACCCAACAGAAACATGAATATATTTTATTTGAGTCATCTTTGAATCCAGATTGCTGTTAATATTGCATCAGTAGCTATTTGAGTTACTTTTTTGCACATCTTATACAGATTTTTCCCTTGTTCTCAGGCTCAGCTTATCAGAATAAGTTACTGCATTTGACACACTTTGGTGTTATAACTGTAATTTACTATAATTGTGCTTTTTGTTACCTTGCTATCGTGAAATAATTTTAAACGATTAATGTTGTGAAATTATTTTAAACAATTAAGAATTCTTCTTCAATGGTTTTGGTACTTTTGCTTCACAAAGTGTGTGTGTTGAATGCAAAGAACCCTGAGGTCCAGAAGTGGGTCTATGCTGCACCCACACTCCTTATTTCATTCTCATTTGATTCCAGATCGTTGTGAAAGCAGTTTCTTTGTTGAGAAAGTTCCTGGTACTCAGATTTCTCCCTGTGGCATTGCTGTGCATTTTTAATGGTTTCTTTTTTGTCTTTGACGTGTCAGAGGTCAATGCTCTCCTGTCAGCCTCAAGCTAGAACATTAACTAAGCAACAGCTGACTCTAAAACACAACAAAAATCCTCTTAATGTGATTCAAAGGATGCATTGTACCATTGTTGGATTGCTCAAATGATATGATTCTGTTAGTCTGTACTGGAGCCATTTTGTGCGTAATCAAACTCATGTTGCTTCAATTTCAAATCATTACTTAGATTGTTCCAAACATCACTGCCTTGTGACCTCTTCCTCCTTGTGCATGAGGATGTATGAGAGATTGAGCAAAAAAGAGGGAGAGAAAAGTTGAATGTGTTGGATTATGACCTTTGCTTAAAAAAACAAATTAGCAAACCCAAAGAAAATTGATTTGTAGTCGTCAGCAATCAAATAAAGCCACAGCAAGGCCATAAAAAGCTAATTTGGGATCAGATAAGGACAAAGACACTACCCATTCAGTGAAATATTACAGCAGCATAAGATAGAGTACACAGTAAACTAACAGTGTTTGAACAGAAATGCAGATTAAACAATCATCTACAAAAACAAAAAGCACTCTGGAGTGCCATGTTGCTCCGAGGGACAGTCTGAAAAGAGCATTTCGGGATAAACCTAGTTTTCTTGATTCACTCAAAGCAAATGTCATTCACCTTTCTGGATAATTTAAGCAATATTAACCTACTGTTAGTTATTACACTATGAGATTTTTCCCCAAACTAGAAGTTCAAATTAGCTTTGCAATATTAGTTTGTAATGGATGTAAATTACTTATTTACTCAAGCAAATGTATGCAAAAGAAATCAGTTCATGTTCATTCATATTGTTGGTTGCATGATTACCACATGCACTACAATGAAAACTGCTGTAGATTTACCCTACTCGTCTTGTAAAAACATCAAAACTTAGTTATTCTATTTGTTCCACTCTATTGAGTTTCTGTTGGCTTTTCTCGGTTACTTTGGGTTTTCTTTTTTAAAAACAAATACTCCATATTTTGAGTTGGTAGCAGTTGTCCCAATTGTGTTACTGGATTTCATAAATTTACTGCATTTACCTGGTGTATCATGCAGAAAACATTAAATTTGTTGTCAGTAAATATATTTCTGTGCTTTCAAAGTCATGTTCTGTTTTTTTTGTGATAACAAAAGATTTTCCTTCGTTACATGCACAGAGGTTTAAGTTTAGATTTCAATATTTGGCAAAGATCTTCAGACAACAGTAACTATTGCACAATTTAGTACACAAAAGTATGATTCAAACATTTCTATTTGTCTGTGAATTTCTTTGTGCAGCAGTGTGCTGGAAGTAAAACACAGACAATTAGTCACTGATCATTCAGTCATACTGTGGACAATGTATTCTGTACCAAAAATAACCAAAACAAATAGAGACAAAATGAGATTACCGGTAAACAAAACAATCAAAACATTCAGTATACTGTATAATTCTGGTGTGCTGATGATGGTGTCACAGTGGATATGTTTGCGTTGGGTTTTTAAGGTTTCCAACCTGTATGATTGTGTACAGCTGGTTTTGTGTCCAAAATTGACTTACTGATTGGCTTTTTTTATGCTTGTGGAATATGCATGTACTTTTGACATGCTGATAAGGAAATGGATTAGTTTGGACATAACTGTTCAGTGAAATTATGTTTATAATGAAAAGCAGTTCTAAATTTGTAAGTGTTTTGACTTAATCAAATTATTTGCCCAAATTTTTCCTCTAACAAGAAACACACCTAAATAGTTCAACAGTTAATTTATTGTTTACATCAACTGACACACTGGTTTAACACATTTTGTTACTATTGCCACACAAATGTAAATATATTAATTATTTTGGCTTTCCACATTAATATTTCCTTTTTGTTGAATCTAAACTGGTACATAACATCTATCACCCAAAGGACAACCATATTCAACACAGCAATAAGTTGAAGATACAAGAAACAATTCCCAGCCTAGTTAAAAATCTGATAATACTAAACATGTCTATACCATTTTATTGATTAATTGCTAGGCTTTCATACATGAACCAATGAGTTAGTACTTTTTTGTAGACGTGCAATAGACCAGGGATTACCAGACATTTGGGCCAGTGTCCTTTAAACATTACCCTGTTGCAACACAACTGATTCAAATTAAATGGAGCTCCAACAGCTTGGTGTCAAGTTCTTGACAAGCCTGCTAAAGACCCATTCAATCGAATCAGAGAATTTGAAGAAAAACATCTAAAACCGACAGGACCCAAGAGGCTGGGGGCTAGTGATCCCTGCAGTATGGGCACTTAGTTTAGAGAGAAGCTACCCAGTTTATTTATTGGTAAAATTAGAAAAAAAAAGTAATACTTTTGAGGTTCTTTTTGAAGATATGACATACACGAAACCACATTTTGGTACAGACAAGAAACCATTCTTTTTTTGCTCCAAGCATTAGTGATTTGAATGCTAATCTCATACTTAGTATGTACATATATACTTTATCTCCTGACATTTAGTTCTTAATCTGCTGTCAAGCTGAATAAAGTAGGTCTGAAAATTATCCCGAATGACTGTGTGTGGGGGTCATCATTTAATGCTGCTACTTGTGTAAATAAATACTTGCTTAAGAATTCCGTATTTTTTTTTCAATTTTCAGTAATCACTGAATCATCAAACTGTTAACGCTGCTTTGGATGAAGGTTTCCTACTTTGCAAATAAATAATGTCATAAAATGTAACATTGTGTTTTTCTACGAGCAATGTCTTGGCAACAGTAAACACTCTCCATGTGTTTAATTAACAAGGAGAATAAAGGGTGAGCTTTGAGCAGCAAGAGCTGTAGGAGGCAATTTGGGTTTAGGATCCTCGTTTCAGATGCCTGGAATGCTAAGTGCTGAGCAGCTCTCTGTAGCAGCTGGTGGGAGACTGGCTCTGATCCTAGTTAATGCTCACTGCAGCACTTTATCAGCAGACATCTAATAACAGGAACAGTGGACTGCAAATACAGCACAGGCTCATTGACAGGACTGAAACTATTTACTGAGAGAAAGCTCATATCTACAGGAGACAGCAGTTGCTTTGATAATCATATGCATTAAATATATTTGAGCTAATGAATTCACTCAGAACATTAGGTTTACCTTGTTTTACTGGAGTTTTCATTAGAAATACATGAGTTATCTGAAGTGCATTGCAGTCATTTGCCTTATTTTGCCTGATTTTCTGTACACAAATATAAAACAATGGAAATTGCATTTAGGTTAAAAAGTGACTTGACATTACTGCAAAGGTTTCATTTTTCAAAACTATAGCCTCGGATGGTCGAAAGCAAAACTTGCTGACTTGTCAGGGGATGTAGCAGCGTGAATATATAAATCACAAATGGACTTCAGCTAGTAAACGATTCAGAATATGATGAATGGGACGTGGATGCATTGTTGTGGGCTCATGCAGAATGAGCTGCATCCAGGTGTCAGCTGTCAGGTGTGCTACCAGAGGATTAAGGTTCAGACTGTGTACCACCCCTATCCTATAATAAAACCAACAGAAGCCTGGCCACCTGCCGCCACAGTGCATGTAGCTCCTCAGAAGAGTTCTTCTCTTCCGACGCGAAGGAAACAGGAAGGCACCACATTTTAAAACCCGCTTCCAGCAGCACTAAATCCTGCTCTTCAGCTCAGTAACAACCAGCACTTAACTGACCCAGACAGAAATGATGTTACACTGACTGAGTTTGAGTGTTAGAATGGCAAGAGTAAATGCATGCAGCTGCAATCTGCTACAAGCTTTTTTTTTTTTTTAGTTTTAAGAGTCTTGTGAAAGGAAAAGACACAAGCAAGAATAAACCAATTTAAAAGGATGTTAACAATAACTTGTTCAAAAAGACAGAAAAGGCTACAGTCTGTAAGCATGAAATGAGCAACACATTTCTTCGATCTGCAACGTAACTACAGGCAGATGGCTCATTTTCTCTTCCTTTCTGTTCCCAGATGACCCCATTGATGTTTTGCAAGTGCTGGAGCTGTCAGAGAACATGGAAGGGGTGTCCTTGGAGGCTGGTCTCTGCACCAGCAGGAGAGGCATGGAGGAGACGGACCTGGCTTACAAGATGAAAAAGATCCAGCTTAGTGCTCCCACTAAACAGCTATTCCCTGGTAGTGTCTAGACTCTTTTCAACAAAACCACATACAGAAAATCCTTTCAATTAACTTCAGCCAGAAATAGTTGGAGATGCCCAAACTTGATAGAAAGCACTAAAACGAATTGCATTTGTGAGGGATTATGCGCTTAATAAAACTTTAAGGAAGACTGTAGACACTTAGTGCTTTTATGGGTGTTGTTTTTCATAATTATCTTTGCTCAGGTCTTTTAATTACAGAGGGTGATGCCTGCATGTTTTCTGTCCTTTTTGACTTAACTACTCTCTCATTCGTTTCTCATTCTGCTCCTCCATCAAGTTTCCAAATTTCCTGAGAATTTCTCCCTGATGGCTACCATACGAGCTAAGAAGGGCTCCCAGGCTTTCCTGCTTTCCATATATGATGACCAGGGGGTGCAGCAGCTGGGACTTGAAGTGGGCCGGTCACCTGTCTTTCTTTATGAGGACCAGCATGGGCAGCCATCCCCAGAACTTTACCCCACTTTCAGAAGGATCAACCTGTCTGATGGAAAGTGGGTAGTATTGGGGATTATAACTCCTCCATTGCACAAAATGTTTTGATCTCGCAGGACAGAGTTTAGACGGGTGTGTTCAAGAGATCAAGTTTGCTGTCTAACTGATGTGCACAAAATATAATTTTCCAAATCTTGCCAAGTCTCTGAGTGAATCCTTTCTTGTGTCTGTACAGATTAGTTACTCTGCTTTACCTGAGTACCTTTAGAGAGAATAGTAGTGCTTGATTTGGAGATTTAATTTTACCAAAGGAGATAAGGAAGTCAGCTCTTCATGGTTTCTCAGATTTCCCTTCTGGTTCTCTCAAGAGGCATGAAACGGTTTAGTTTGCTGATTCTGCTTGAGGATGAAGTGTATATTAATTCTTTCTTGTTCTTTCAGATGGCACAGAATAGCCTATAGTGTGCAGAACAAGACTGTAACTCTTTACTTGGACTGCCAGAAGGTAGAGACCTTGGATCTGCTGAGAGGCGAAAATGCACTTGTCAGTACAGAAGGCGTCACTGTGGTTGGGACACGGCTCCTGGATGAAGATGTTTTTGAGGTAGGACTTATGGAAAGCAAAATAGCCCCTTAAAGCAGTCACTGGACTACTTATTTGGAAGTTTTTAGGCCACTCACTCAGTTTTTTTTAGTTTTTTAAATCTTTTTATATTTTAGCATGTGCTTCAACCAACACCTTTTTTGATTAGCTTTATCACATGTATCTTTGTTCTGTGGTTTATAGTTGTTATACCCGAGAGTATTTCAATGCTAAAAAATAAGTATAATTGAATTAAACTAAGCATCTGCAGATCTGGTGGTTCTAATGTGAATACATGCTTTGCTGTGGTTGAACTGTGAAGCTAATTGCCAATAAAAGATGTTTTTGTGCATTTCTGCAGACAGAATACAACTCCAATTCCAAAAAATGTTAGAATTCTGCGTAAAATGCGATAACTCCTGAATACCTGACCTTAGAAATAGTGGGCAGAAAATTCCATCCTTATTTTCAATGTTGAAAAAATAAATAAACTGGGTGCATGGTGGGGTAGGGGTTAGCACTGTGGTTTTACAGCAAGAAGGTCAATGATTCGAGCCTTGGCTGGGAGGTCCGAACAGTTGCCTTTCTGTGCAGAGCTAGCATTTTCTTCCTTTGTATGTGGGTTCCTTTCTTCTCTCAGGGTACCTCACTTTCATCCCAGTCCTGTTAGCTACTACTTCCAGAAACTAAATTAGACTAAAACCCATTCTCAGAAAAAGACCCCACAAAAAAAAGTACTTACAAAGGTAACGATGAGCCTTTATGTGCCATTATTACTGTTTGATGCACTGCAAAGGGTTTCTAATATAGAGAGCAGAAAACAAATATCAGATTGCACACAACAGGGTTCTGAGCAGGTTTTTACTGTAAAGTAATGCAGTAGGTCCCAGAAACAGAATGGACCAAATAATATTCTTTAGGTGGTAGGTAATAAAAACAGGAGAAAAATAGAACATGCTGAAACTGGGAATTTGAACCTTTTAATGGAAAAAAATTAGTTCAGGAACACAACTAAAAAAGTGGACAAACTGTAGTAAGGTTGAACCTCCCCTGTTGTTTTAACTGTTTGTAAATGTCTGGAAAATTAGTTACAGGAGTCTTAGGAAAGGAATGCTATAGCTTCTCAAAGCCTTCATTGCAGGATGTTTGTATTTTTATGCACAAAATAATTTTCTGGGTGAAAGGTTTGCAGTGCTGACATGACGGTTCTGCACCCAAACTCTTCTACTGAGAAGCCAGGATGTTGTGAAATACAGTATGTGGTTTAATTGAACTATACAAGACAATGGTCCCTGAAAGAGACATTGGATGTGTGGGAGCAGATTTTGCTCTTAGAACATTAATGCACCTTTAAGCAATGATGAAGGCTTCAGAGATGGATAAGCTGCCCATGCCATAGACACTAATGCAACCTTTATAGATGCAAGCATTTGAACGGTCTGTTGAATAACAAGCTGGATGATTCCTCTCCTCTTTCAGCTGCAGGACACAGCCTTCATGGTTTCTAAAACAAACACCCAAACAAAAACAAATTAAATTTTGATTCATGTGACCACAGAAAAGTGGTTATATTAGATGAGCTTTGGCCAAGAGAGGACTTTTCTGGCCTAATGTTCATGTATGGCTTCTTCTTTGCATGGTTATATTTAAGCCACAGTTAGATTGTTTGCAGTGCCTTTTGGACTTGTTCCCGAGCCTGTGCTGTTATTTCTAGCAGAGGATCAACTCTTTGCTCAGATTTCTCCTGACTCTGAATATTTGATTATACACTATTATAGATATTTTCAACTTTTTACACACTTTGTTGCATATTGGTGAACCTCTTCCCATCTTTATAACTGAGAGGCCCTGCCTTTCTAAAATATTTCTTTTATACCCAGCCATGTCATTCACCTGCTGCCAGCTAACCTAAACAGATGCCAAGTGCTTGTCCAGGTGTTTTTTTTTTATGCCATGTGCTTCTTCTATTTCTAAATGAGTTCATATCTTTCATGAAATAGTAAAATGTCTCAGTTTTAACCTTTGGTATATTGTATATATCCTATTGTAAGTATTGGAGTGTATTGGGGTTGTTTGTTCAAACCATAGGTGCTGAAATGCTCCCATCCAGCTTCATCACAGACAACCCAAACTAACCATGCCCTTGCTTTGCAAGTGTGATGTATTTTATCAGCTGGAGGATGCGACAAGTCAAAGTAGGGAATGTCCATGCATGACAATACTGTTACATGTTAAAGCTATTGAATCTCATAAGGCAGCTCAGTGTGTTATTCTCCAATAGCAACACAGATTAGAGAATAAATGCATTTGCAAAGCACAATTCTTGACCATATTGACACATTTTATGACTGAGTTCATGACATTGGAAAATTAAACCCTGTGTAGCATGAACTCACTCATGGAGTCACATCCTTTACCAATGCGATTACTCCAGTTCAGTTCAATTCAGCTTTAATAATACCACTTCAGAACAATGTCATCTTAGGGCACTTTACAGACACCTTAATGTGAGCCAATTCATAATCAATAGCTGAGCTAAGGGGAAGCAGCAGATTGCTTTGAATCTTGAGTTCGATCCAATCTCCCATGCCGATCATGCATGATGCAATGATGGAAAAGAAAACTCCCCTTTAACAGAAAGCAAAACCTCAATCCGGCTTAGGGAGGACAGCCATCTGCCTCGACTGGTTGGGGTTAGAACTTAAAGTAGATGCTTACATTAGGCCCACATTAGTATTTCAAGGATAAATCCAAATATCTGATAATTATCTGTATATTTATGGTCTTCTCTCATTTGCAATTACCCTTATCAGTTATATCCAATGCCTCCTTACCACAACAGGGGACACCTGTTTTGTGTTCATGGAGTTTTTTGGTGGAATTATAAAACTATATGTTTACTCGCAACAATGTCCATACCATTGCGATCATCATAATATCTGCTCTCAGTAGTTGAATGAGTTTTAACAAGAATACTTTGATCTTATTGCAAAGGACACCTTGGTGAAGTTCGCTGCATCAGTTTGTAGAGTAAGACTGTAACATGTGGCCTTGTGATTGTCAAAGCCGCACTAGGGGTGGCTCCTGCTGTTTGTGTGCAGGAAGCTTGAAAGAACAGACCTAGACAGCTCTTGTGTTGTTAGTGAACAGGTGCCGAGAATTAAATAGTCCCTATGTGTCACTGAATATGTGCATGTGTTGATGGGAAGATAATATGTTGGATTCAAAATGTGTATTCAAATTTGTAGGGAAAAATGGGAAGAATATTATAAAATATATATTTATATATATAAAAAAGTCTAATCAGTTGAAAAATTAAGGACCCCCAGTAGTATCCCTGCAGACCCCCTGTTGAAGACCTCTGATGTTGAGTATTCAGCATAGGCTGTGTAATATACCTTCGGTATAATACACTATACACATGAGAGTTTTTATCTCAGACTCTCAGAGGGAAAAAGGCATGTACTGCTCAGACACATTGTCTCATTATCATTGCTTCCTCTACAAAGTCACGAAATGACACATTCTCATTAGTTTTAAGGTTGGGCTGATCATCTGTACATTAAATATTAAAGATCCGGCTTGACTGGATATGCATATCCATGTAATGCGATGGTCTCAACTAATCTACTTGCAGGACAATTACCTGCTTCTTGGTTTTTTTCTTATCACAGAGCAGCAGGAAATTTATATTACTTTTTTCCAGGGTGTTTTGTTTAAATGTCTAACTGAAGCCTCAAATCTTTTAAGCCTTTTGAAAGCAGAAATAGACTTAAATTAAGAGAATTGGATTTGATGGAGATTTGTTCATGTTTCTCCAAATATTCATATGTAAACACAAAAAAATAAGAATAACACCAACCTCTGTGAGTAATTACATGTCCTCCCTTTCAGTGCTATAACCTTTACTGCCAGTCATTCTCTATACTTCCCAAGACAATACGCAACCCCTTCTCTTTTGTCATTCCCAATGAGGGCCCACTTAATCTCTCACCAGCAGCATGGAATTGAGATCAGCTCAAGCCCCTTCCCGTTCTGTGTCCTTGGGGTTTTCTCAGCAATGGAGCAAAGAAAAATGTAAAATAAAAAAGGCATAAGATATATGCAGCCATGATACAATAAAGAGAGGTGACCATCTTCCCGGCTCCCTCTTTACCAAGATTTCTTGCAGAAGGGTAGTGTGATGAAATTTTTCCTTTTTTTTGTTAGAAAATCTTATACATCTTCACATTGACCTTGAGAAACAAGTTTTGATCTTAAAATGAAGTATGCCCCTACAGTTTATTTTGGGTATTCAATAATCATTTTCTTAGTCATGTTCATGTGATAAGATCACATCATCCGTAGCCTAACTCAACCCTAGTTGCCCTCACACACTACGATTTATGTTCTTCCTCTTCACTCCCTTCTTTCCTCTGCCTCACAGAACACTAACAGGTTTTTCCAGTTTTATCACTTTGTATCCCACTTCAGCTGAGAAATGTGTCTCTTTGTGGGTTCTAGAAATTTCCCTTTTCATGAGCAACTGAGGTCTTCTGATGTTTGGAAACACTCCAGAAACACTCCCATGCCTGCGTTTATCATCTTGTGTGAAGAGACATATTGATGATGTCAGATTTGTGGTGATGACTAAGACCCTTCAAACTGTGTAATCTATCACCAGAATCATCCTTTAAACCAGTCCATGAACTATTTGTGGTTATGTGTATAAAAACATGAATACATCTGAATCATTTTCAGTGAAACATGTGAGGAAATTCAAAATAATTTTTTTCGTTTTACTTACATTTAGTTTAAATTCTTGTTTTGTGCCTTTCAAGAGTCTTGCTTTTTATATTTAAGGATCAGTATTGCACACCCCTGGTAAGGCTGGTACCATGGGGAGAGAAGTTAAGCAGGCTGACCTCTGGGCCCCTGTTCCCAGGCCCTGGTTTTGGGGAAGAGGCCAGTGTTTTGGCCCAGTTGTCCCACAGTGGGAGCTCAGCGTGGGAGCATGGGGACTGTGGCCAGCCACTAATGTGACTATTGCTTCCAGATTTCCTACAAATGACTACAGAAGTTTACTGTTCAAGCTCAACACTTTGCTTGCATTTGCTGTAAAGCAAACATCAAATGTGGTTGCGCTCCTTCTTGGCTGCTGTGTGCCCTCAGTGCCTCCAACGTGCAGCCACAACATTTATTTTGCAAGGAAATTTTGATCAATTTTGTTCCAATTTGTTCAGGGATTAAGAAATGTTTTGGCTCACTACTGTAGACACGATGAAACTGTGTCCCATCAAGCAGCTTTTTTTCTGGGGATGTAAGATATTCATACATTCATACACTAATTATAGAGACATATTTACTTTACAGAGGTCAGTATAAACAAGTTTGCCTCAATATGTGCTCAGTGTTAGATAGTTAAGTCACATCTAATGTATTTTAAGCAAATACAACATTGAAATAGAATAATCAAGGCTGCCACGCAAACAATAAAACATGTTTTTTTATTTATTTTTCAAATCTGACTAAGGGATGGCAAAACCCCTTCAGTAAAGGCACTCTTTTTTGCCATTTGGTGGCTTACTTGCACCATACACCTTGATGCAGGCAGCACAAAAGAGCAAAGAACTAATGAGCCTTTGCCAACAGAACCACATATAACCTGAGATATTTGTGTGTTTAGCTTAGGTGTTTCTCTTTTCATCACATTTATCTTCTTTGATGTCCTAAATGGAGACTGGTGTAGTACACATGAGTAAGTTTAACACTTCTGTACTTTTAGAGAGAAGCAAGAAAAGCAGGAAGAAAACATTGCCTTTGATGTCAAATTGAGATTGGATTAGATTGGATTAATTCTCTTTTGCTGTTCTTACTCCCTCTTAGTCTGTCGCCTCAGAGTTTAAAAATTTCATTTGCTCTACTCTGGCCTTTGGCCAAAACAATAAGAAAAGAGAATAAGAGGATAACAGCACCTTTCATGTTGGATGTATTAAAGCATAAATGACTGAACAGTCATTCCTGGCTTTGCAGGTTTGTGCACAGTGATTGAGACTTTGCAAAGACATGCACTAAAGCTTAAACGAGCTATATATCAGAAGATATATGAGCTACCCAGGCATAATGGAGAAACAATATCTTTGGATTTATTTCACCTCTGGCTGCTAAAGCCAATTAAAGAGATTACAATGGGACTATAATTACCACAACATCAAGCAGTTAATCCGACTTAATTTATCACAAATGGCTGCCCAGCTGTCCCTGGATAACATTTCACCTGACAATATGTTTGCAGTGGCCTGTCAGTTACCTACATTTGTTTTACTAATGTAATCAAAGCCTTGTCAAACACTATGCAGTGTGGTTTCCTGCACCTTTTGTATACAGCTTTGCTTTCTGAAATTTGTGTCACAAAATTAGTTCTGCAGTTTTTAAGTGTAAATGAGGCATGTGTTGAGGGATTGTTTGATATATTTGTATCCAATGTTCATCCAGTAAAATATAAGGTAATCATAAATGTTTTTGAAAATCTACTTGAGTCAAAACTGTTTCTTTATGTCTTAATATATGTTTAGCGTAGTTCCTTGATAAATTCCTCATTAAAAAGGTAAATTAATTTTATCTAGTGATTCTTTCACTTATTCTACTGCTGAATATAATTATGTAATAGAGTAGAAGAATGTTGAGTGTAAAGACGCTAAAGTCAGCAGAGGCTCTTGGCTCAGAGCTGCAGGGTGCAGCTGTGCTGTCTCTCTGCATGTTTGTACAGTATATACGCTCAAGCTATGCCTGCAGGACAGGATGAGAACTGAAAGGTCCTGACAGGAGGGCAGGACAGAGTCATTTGACTGTTCCATGCACAGCAGCAGCTGTATCAGTGGTTCAGTGGAATCACGTTAATCATGCTACTATATTATGCTTAGCTTTATATCTATCTATACAACCAGTTGTGCAGATATGTTTGTGGTATCATTGTGCGGTGCTAACACAGTCTGTGAAGGTTAAAATTTTATTTCATGCTCCCCCCATAATGTGCAGCATGCCAGTGCTTGAATAAGCTGATTTCTTTCTGGCATTATCATTACAGGGAGATATTCAGCAACTCTTGATTGTGAAGAACCCACAGGCTGCTGCCAGCTACTGTGCAAACTACATACCAGACTGTGATTCGCCCTTGCCACACAAACGCCAAGCTGTGGACTTGCCTGAGGTTAGTATTGCTATGAATTTAAGACAATGTTACCCAGAAAAACCCAAATATATATATATATACAGTTTTTATACAGTTTATATGCTTAATGACATGTTTTGTGTTTTAGTTTTATTTTCTCTTTTGTTTTATTGTATTTCTGTTTAGAAGAAGCCCTGCTTCTTATTCTAAGGTTTAAACATTGCAACAAGCTTCTCTGTCTTGCATTCATGACCTTCCCATTCAGCTAGTGAAAAAACATTAGGACACCCATCAATAAAGCTTTGTGCTCCAAAGGGTATCTTCCAAAAAATAATTTAGAGAATAAAATAGAATCAGCCATCTGTTAAAGTAGCAATCTTCTTTCTAACGTGGCGCACATAGAAGCCTTTCTAATATCACGTGTTTTTGGCAGCAAAAACTATATGATGTGTTTGAACACATTTACCCATTAGATTTACTGAGAAAGTGTGTCAAAACTTTTGACTTGTACTTTACATACAAACATATATACAATGAGCCAGCAGCCTATAACTCAAAAATGATAAAGCACCTCCTGTTTTCCTGAAGGCATACATAAAAAAAATCTCTAAAGGAAATGAGTTATTAGAAATGTCCTTAGTGATGAATGAACGCGATAAAATTGAGGCTGCTGTGTCTACTGCTGGATTTCAAGAAATACAGTGTTTTAAATCCCTACTTATGTCTTCTGTGTTTGTATAATTACATAATGCACGTGTCAGCAGACAGCTTGATGTGGCATGGCACTGCCAAAGCAATGAACAGTGAAGCCATTTAAACAAACATCCAGCTGGCCTTGGTACAACTGCAGCTGAGTGATGGGCTTTGAGTCCATTGCATGTCAACATCTGTCAACCTCAGTGACCTATTTTCAACCACTCTCCCACATGCTGCCCAATTCAACATGTGGATCTAAATTGTATTTAATCTTTCACAGAATATGCCTGTTAAGTTACTTTCAAGCAGATGAAATTCATATGACTGACATACAAATTACAGTATTTTTTAATATAACAAGATCAATATTTACTGACTTGTTACAGTAAACTAATAATTAGGTCTTTACAGGTTCGTAGAAAAGATAACCTCTGACCACATAGTCAAATATGTCTTTTACTTTCTTAAAGAGATGGTGTTTGGTACCTCCTATTTAATATTTGCTCTAGGTTTTTACTAGCTCAGAAGGAATCATGGTGAGGTTTCTGACCTTAAGGGATCACCAGGCCTGTATGCATTGCTTGACCTTTTTTTTGTGGCAGGCTATTACATTTATTGCATTTTCATTCACAGCAGTGTTTGTTTTTTCCCCTACATTCTCCACCTTTACCCTCATGTTGCATTCTGCTTTTTTTATATAAGTATTCCCATCTTGAGACTGATGTCTTGATGCTAAGTGACCAGCCAGATGAATCAAAGGATGTCTCCAAAAAGGCAAGAAAAAACAAAAAGAACAAAAAGAAGAAGGGCAAGGGCTCTAAAGGCAAGAGAAAGGGCAAGAAGGGGTCCAGAAAGAAAAAACATGAAGAGGATGGTATTGAAGACACTTTCCTCAGAATGTCTACAGCACTGCCACAGTTTCAATCACAAGAGCCGTTTCAGCTCACAGAACTGCCAGAAATTGTCAACACGCATGAAACTGTCTTTCTCATGGAAGTGAAGATTCCCACACCTGAATTTGACTTCACAACTGAAGCCCCCAGTGTGAGGCCTATCACACTGCCAGTGTCAAAGGTTAATGAGGAGGTAGACGAATTTGTCAGTAGATGTCCTTCCCAACCCCTCCCCATCATTTGCAGTTCTAACCAGTCACTGCCCTAAAACCACCTAACTGTAGAGAGCACCTCTTCTCACCTCTCAAGTGCTTGCCACCACTAACCAGCACCATCAGACTCATAACTTTTTCCTTATCCTTCCCAGAAAACCTGGAGACTGTATCTTAAAGAGAGAGAGAAAAGGATTATTTTACTTTTTGTCCATGTTTATTTTAGGAAAATATGCAGATACAATCACAGTATGTTTAGAAACAGCCTGGTGTCTGTGTATCACACAATATAAGATCTTATGTGGAGAATCAAAGAAATTTTTTTTATAAATAATGTTCTATGGTTGCAGAAACGTAGGTTAAATTGTACCATTTTATACATTTTTAATGCAACCAATACTTCCAATTTTTACAGAAAAACAGAAAATGGCTCTTGTCTCCTATTTTTTTTATAATTGTCAACCTTTTCAGGTTGTTTCTAGCTCTTTCTTTCTCTTTTGAATCTGATCTTGTTCATCAGCTAATTACCATTGTAACTAACTGCACATCTTCTAGTCTGTATTTTAGTTCACCAACACATTTCTATTAAATCCACCTGTTTTGCTAACATGTATTACATTCGAAAATGTGCTTTTTCATGAAGACACTGTGTGCTACTGATAGCTCTTAGTTTAACTCGCTCCATCTTTGCATAACTCATTTAAGTCCATTTGCTGTCCTGCAGGATGACACCCCAGTAAAGAAGCCAATAGTGGTGGAGTATGAAGATGACCTTTACAGAAACCTACAAGAAGATGTCTCTTTTTCCACAGTAACCTTGGGCCCAAATATTACTGAATATGAGGTGGAATAAATGCTAATTCATGACATGTATTTGTCTCAAAACAAAATGACTTTATGCACTAAATATTTTGTGACATTTCAATAGTTTCTTGAATATGAACATCTGAAGAATGACACAGAGTTGGAGTACGAAGAATATGAAATTTACGAGGATGACTTTGACTTTGCAGAGAGGGAAAGGGCTGAAACACTGAATGTTGAGGTAAATCCCCTGCATCAATTAGATGGTCATGTTGTTAAATAGTTCTGTCAAGTGATTTCTGACTCACCATGTCAATTCATCTCTTTCTCCACTTCAGACTGCACTCAGAGCAGAAAAAGGCCAGAAGGGAGAGCCAGCTATTATTGAACCGGTGAGCTTCTAGAGGCATACAGTGAATAGTCCAGCAGTTCCAGTTATGAGTGAGGGAACATGACATTCACCTAATGTACATTACATTCCTTCTGTGCTTATTTCTAGGGTACAATTGTGAGAGGACCACATGGTTTGCCAGGGTCAGAGGTAAGCAAGTTCTTACTGAACTGTTCAAATGAGGTTCTTAGCTCTTGATGACTTGGAAATAAAATTTAGCTACACTGTAAAATGACTTTGAGAAAAACAAAGTATACAACCTGGAAAGCATTAGTGACAACACAGATATTTATAGTTGTGACTTTTGTATACACGAGGAGGACACTGCATCGTTATTGGCCACACAAGAACATTTTAAACAGATTCTTTTCAAGCATTTGGAGGATGAGAATATGATTAGATGGCCATGTTAATGCTTGTCTAATTGCTTTTAATGTATCCACCACAGGGGCTTCCTGGCCCAGCTGGGCCAATAGGCCCTCAAGGACCCAGGGGAGATCCAGGTGAACTGGTGAGTGTGCCTCGTGACCCTGAAATAGCTCAGGCTGAATTTTAAATGGGTTAGTTTGACCCCTTCAGCTAAGAGTCAGAAACTGACCTTGAACTGAAAAACCATGTATCTTGGATCACATTGCCCTCCTGAACTTACTGGACTTCTGGGATGGATTTGCCTCAAGCATGTGTGACCTATTTTGTTTTTATTTTGTGGGTGTATATGTGTGTGTTTTTGTCAATGGATTAAAGAAAAAGGCACTCTAACCTATGCAAGAAAATTATTTTATTTCATGTGCACTGGTTATTTCATAATATTTCATAATATTTATAGTCAAAATGACCTATTACTGTAAATAAGCTAATTATTTGTGGGAAATTTTATATAAAGTTTTGGACACAAAGCACTCACTCACTGTCACTGTCTTCTTTCATTTCAGCATTAAGAAGATATTGGCTTTGCTAATGTATTTTTTTAATTACCCGGGGGAAGACTTGTTGACAGTCCATCCAGATAAAACAGATTAAATATGGGGGGGGGGGGGGGGGGGGGGGGGGGGGGGGGGGGGGGGGGGGGGGGGGGGGGGGGGGGGGGGGGGGGGGGGG
>JBAMHV010000022.1:14202677-14236859 GCA_037177535.1 Pseudomugil gertrudae
TGTTGTTTTATTCTCTGATGTACGTCGCTTTGGATAAAAGCGTCTGCTAAATGCCTGTAGAATAGAATAGAATAAAATTGAGCAAAGGAATGAATGTAGTGGTTAAGTTTGCAAAAGATATAGGAAAAGGATAAAAAAAGAGAAGCTATGACAAAAAATGAGACAGTGGAGCATCAGAGTGGAAGGAAGAAGAGGCGGGGCATTCATTGTAAGCAGGAAGACGGTGTGACAGTTGCTAATCAGATTAGCCTCAGCCTTGGCTGTCTAATGAGCATCCTCCTTTGTGACAGTCATCTCACAACGCTGTCAGCCATGAACGCACGCTCAACAAGATTCTCTATAGCTCTCCTCCACAGTCAAATTAGGGATGGAAAGCATTAAAATGGAACCAAAAAAGAACAGAGAGAGAGTGAGACAGGGTGAGAAAGGAGAATGCTGAGGACTCAGTGGGAAAGTTTTATTCATGTGTCAGTGTTGCGGATCACAGAATTCTCCCCTCTAACACTAAAGTATCTCTTTGCCAGAAGGATATGTCTTTCCTCCAGTCTCGTACAGTTTCTCTCTGGGCAGATTGTCTGTCTCTCTGTTTCAGTGTCATCTTTACAACACAGGGCTCCCTCCAAGACTTCAGAGTGATTCAGAGTGCAACTCAACATGTACTCGACTGAAACTGAAGCCAAGCACTGTTAGGATTAATTGCTTGGTGCTCTCTTGAGCTGCACAGAAGAGTCAAATCACATGTTGCTGGCTAAGAGAATATGGTCGCTCACATCACAGGCTGGAGGTTTCTTATTAATAAGTGAAAATAAGAGAGAGGCAGTAGGAGGCGAAAACGAGAAACAGTCAGAGTCTGTGTCATATTGAGGGTAATGACCTGTCTGGATGTCTTCATCATGTCAGTATGATAATAATCATAGATACTGGGGCCATTGCATAAGCACTCCAGCATGGCTGACATCTAACTCTTATTTAATTTAGAAGGCACCAACTCACATTCAGTTTATATCTCTGAATATTTTATTTTATCTTTATTTTAATGTTTTATTTCTCTCTTCAGGGACCTCCAGGACAGCATGGCCCGCGAGGCCCTCAGGGACCTATTGGTGGAGAGGTAAAGTACAAATATTACTTACTTAAATAATATTTTTCTTTAAATGCTAATTTAAATCTGGACTACCACTATTACAGTTAGCTAGAAAGAACATTCTGATTTCTTCATACTATGATTTTACGTTAAAACGTTTCACTGGAGCATGTGCTGATAGCTATTTGTATCTGCACTAGTAATACAGTTCATTGTGGTTTGAAGACATATACTATTGTTGTTGATTGAAATAAATAACTACAGCAAAATGTTTGATAGCGTTAATTTAGTTTTTGTATAAAAAAAAATGAAAACGTCTGCGACTTAGTTTTGAAATCATTCCCTGTGTAAGAAAGGGAGTCCTTATCTTTACAAATGATGGCTGCAGCCCTCTTTTGAGAATCATAAAGAACATTAAACTTTAAACAAGATTTGAACCCAGAACATTCAGTTTTATCCTAATAACAATGCAAATGCTAACCTTACTCACAGTAAATGTTATATTTTCTGGCCTCTCAAACTTTTAACACTTCCTGCTACAGACCTTTCACTGCTTTTGAAACCTAAATTATTAAATAGCATTAGAATATAATCCATGTGAAAGAGTTATATTTACTGCTTTATTAATCATTTAGAAGTGTTAGACTATTATCCCTGAGAGGCAGTTATATTTACCTCTAGTAATGGCCGCTTCTCCGCAGCCTCTCATGTTGGTCAATTATTCAGCAGTGAGCTGCAGAAAGCTAAGAGAGCCACACTAGCGGTTCATCTCAGGAAACATGGAAACAGCAGTGAGGAGATGGATGAATCCATAAATGGATTGACAAAAGACTGCTGGAAAAGAGTGAAATGGAGTTAGATCACATGTGATGAAAGCAGAAAACAGCAGGGGTTCAGTAGTAGTGCATGTCTGTGTTCATCTCACGTAATTGTGCATTCTACTAAAGGCACAGATTAACCACGTTCACCTCAAGATACTCAACTTGATACAATGTTTGCATGTACTCATATGTGTTCACATGCACAAGCACAGGCAAACAGACTGCAGGATTTCTGCAGCTTTTGTGATTTCAACAATATCTAGATGCAGTGCTGCAGGAAAACTGACGTTCAGTCTTTTCCTTGTGTTGTGATAATTTTGCTCCAGTTTCAGCATTCTGTGAGCAAAGCTGCTGACATACAGACAGAAAATACTGCATAGCGCCGCAGAATCAGATTTTCTGAAATTGAATAAATATTTAAAACTTGTTCTTGTTTTAGTTCAAGCTTTTCTCTACTCCTGCCACAGGGCCCACCTGGTTTGCCTGGAGGAGTTGGTCAACCTGGACTTGTTGGTGAGAAGGTTAGCAATTCCGTTTCTGCACTCTTCCACATGTGATTGCACACATTCAGTAGAATAGTGGCGGTTTGTAAAGAACGTACAGACTCATCTGTACAATCAAATTGCAGCTGTATATGTTGCTTCATACCATCATGTTTATACTCTCTGTCAGGGTGAGGATGGAGAAGCAGGAGATCCTGGCTCAGCTGGAGAGCCTGGTATTCATGTGAGTCACAGTACCTTCATCTTACTTGATTAAACTTATATTTTTGTCATTCACCTTTCAAACTCAAAGCTCTTTTATTTACTGTTGTCGCAGGGTGCTAAAGGTGATGTAGGGGAGAAGGGTGAGTCTGGCCCTCCTGGTGCTGCTGGACCTCCTGGACCCAGAGGAATACCAGGAGAAGACGGACCCAAAGGCAACCTTGTGAGTTGATAAAGAACATTTTCTTTTTCCTCCTCAAGTCATTCAGTCTGTGTGATAACCTGTTTTATTTTTATACTCTTTTATTCTTTTGCTCATAGGGTCCTATTGGATTTCCTGGAGATTCTGGACCTCCTGGAGAACCAGGTGCCAATGTAAGGATGGTTTTTCAAAAATCTCTCAATTATTATTAATTTAACATTAATTCAACTTTATTTTTATAGCGTCACTTCATGACAATGTCATCTCAGGGCGCTTCACAGACATCATATTGAGCCAATTCATCAAAAATAGTCTAGCTAAGGGAAACCAAAAGATTGCATCGAATCTTGACTTTGATCCAATCCCCAGCCTGAGCAAGCATGACGCGACAGTGGGAAGGAAAACTCCCTTATAAGAGGAAGGCAAAACCTCCGGCAGAACCCGGCACAGGGAGGGCGACCATCTGCCTCGACTGACAGTGTGGAGAGGACAGGAAAGATAGATTAACATTGCAACGTTAACACTGCAGCTTTTATCCAGGACAACCTGCAGAAAAGAAGAAATAGGTTAATGATGTCATATATTAATATAAGAAAGATAAGAAGCAGAGAAGGTAAAAAGTGCTCAGTGCATTATAGGGAGTCTCCATAAATGCATAACTAATGGGTGGCTAAACTATTCTTAACTGTAAGATTGGTTAAAAAGGAAGGTCTTCAGCTTAATTTTAAAGGTGGGGAGGGTGTCTGCCTCCCGTACCCATACTGGAAGCTGGTTCCATAAGAGAGGAGCCTGATAGCTGAGAGATTGATAATAACCAATCTCAAATAAGTTCTATTCTATTTAATTATTTCATTATGACATTTTTTCACTCAGGGAATCGATGGCTTACCTGGATCCAAAGGAGACAATGGAGAACCTGGAAAAGCAGTAAGCAAAGATTTTTATTTTTCATTTAAACTGTTATTTGCATCATATGCTGACAACTATACAAGTTCAAGTCAGTTGGATAAGATTAGCAAGTAATAACACTACAGCAAGGTAGTTTTCTCAGTGTTACCATGTAGGTGGGGAAGTGTTTCTGTTTTAAGTCTTTCTGTCATCTGCAGGGACCCCCAGGAGCTTCTGGAGAGCCAGGACCTTCTGGACCACCTGGACGGAGGGTGAGATTAATGTCTCATAAATGTTTTGATGCACATAAATGTATGCATTTTATATTGTGTTTTTATATCTCATGGTGTTGTCACTATCGTTTTGTCCACTGTCTCTACCAGGGTCACGTTGGTGCTGCAGGTAAAGAAGGCAAACAAGGCAAGAAAGGAGCCAAAGTAAGGATAAGAACGCTGAAGTGACTGATTAAATGTATCTAATGGATCTTTGTATAAATATTGTGTTTCTTGTTTTTTTGTTGCTCAAAAAAAAAAGTTTATTCCCTCATTATACAGCAGCTTCTAGAGCTCCCCCTCCCTTACTACCCCTTTTTAAAAATAAAAAAAAAAGAGATCAGTTTTACTATGTTGCAATTACATATCCTTGTCATAATCTTTTTAAGGGAGCATTAGGAGCTCTAGGTCCAGCAGGAAAGACAGGCCCCGTGGGACCCCAAGGACATCCAGGAAGGCCTGGTCCAGAGGGGCTTCGAGGCATTCCAGGTCCTGCGGTCAGTATAAAGATCTGGGGTTGGAAAATGTTCCACTAATTCAAACAAAACATTTGACACCACCCTTCACAGTGAGGATCTCATCACACATACTGCACATGGTTATTTTACAGGGTGAGCATGGTGTAAATGGACCACCAGGACAAACTGGACCACCAGGACCACTAGTAAGACCATTTAATAGGGTTAAAAATGGAATTTGCTAAATGAAGATAGAACTGAATGCAACTATATTTATAAGTAAAATTTTTAACAGACATAGGCTACACAAGCACTTATCTTGATGCTAACGCAAACACCTGTTAATAGGGACCACCAGGACTTCCAGGATTGAAAGGAGACCCAGGAAACAAAGGAGAAAAAGTATGTGTTTAGCCTTTGACAGAGACTGATCTGCACCAGTATAAATCTAGACAAAAGCTGGTGATGAACCATGTCTATCTCTGCAGGGTCATGGTGGGTTAATTGGTCTAATTGGGCCCCCTGGAGAATCTGGTGAGAAAGGAGACAGAGGCCTGCCAGGAAATCAAGGCTTACAAGGACCTAAAGGAGATGAGGTATATGTGACTGCATCACAATTCTCCTGGTGCACTTTTACACAAAAAAGTTAAATTTTTTATGTCATAATTGTGCTCATATTTAGGGTGTGGTAGGCCCACTTGGTCCCATTGGCCCACCTGGACCACCTGGACTCTCTGTAAGTAGCGTAATTAGGATTATTAGGATGATAATGTTTTCACAATACATAATGGCTTCGTCAAATTTGTTTTCAATGTTGAAACCAACACATGAGCCTGATGCTAGGCTTATATTACTGTCCTTACAGTGTCTTATAAGACATTACTCTGCAATTTTCAAATATGATATTGAGAAAATGATCACGAAAATTTCCTTTAATATCTGATTGTGTTTGTATATGTATCCAATCTTCATCTCGACTATCAGGGTGCAGCTGGCGAGAAGGGATCGAAGGGAGAGACTGTGAGTTGAATAATATGCCTTATTTATGCATTGCCATTTGTGTATTTACACCTCTTCTTGGGAAGCAGCTGCTAGGAACATATGCTGGGTACAAAGGAGAAACTATGTTTGTTGGCTTAAATGCTCCATGCTTCCTAATCTCAATACTCCTCTGTGTTTGCTATATGTCTTTGGATCTAAAAGCCTGCTGTATAACCATGTTTGCCTTGTGTGTGATTTTTTTTTCCATTGGACACGTCTAATAGGATTTGGTTGTGGTGGTGTAATGTAATAAAAAAACAGTACAGTGGGCTTGAAAGCCAGGGCTTTGACTGCAGAGCGCTGGTGCACACAGCTGGATAATCCTATAAACAGCAGCTATACAATAGATGCCTGGGTAAAGTTGAGATTTAGACAAAAGGTGAAAGGGAGGCTCCAGATGAGAAGTGAATGACACTTTTTCCTCTTCTATTCTCAGGGTGGCACTGGTCCTATTGGAGATCCAGGCCTTGCTGGTCCCCCAGGACCTCCTGTAAGTGCCATTAATGTTCAACATTATAGCTGTCTCACTGCCTCTTTATAATTCTTTTGTCTTGCTTGGCTGATTTTTCACCTATTTGATACCTCCAGGGACCTCCTGCAACAATGGTTGAGCTCTTACCTATTAGAGAGGGCAGACGTAAAAAAAGAAGGCACACAGATCGAACAAAAGTCGAATCCAGAAAAGAAGATATACATCTAGATATGAAGGAGTTTCTCCAGGGAGATCAGCCTCTAGAAGATGCTGAGGGGATGGAGGAAGTCTTTGCCACGCTTTCTTCTATGAAGAATGAAGTGGAGCTCATGAGAAGGCCTCTTGGAACTTTTGAGAGTCCAGCTCGGACCTGCAAAGAGCTCATGATGGTTCAGCCGGGTTACAAAGATGGTATGCAAGCGCAGAGCTTTATATAGGCTGTCTGTTTTACTAACATGGATGTTTTCAAGCAATTTGAAAATAAAACAAAAACAACGTGTTACCATTTAATGACTGTTGACTATTACAATGTTTGTTTTGTTAGGAGAATACTGGATAGATCCTAACCAGGGCTGTCACAAAGATTCCATAAAGGTCTACTGTAACTTCACAGCGGATGGACAGACCTGTCTCTACCCTGACAAAAGGATTGAGATGGTGAGCCTCAAATCTCTTGCTGTCAGCTATTACAAACCAGACACTGTCATGTTAAATCAGGACAAAAATAACTCCTGGTGTCTTCTGACCTGCAATTGGTTTTCTCAACACACTCCTTCTCCTCTCCGAGTGCGCAGGTGAAATTATCGGCGTGGACCAAAGAGAAACCAGGAAGCTGGTATAGTCAATACAGGAGGGGCAAACAGGTATGATAAAGAATTAAATCAAATAAATCCAACTTCCTTTCTGAAAAATAATCTCAGCTGGCTGCAAATGCCAGACAATCCTCTTCTTGTACATTACCCGTTGAAGCTAAGAGTGTTAGCCTCATATTCATGCATAGCATTGTGTTTAGAAATGTGTGTAGGTGTGTGTGTGTGTCCATGCATGTACACATGACTGCATATTAATGTTTGGATTTATTTGTAAATCTGATTTCTGGACAGTTGGGTATTAATTTATTAGATTATGTGCAGTGAAGCAGTTTATTTGAAATTGCCAACAAGTGATTATAGCATGCAGCCAGAATGATTCACACACAATGTGTTGTTGGCAGCTGTGTCCCATTGACAAGCATTAATGACCTGTCCTCTGCACCTGTTTTCAGGTCTCATAACCTTCTCACAAAATGACACATCTTAATAGAAATAAAATTAAAATAAATAGTTTTCATTATCCATACCATAAAAACACCTACACCCACGCAGCATTCACATGTGCAAAGATATTTTTTGTTATTAATAAAAAATAATCTATACAATAATGTTGTTTTAAAAATTAATATAATCTCATATTAAACATCTCTAACACTGTACGATCCTGTGTTATTCAGTTCTCCTACAATGACAGGGATGGGAACCCTGTACATGTAGTTCAATTGACCTTCTTGAAGCTGCTAAGTGCCACAGCGAAGCAAAGCTTCACCTATACCTGTCAGAACTCAGCAGGCTGGTTTGACAGCACCTCCCTCTCCTATCAGCATGCCCTTCGCTTCCGGGGCAGCAACGATGAGGAGCTGACACAAGCCGAAAGCCCCTTCATCACAGCAGTGCATGATGGATGCCAGGTCAGTGCTGATGTGTGTCAAGGAAGTAAAATAGCTTGACAAACCAGCAATTAGTGTTAATGAAACTAATGTGTTTGTTGCAAGTTGTAAAACTTGATCTCATGAGAGATTTAGATGCAAGTGGGAGAAGCTAGCTATTATTTATACATTACAGTCAAACAGATTCTGATAATGGCTTCAATGTTTGCATTACAGGTCCGTAAAGGTTTTGAGAAAACTGTTTTAGAGATCAACTCCCCCTCGGCAGAGCTGCTCCCTATCATAGATGTGGCCACTGCAGACTTTGGTAGCAACAGCCAGAAGTTTGGATTCCAAGTTGGACATGTGTGCTTCAACGGCTAACATCGTACAACAACAAACACATGAGAAGACTTTAACAGGAAGTTTTCAATGAAAGAAACTGAACTTTAAAAGGTGCCCCAACAATATTTATTTTGTTACGTTCCAGCATGTAGTGAGTTCGATTTTTATTTAAGACTCTTCAGCAACCAGCTAAATACTTTCTAAGACTTTACACAAGCATGTGCGGAAGCGACACACATTTTCAAAGGGAATTATTGCAGTTGGATATATTTAAATATGTGTTTTAATTGTTGTTCTTGTTTTTTCTCTGTTTAATAATTGCTCCTCTGGAATTATGGGGACCATGCCACTTGACAACAACCCAACCTAAACACAATGGATCTGTGTTGCCCTATAGTTTCCAAATCAAGTAGACATCAAAAGCAAATAGTGGAGATCAAACAAATAAAAAAAAAATATGCTTGGATTTACATTTAATGACAATTGCAAAGCAGTTGCAAACTAGGCTAGCATAATAATTCCACACAGGCATTATAATTAATTTTCTGTGAGCAGGAATGATAAATTGTCCTTTTTACCCTTCAAGTGCAGTTTGCTCAATGAATTGCCTTGTTTTGTATTCATTTGGTGTTGCTGGTTATTGAGCCTGACACTTACTTGAACGAATGAGGTTGTTTCCTTTATTGGACTGCTTCCCCCCATATGCTAGATAATAAGCTCTTTGAGCCCTGCGTGTTTCAGCAGACCTCAATACTGTTTATGTCAGAGTTCCATCCTTTCAGCAGTGGTATGCATAACCATGCTATACCATATCCCTGCACCCAGGCTGGGGATATTTCAAGGCATGAATTAAGAGGATAAATTAAGAGCATGCTGATTCAAATGTTCCCTAGTCTAAAGTGCAGTCCTCCATACCAAGGCATGTTTCATGCATCTCTTGAGAGCATTTTTAAAATGCTGACTTAACCTGTTATGATTTTTCTGCCCAACTTATTTTCCCCTCTCTGTTTTGCTCTTATGTTAAAATTTGAACAGAATGCATTTCTATTCTGGTTTGAATTGCTCTTCAGTGGTGCTAAAGACAATTCTTATATACTTGTGAAACTATGTTTGTGTGTCTCTGTGGGCAGGATTATAGGACCGAAGAGTTAGTGGGTTATTGCTCTTTCAGCAGCATGAAACGCCTTCAGACGCTGAGGATGTGTCTCCTGCTTTTTTGCACAACTTCTGGCTGATTGGGTCATATTCACAGAGCCATTGAAAGGAGGCAAAGACCCGTTCAGAGCAACAAAGTGATTGCTTACACGGGAGAAACCACTCTTGATGCAAACTTACATTTTGCCGTTCTAATGATTTTTCAATAATAAATTCAGCTCCAGCACATCTGTCTTTTTCAAGTAGAATTATAATTAAGAATGGAGCTAACAGGCTTTGGAAGATGGATTTGTTATATTTTTTTGTCAGCAGTTTTAAAGTAAATTAAAAAAATATCTCAAGTAAATTCACCATAGGTGCTGATATGATATTGCATATACATTTTATTATTGAGGTTTTATTTTTAGATTATTAAATCACTATTATCTGTTTCTGCAGATAAGCTGAAAGTGTGTTTATTGATTTGGTAAATACCATTGTGAAATACCATAGAAATGACAAATGTAAAAATGTAAGAATTCCACTTAAGGGCTGATTTTCTCTCGAGCAAATGAAATTTCTTGATGGTCTAACTACCTCCTTAGACTAAAAAAGGCTATGTACACAATGTGTAATTATGTCCAGCTTTTTAAAACTTGTTTAATAGCATTCAAGCAATACAGCTGATTCTCTTCTTTTTCTGTCATGCTCTGCTATTCCTGTGTATAGTGTTGTACTAATTTTATATACTGTACAGTTATTCTGAAGACTGAATAACCTATTGCCTGAATGAAAACAAATGTATCTTTCAGAAGGTGATGTGCAAATAAAACCACAACAAGTCATTTTGTTTCTTTTTTCTCTCAGCATAAAACAGTGTCATTGAGTGCATGTGGCTGCTTGCAGTGTCCAGTCACAGTGTTATCCACTCTTCATTACCACCTACTTCTGCAGCATTGGTTCAGCAAGCATGCAATCAAAAATCACACACAATCAATGTAATCAACGCCGATTTGCTGCTCAGTTCATTTATTCAAATTAGCTTTATTGCTGCTCTCAAGAGGGAAGGCGGTAGAGAGACAGATGTAAAGAACAGATAGAAAAATAGATGGTGGAAACAAAATAAGAGATTGGTAATGAAAAGGCAGAAATTGACTAATGCACAGCACCCACACCCACACACACACACACACACACACACACACATACATACATTGTTTTCCTACACACATCATGGTACAAGGCTCTCCTCTTTAGGGACCGATGTTCAAGGTTAGCATCAATAACTGAATAAAGGTTACCATGTTCTTTTCCTTTTCTTTTCCATTCTCTTTCACTCAATTGAATCTTAACCACACTAAGCTCTTGACCAGGAAAGGTCATCTGTTTCCACTACCTCGAAATAATGATGGCAGAACACCATAGTGACTGTCAATATTGTATTTCCACAGTGCACTGCCCTTTTCCCTTGTTCATATTCCATCCCATAGTGTCCTCCACTCTGGTGACATTGTGACACTTTCTTCTTTGTGCCAATCTTTTGTCTGCATCACTGCAGTGCTACATGCAACCATTTTCTCAAAAAGTTAAAAGCCTTTCAAATGCACTAATATATATATATATATATATATATATATACACTGTATATGTGTGTGTGAATCAAAAGTAAGTTGCTAAAATGACTAAGTAAATCAAGAAACAGATTTTTCATTACAGAAATATAAAACACTACATATAGTAGCCTACTTTTCATTCAGTTTTATGCTATAAAAGCATTTGGGAATTCCTTGCCTTCATTTTAGGAAATTTAAATTTTAATTCTAACAAATGTACCAAATATACTACAGAATATGAAAATGTAGATGAAGGAGATATATATGTAAAATTACATGATCAAGGCATTGTTCCAAAATTGTTACATATAAATATGAAATGACTCCATTGTTAAAGCTCCAAAATTATTACTTGCTGGCCTGTTGCTTTGTATATTGTAATCTGTCAACATTTTGCATTGTCACAAATGTAAAATTTTATAGTTATGCATGTTCCAAGACCATCTCAATTTCACAAAACAATCTAGTGGATCAAATTATCTACCGGTACAAAATTATTATATTCTATCAAATTGGAACATCACATTTGTGGGAAATAATCTAACATTAGTTTAAGTGTCATGTTTTATATCATTTAGGCCTTAGAAATATTCTACTTTCTCAGCATGCACAACAGTTTAACATAATGTCAAATTTAGGCTTGTTGAATACAAAGTAGCTGGCAGCATCTTGTCAGGTTTCGGAACGCGGAAGTGAGGTGTGGACTCAAGTTGCAGGTGGAATCACCGGAGGGCAGCAAGATTGCATTAACAAAAAACGAGTTTATTTCTCCATAGGAATAAAACTGAGGACACTGGAAACACTACTCACTGTAGTGGACTAAAAACTAAACGCTGTGAAAATACATCCATGAAAAACACTATGTCAAACAATGATCCCACACCCACAACTGAAAACCCCAAAGACTATATACACAGAACTTAACGAGAAACAGCTGAACACAATCACAACACAGGTGAAACTAATAACTAAACACAAAGCTAAACTGCAAAACAGAAACAAGGAAAACCAAAAAAAACACCACCCAAATGTCCCAGACATGACACATCTTAATATTTAGCAGCATAGAAAGTGTGGTGAGTTTAGCTTTTTACATTTTTAGTTAAAGTGGGTTGTTTTGCTCTGCAGATGCATGTGACTTACTAATTCTTGTTGGAGACTGGAGCCTAAAATCATTTTAAAGGGTTTTGAGCAATATATGAGCATCACCATCTAATATTTTTATTCATTATTGTGGCACATATTTACTTTGCAATGTGGAATTAGACTGTTGATTAAGGAGTACTTAGCTAATATTTATCTATACCAATCTATACCCTGCCTCTCACCTATAGAAGCTGGGACAGATTCCAACCCTCTGCAACCCTGCATTGGAATAAGTGATATAAAAATGGATGGATGGATGGCTGGATGGATGAATGTATTATTTGACAATTATGATTTTTCTTAACCATACCAAGTAATGCAACTATTGGTGGCTCCTTTATTACTGTAATGTAAACACTTTGATGCTTTATAATATATACAGAAACTAAAAAAAGAGAATCGGAGTATAACCTACTTACTTCTTTAAAAAAACTGTAAATGATATAATTAATGAATCCTTCTGTATTTTCATACCAACTATATACCGTTTTACTTATTGGCTCAAAGTTAACAAAGCGGTCATACTCATCCATAGATATTCATGAATTTATTATCCCCCAAAGATACATTATTGAAAGATCTCCTTTGTTGTTTCATAGTAGCACATCATTATCTGCTACATAGTACTTCACTGGGAATTAATTATCAGGGAAGGACTTTTCAGCATTTCACAAATCCTTCACGTCACATGCCTTTTTCTGCTTAACTAACTATTAACTAATTATTATCCATTTTAAAATCAATTACATTTAGTTTAAATAATATTTTTTTTCTTCATTTGTGCCATTTGTTCCATGTCAATTGCTCAAAATTGAGCTTTGCTTATAGAGAGTTATTTATTTCCCTTTTTTTATTCTCTACTTTAAAAAGATGACTGCGACATTTCCATTTTGTGTTGGTGAGTTTTGTAATGGAATGCATCAAACTGAATCACTTTGCTTATGTGGTGCTGTTTTTAGTACTGTTTGGACAGATAGATGTTTCCTTTTGAGTACTGTCGCTGCTTGAGGGCAACAAATATAAATCTAATGCACACTGCTCTGTAAACATACTACTGGATACTTCATTTTTAACATTCCCTTATAAGTTAGTAAATGCCTTTTTATTTTATATGTTTTTATCTACTTTTAGCATAACTCTTAACTAGGGGTCCATTGCTGTACACTGCTCCATCAATGATTTAAACCAAAGTGTGGGTCTATAGTTGGCACTGATGAGATACTTAGGGCCCAGGGGTACATTAGTGTAACTCAGAGGCAGTGAGATCCATAGCTGCTGCAGACTGGACTGACACTTGATTGGAAAGTTGAACCTTTTTATTCATTTTTCTTCTTTTAGTTTTTTCTGTCACTCCCTCCAGTTCCTTCTCACTTGTGCTCATATCTCTGTCTCATTATACCGCAGCCAAAAATGTTAGAAATGTATTTTCTTTTTATTATCATTATTGTTCAATGAACTGTCTTCTTTCCCTGCTCTTTTTCTCTGCAGCTTCTCTCTTGTGGCACTGACTTTAACTAAGCTGAACATGTCACAAAGTCACAGCGAGAAAGGAACAAATTAAACAGATGTTTAGATTAATTAGAGAAAATCAGCCGGAATCTCTATTTATCAGGGTGAATAAGGATATTCCCTTGGTATCAGCACATCCGTCTAATTCCAAATGTGTGATGTGTGTCCCAGCATAATAACTGCAGACATTATTTTCCAAACCACTGATGTGTGCGTGTGAATGCTGCTCGGATTTTGGCATCTCATTTGGTACAAGAGGTGAAGAATAACTTGGATCCTTCCTGGCTTGTGCTGAAAATGTGTTTGCTTGCATGTGTGTTTGTGTGAGGATGTGGAAACATGAACATTTGTGACTGAGCAGAGATTCTCTTATTAGTGTGCATAGAAGCACCTGTCCTGCCTGGTCCCATCCACGGTTCTTTTATCTCGGAAAGGTTTGGGGGAATCAGCTCTGCAGATGCTGCACCCATCAAAAGCTCTTATCAACAAAGCTAACATTAGTAAAGTGGTGAAAAAAATGGCTTGAAGGCTAAGAAAGGAAATAAAAATCCCTGGACTATGGACGAACTGCTCAGTAGCGATTTGGAAGCCTAAAGCCCCATGTGTCTGAGAGAGTGTCGGATGATTATCTGGCAGACAGAGTGCCCAGATTTTAACACGCAGCTTGAGAACACCCCTGTCACCTCGAACACCAACGTGCAATATGCTGTCTGCTGCCGTAGCATTCCCTACCACAGCTACCATACTACAACTGTCACTGTTTCTGCTTATCTTGGCTCTTAGTTAAGACTGAGCTGTGTGCAAGCTCCCCCAGACAGTCAAAGTAATCAATAGTGTCTTATTTACAAAATCGGAAGAGGGACATGAAGAGAAGCAGAGGGTTGAAGAGAATCAGAAAACAGAAGGTTAAAAAGGAGATTGGCAGTCAGTCACCAGACATGCTTCTGTGGCATTAATCATTCAGAGCAATTTGAAACATGAGCAGCTGTTCATAAATCCAAGGTAGACCGTGTTAATGAACAATTTTAGCCCAGATCAGGACAACAGAAAGCACAAACACAGGAGACCTGTATTCAGCTCTCCCTGTGTGTGCATGTGCTTCTAGTTTGTTAGTAAGTAAGAGTGTGAGTGAGAGAGTGGTGTAGCTGCATGACCCCATCACTCAATATAAATGATCTTTTCCCATAAATCAGACAAGGCAGAGAGGAAAAGAGTGCAAGCAAAAGACGGAGACTGAGTGCTTCAGCTGTGGGATTACACTGGCTCAGACCTCAGCTGAAAAGAGAAGGAAACTAATCGTTTCCATTCACGTCAATGAGTCTGGCTATCCCTATCTGTGGTCCAGAATGCAAATAAAATTTCCCTTTTCTTTGCACCTCTGACTTTGTCATTGCATGTTTCCTTCACTTCTCCACTAGTTTTCTTCTCTCATTCACTTTATTTTAAATGATCTATGCAGCTTTTCTTGGGTTATCAGTGACACTGATACAAAATGATTCTATCACAGCCAATCACAAGCGGCACATGGAACTTTGCACATGGAACTTTTCTAGATATTGCAAGACAGAGGTCATAGACAAGATAACTTGTCTGAGGTGTGAGTATCCAGAAACTCCCATATTATTACCGTATTGTATATTTTCTCACTTTTGAACAAACTGCCAGTGTCACCTAACCTCAATCAAATTCCCAAAGAGCTAAAAATGCATTCCTTTTTCTCCATTTGCTAGTTATTATGCTTTCATAGATTTCACAATAATAAGTGCAATAGGATCTCTGATGTGCTTCAATAATCACCAATAGGTATAATAACACCAATGATCCAATTAGCCATGTGTAACTACAAGGACAAGTCTAGTGGTAAATCTTTTTTTCTTTTTCATCAAAAATAGTAACTGTTACCCTTTTTGGTCAGTTTTTTTAGAGCAAACATAGTTAAAGTCTGCTCCTCGATCTTACTTAATTAAGTAAGTCATGGCTTTCTCAAAGCAAGGTCACACAAAAGAGCACTAAGACTTCAGTTTGTACTGAGGAAATATTAGAAAAGAAACAGAAATGGTTTATAAAGACTTTGTAGTTGCATAATGGATGGTGTTTCTGATCATAATAGTGTCAAATGTTTTGTAATAATAATAATAAAAAAAAAATTAAAAAGCATTGCAGCTGAAATTCTAGACCTGTCTACAACAACGAAAGAAGGTGTTTAAATGGAGTACTCCTCCCTGTGCAGATTAAACCACTTTTTTGTCACGGATTAGATCCAACCTGTTTCACAGGAGTAAAAGAGACATTTTAAAAGGCAGAGAAGAAGTCCAATGTTAATAAAAACCTAACTATTAAGAAACCTCTGCATTCTGAGCTTCAGGTGTTTCATTTACCTTGACTGTTATATGTGCAGGGAAAAAGACACAGAAGTCTTTAGTTAAACCTGCAGTTCTCTTTCCATTTCCTCCAGGACACATCAAGCAGCTATTTCTTGTAAACGCTCATCCGTGTGGCTTTTTCAGAATCAGATGAAAGAGTAGTGATCTACTGACTGAATACTAGGCCTCCTGAATAAACCCTACCTGCTTAAACCACAATGCCTCAATTTGAATTCAATTGAAGATCCAGCTTCCACTGATCCTTTCTACTTTTTTGTTACATGATTACATCCAAGTATTCATGTTGTAGAACGAATGTGGTTACGATAGAGACTGTGTGTAGTTGTGCATGTCTACGGTGCCGCAGTGCTAATGAGAGTCTGAGGGGTTTTAGGTGCTGGTGCTTTGAGAGAGTAGGTGAGTGACAGGGCTCATGAATAGTGATGGCCGACAGCTGCTCATTAACCAGGAGACTGTCTGTTAGCCAGCAGACTGGAACAGCAGCCCTTCCCCTATGTTTACACACACACACACATGAAAAAAATCACATACACAAGCCCACTCATATTTGCTCACACAGAGTTCATATCCCCTTCATCTGACTCCCCTGTGCTTGCTGTGGAGGGGATCACCCCCCAAACCTCAAGACAGTAATAGTGCAGCATGCCTGTGTGCGCACATCCCTCCCACAGGGGCAAGAGCCACTGTGAATATGGAAACACCTGCTTTCTACATTTTAAATGAGGCCCTGAGTGCAAAAGGTGCAAAAGATTGAGTTTAATGCAATGCCTACAGAAGGTATGACATTCACTTTTCAAGTGATTTTAAACTGTTGCATTGGAGTCGCCTCTAAAGTCCGCCTTCCTTCATTCTGTCAGCCTTGGAATAAAGTTAATGCACTACATGCATGTGTGTGTACAGAAGCCAAAAAAGGTCTTTCTGAAAATTGTTTATTTAAACTTCTTATTAAGATTAAGAGTTAATTATCTCATTACTTGCATGTAGTAAAGCTCATTTGGCTATATTTATTGATGAAATATATTATTTATTTGAGATACATTTGTTGTTACAGTATGAATACATTTATGACATTATCTCTAGAAAAAAAGAACTGTTTTCTGAAATTAATAGGCTGATACAAAAAAATACAAATTTAACTACCTTGGCTAGGCAGTAATGCCAAACAAAATGTGGAAATATTTGTAATATTCCCCATTTTTAACGTGGTTGATTTAAAAAAAAACTTAACATCGACAACATGCACTCTGGACATAATACTATCTGATTTTTTCATATTTTTTAAGATTGTTTTAGAAACTGTTTTTTATTGCAGTGCAAAGTGACAAATGACTGCGTACTGGAATCAGCCATTTTGTTACTAAACATAAAGCCACTCCTAATGAAAATAACTCTAAAAGCCTCCATGATGAAAAAGTATAGACATGTTTTAAACTTCTCATTTATAACTATAATAAATTATAAGTTTGAATTTAACCATCTTAAAGACTTTTTTGAAGCCTAAATGAATCTCAGCCAGGCTTCTCATCATAGCACCAAACCGGCACTTGTCAAATTGTTGAGTGACATCAGGTTAAATACTAATTCTGATCATGTTTCGTTACTTGTTTGACTCCTAATGCTGATTTCAAGCTGGAAATTTTGATTGGACTTGGAGAAGTCCAACCAAGAAGTAAAAACGTTATGATTAGCAGCAATAAATCTGAGGGAGTAGTATGACTTGTGGAAACACTCAGGAGTTGTATTGGCCTCGTCTGGATCGAATATTAAAGAAGAGTTGAGGTTTTTCAGTTATCACAGCTTTGCAGATGTTACCCAACTTCTTCTCTGTCCCCAGATGATTGCAACCCAGTGTGCTCACTGTGTCAGTATCTGGAGCAAATAAAAAAATTGTATGAGAAAGATATTTTTTACACTCAAATGTGAAAAAAATGTTTTTATTGTGTTTGGCAACAGAAAGAAGGTCATCATCATCATCATCATCATCAGCTAACACTGTGTGACTTGAGTTCTTTAAAACAAATAAAGTTTCTTCCTTCAGTGTGTTAAGACTCAGATTTGACCACATAAAAACTATCACCAAAACAATTTTTTTAAACTCAAAAACATCGAATGATTAAAAATGGTCGTTATCCAAAAATACCAGGAGAATGGATCCATGCATTCATCTCCAGTACACTGGATTACAGTAATACTCATCCAGTATGCTGCTGCTTGAGTTTTAATTAGGCATCTGAACACCACACCAGTTTTAAAATCTCCACATTGGCTTTCAGTTTGTCACAGGATAGATTTTAAAACCCTGCTGATAGTTTACAAAGCCCAGAACAGTTCAGGCTGAGAATACATCTGTGGTACTTTTAATGCTTCTTTTGCACTTTGCTGTAATGCTCTTAAGATTTCATGTAATTCAAATGCATTACAAAGGATGCGTAAGACCAAGGTGGTTTCAACTGTGGGTGAAAGGCTGACAAAACTATTTTATCTATATGTCATTTTTATTTGACTCATACTGAGGCTCAACCAAACATACAGCCTTGTCAACACAAGGGCAGAAAGAAAAACAGAAGTGAATGCTTTTATATCAGGATGGAAAAGAACTGCAACAATTCAACGATCAGATGGTTTGAGTTATTACTTTCTGACCCTGGACCTGAGCAGAAAATTGCAACATGTTATAAATGCCCAAAACAAGCAAATAGGAGGTGACCTGTCCCCTTTTTGTAGCAACCTCCTCGTACAACATGCAATATTCCTAATTGCCCTTGATATCATTAATTTTTTACTCCTTCCTTTACATGTGTTCCAACTATGCTAAGTTCTTATTGTTTGCATTTTTCCAAGTTCATGGAATAGAACTATGAGTAAGCTTTAAGTACAATACATATCCTAAATTGATACTTTATTTTTTATTTCCATTCTAGTTCATTTCAGATGAACTTGGTGTTAACACATTAAGGAAAAGATGGCCATCAATGCAATATAAATAAAATCAGTAAGAAGGTGTTATGTCAATAACTAAACATAAAAAACATCATACATTGATTATGAACAAACTTTACAAATAAGATTGAAATAGTTTTAGTGATCACTGCACAGAGGCAGCGGGATTAAAGAACATAACAAAGCCTAAACGGGATTGAACTAACTTGTAAAGTGCAGGGTTCGGGCATATTTCTATTGCAATAGCAGGTTTCAGGTAGATGGTACACAGATACTAATGATTATCTGGCAAGGAAGACAGCTGGAAGTATGTTTGCCATTGTGGTAATTAACCTTTGCATTCAGGTGCTGCAACTGCTTGGAGGTTTAATTAGATAGCAATATATTATCCTCAAATGCTCTATGCGTTTGTTATACACACATGTTGTCAATACTATATTTTTTGGATTCTAGTTTAAAATAAGATGAACTATATAAAACAGTTTTCATATGAATATATATTGAAATGTTCACAGGGAAATTGTAGAGATCTTACATTTTTTGTCAGAAGTCTCTTTTTCTTGTTTTTTTTTTTTAACTGGGATGATTTTGGTTTTTTTAATGACATCCTGATGATAAATTTACTCTTTGCACATGTATTGCCATGTAACTGCTTGTCTAATGGGGGGGTGTGTGTGCTTACCGTATATTTGTGTGTCAAACTCTGTTTTCTTGTTGTTAATATATAATGCACTTTGTGCTGCTTCATGTATGATAAGTGCTGTACTAATAAAAATCTTTTTAATTTAATTTAATTTAATTGTATTAATATGCTCCTAAAATGAACACGACTTTCTTCACATTTAGTATTACAATGCATTTTAAGCCTTTTATATGTGGCTTTAAGGAGCATGCATCATTGGTTTGAAGTGAAATAGTTGTAATAGTTGTCAGTAAATGAATAAATTACATAAATCAATCATCTGTACTTTTTGAACTTCTGTGGAAGACAGTGCCGTAATATTTTTGTCATGCTTTTCATATCGTTTTATCTGTTTAGGCAAATGAATCCACAATAAAATCAAACAACTTTAAAGCAAGCAGATTAAAGAAAAAGACGTATGACCAAGATTGCTATTCATCTTGTGAAGAAAGCTCTAAAAGAATTCTCCTTTTGTTTCTAATCAGCTGAAAGAGAAAAACATTCACCATGTAATCATGGCCTCATTTGATTTTAAATAAACCGTGCTGTTCTACACAAGGAAGCAGTAGAGACTAGAATAAGCTGGAAACACCTTTATTACACCAATAACACACTCTTGCTCACTTAATTCCTCGTGCATGCAGGCGCACACGCTTATTTGCACATTCCTTTAAAAAGATTTTACCCTTTTCTTCACTCTTGCTGTGGGTCTTGTCTTCAATCATACTCAACACACAGCTACAAGAAGGGTGAATGCACACACTAACCCGCACATTCACTTTTTCTGCCTATCTCAGAATGAGCCTGGGATTGATTCTAGTCACACTAGAGTGGGGCGAAATGAGCAGTCACTCTGAATAGGCAAAGGCGTCAAATAATACAGATATGAATGTCGGAGGAATAATTGAAGAAAGTGTTTTATATGTAAAAGACAGAGGAGGATGGAGTAGAATTGAATCACAGAGAAAATGAGGAGCAGTTTGGGTCCCAGGGGACTGACGAACAATAACTCCAACCATTTTTGAAAAAAATAGATGATAATTGGAGTCGTCACTGGGTTACACGGGGCACAATACCATTCAGTCTTACTCTTCTTCTTTCTGTCCTTCATCCACTCTTTTTCTAATTTTGTTAACTTCTTTAGCATCTTTCAGTCCTTTCAGTCTATATCACAGCCCATTTGTCTCCTGCCTTCTTTCTTCCCTTCTACTACCATCCTATCTGCACTCACATTCCTCCATCCTTCTAGTTCTTCAACAGCCAGCAGACTTAAAGCTACATGAGTGAAATTGATCAGATATTCCAGGCACACATGGGCAGCAGTGTCTGGCGAAGCCTAAATGGGGAGTATTTCGACGTGTCCATGCAGGGTTGCTGACTGCAATGAAGGAGCAGAGGGAAAGTTCAGTGGAACCTTGCCTTGCAATCCCTCTCTTCCCATTGTAGATTCATGCCAAAACTTTCTCTTGCTGAGCTTTACAAAGCACATAACGTCTTCTCTAAAAGCTTTGCTATTCTCCATTTCTCCATCTTTCATCCTGAGCCAAAGTACGTGTTAATACTAATGATACTTCTAAACCTCTGTTGGAAGTCCATGTCTGCCAGTGAGGGAGGTGAGTGATGTTCAAAAGCACTGCCACCTCTCCATGCTGGGGCCAAGTTGTAGTATGGTTTTAGTCATCAAATCCTTTGTTTTTTCCATTACATACTAGCTAGCTTGTTGGCATGACAACAACATATTGCTATGGCAACAGGCAAACCTGTAACTAGACTTCTGGATATTTGGACATGTCTTTTTCTATGATATTCACCCAGGATTCATCACAGTGCAGCACAGCATATAATCATTAGTCTCTCATTCTAAGGTAGAAGTCAAAGCCTGCCCTTTCCCTCTGACAGCAACTATCAGCATATCAGTTACTCATGAGCATTACGAAGGCCTCAAGTTACTTGCCATACAACAATATCAAAATGTCTGAAGACAAAATAAGAAATTAAGCCAAACATTTGTCCACATATTACTGCTCTTTGTTCCAAACCATCAGTTGTGTCATCATAAAATATGATTTCTTTTGACTAATACAACATAGTCAATACTGTAGTGATGTTAAAATCTTTACAAAATCAATTCACATGGTCTCCAATCACATAGGGGATTTCTGCAGCTTCCCATAGGCATTTGTCTCCCTGTGTGTGGCCATGAACCACTAAGCAGCACAAATAAATTTCCATGCTCTGCTCTGTCCTTGCGGTTCCTTTTCTCTGCTTCACTACAGATGACTTGTCCTCTATCTCTCTCTCTCCAAGTCCCCAATTATTGATTGGGAGCCTACTGGAGGGTGGGTATACGATAAATAAGGAGTCACTGGCCATGAACAGCTCTCTCACTCACCCTAATATGAAGGGAAGGATAATCATCTGCCAGCCCAGAGAAAGTGGTCATGTATTTCTTGGGCAACTTTCATAGAAATTCCCTGAACCCTTACCTTAACAGCAATGACAGCACATCTTAGTATCAAAACTAAAATCAGAGGAACATAGGAAGAGTGCAGTCATGAAAGTCTGGTCTGAGGTGGATCCTCGACTTTGAAGCATAACAGTATTTTTTCAACAGCCTGTTTTTATTTCAAATTGAAAACCAAGTGGTTTCACGGCACATGAAGTTCTTCTATACAGATCTTAACACATCCTGTTACACTAGACCTCTATCAGTCAAGCCATATTTCACTGAAAAGGAAAATGGTTTGTCATAAATCTCTAAGTATAGCAAAACATAGTTGTCTGCGCACAACTTCACATTGCACAGGCATGGATAAATTCATCTGATGGGTAAACATGGGCACACACAGTGGGGGTAAATAACTGTCAGTATCTCTTGCAGTATCGAGAGCAGTGGCGCGAGGCTTCCCCTCAGATTTTGAAAGCTCTATCTGTATCAGGAACAGCAAACTGAAAAAGCAATTTGCTTTGTCACACAGAGACATGCTTGACTACGCTGAATAATTGCACTGCAGCTCGGGAAAGAACTGTTTTCCTTTTATCTAATGAAAGCCTTCAGGGGAAGGAGCAGGAGTGTGTGTGTTTTATATCAATATGTGTGTTTTGTGTGTGTGTCTGGGTATATAGGTGTAATGTACAGTATGTTTCTTATGACTTCTGAATATATGCTGATACATATATTATCAGAGATATAAGCAATGGAGACACAAAGAAGATATTCACTGCTCTGCTTCTGTCTTCTCCAATCCCGCCAGTGTCCTTTTCTGCCTTCCGTCCTCCTTCTGGTTTCACTACAATATATTGATTCATCAAATCTGCATGTTGCCACTTGGCTGTGTCCAGTTCGAGGCTTCAGGCAGTTCCCTGATTCAATAATGCAGAAAGAGAGCAGAGAAAATTTTCCCCTCCCTGGCTTTTGACACTAACTCCTATAAAGTGCTGAATCCACACTCAGGTACCTGCTGACCTACCTCTGAGGAGCTTGTGGAGAGCTGGATGAACAATCTTACAAATACATGACGCAGAGCTCACATACCTACAGGAGACCCCTGTGAGTGTGTGAAGAGTATGGCCACAGACAAGCAGTTAACTAAGAATATGTGAGCATTTTCCCCCCTAATTTCTGTATCACTGGTCAAAACAGCAGAGGCAAATGTTAAAGCAGTGTTTGATCAGGATATGAATATGATGAATGTTGTAAGGAATAGAAAGATGAACATAATGGAAGAAAAAGAGCACCTCTCCCTAAAACTGTGTTCTGAATAAGGTTTGTGAATTATCATATTGGCTCAAGCATTTGCTCCAGTGTGGAACTGTAATTAAGCCATCAGCGACAGTTTGGAGACTTTGACTTCATAATGAGGCTGAATGTGCGCAGTTCGTGCTCTGTGGATAAGCCGCTGTAATCACTTCTATCTGCTTAATTATGTAAAATCATTCTTTTATCCTACTAGTGTGTAGCTCTTATCTCACCCCCACTCCCTTTCAGTCTGTCATGGTCTCACATATTGAACCTGTACTATAAAATCATAGGAATGCAGTAAGAATGAACTCACAGGTTGGGAGATACCAACCTGACACATACACTATATGCTGCTTACTGTCAGTCCAAATGACTGCTGGAAGATAAAGTACAACAAGAGCAGAGAGTTGAAAAAGGATACTATCGGGGAAGAGGTGTGTTAGCTGCTGCCGCTTTAAGAGCAGGCACAAAGCCCTCATCACTCTGAGGAGCTTTTTAGTACTTCTCTCGATGCCCGACATAGTATTGGTCAGAGGACTTTAACAGCCCAGAAGTAATGAATAAGGCATTGTCCCTTCATCTCTTTTTCAAGTTCACTTTATTTTTCTGCATCACATCTTCACTTGGTCACATTTTTTGAATAACCACAGGTCTCTTGTTCCTCTAGCGTGCTGGAAACTGCAACTTATTTGTAACAAAAGGATATCTCTTTTGATGTCCCTTTTTGGAGACAACCTGACAGTCCTTTTTGTGGACAGAACTACATGAAAAGTTAATTTAGATACTTTAAAAATCGCTGAAGTGCTGTGTTCAAGCTGCACAACACAAACACGTGTACTTGCTCACAGGCATTTGCACTCACCCTTGAGAGTGTGGCAGTGGAGAGTGAAATCTTGTGATGTTCAGAAACTTTAAAGCATAGACAAGGGAGAAAAGAGAGAAAAAACTCAGAATGCTTAAAACAAGAAGCTGCCATGATTTCAATGAAGCAGAAAAAACAGTAGAGAAAAATGTCAACAACAAATAGCTGTTGGGTTGTTTTTTTTTTTTTTTATGCTGCAGGCGACGTGGACTTTGGTTCCCTCGTGTTTCACTCCTCTCGCATTATGCATCATCGTTTCATCCAATTAAACACTAACACGGGCTACAGAGTACAACTCGGGGAGCATCTTAGCACTGTTCATTCTGAAAGAAATAAAAAGAAGCTGAAAAACTGGGAGATGAGCCAAAACAAAGGGAGAAAAGAATGAGCAGATGTGTATGTGTGAGTTGTGTGTGTGGCTTTAAAAGATGGACCTCTTGGCAGACCACTCTTATAAATCTGCCAGTCTATGTCCCCTCTCATTTGCTCACGCTTTCTATGAGTCTTTGGCATGTGGTGTCTTGCTATTTGGATTTGGCAATACCAGCAGCCTGAGATGCATTTATACCAGATGATGATTGATGATATTTGTAGAATTATTGTAAGAACACGGGAAAGTGTTTTTTAAGAAACACCAACTGAACCCAGTTGTCCTTGTCCTGGTTGCATGTGCAGGTTGTTCTATGTGCAGGTAGTAAAATGTTGCAGCAGAGGATAAGTGTGAAAAGCTATGTTTAGATCCATCTTCGGGCAGCAATGAAAGTCTTATGCTTATCCCTCTGGGCACTCAGCAGAGTATTTTCTAAGGCAACACAGAACTCTTAACTCTTGACCCAATGGCTGGCTACACTTTGACATTACTAATTTGTGTTCACATTCAGTGACTTAAAATAATAAGAAATACAGAACATGTTTACCCTGTCTGTCCACCAGATGTGAGGTGATTGTCTGAGCTGTCTTTTTTTCTAAAGGTAGAAAATCTGTAAAGAAAAAAAGATCAAATAAGGTGAAACAACTTCCAAACTGACTCTAAATTTAATGTCTGCTGCACGGTGGCACAGTTGGTTAGCACTGTGTTCTCTCTGGGTACTCTGGCTTCCTCCCACAGTCCAAAGACATGCACCTTGGGGATAGGCTGATTGAAGACTCTAAATTGTACATAGGAGTTAGTTTGAGTGTGCACAGTTGTTTGTCTATGTGTGTTGGCCCTGTGATGGACTGGTGACCTGTCCAGGGTTTATCCTGCATCTCGCCCAATGTCAGTTGGGATTGGCTCCAGCGACCCTGTTCAGGGATTAAGCAGTAGATGATGGATGGATGGAATTTAATGTTCTATTGATATAGTGCAGTGAAACAGCAGGTGACTGTGAGCTATCTATTTGTCTGTACAAAGACAAAGAACCTTCGGGACTGCTGAGTAAGATTTTCTCCATGTTTTTGTATGTGCAAGTTGATTGGCCATTCATTAGGGATGCATGAGTATGAGATGCATGCTGCTGTGATATTTACACAATGTTTTTTTTATTAGCTTGTAGATATTTGTGTAATAATTGCAGGAGTGTCAGTGTTAGCACTTCCCCATCTGCTTTCTACTGACTTGATCAGGAAAAGTGTGTTTAGTGAGGAAGGGATTTGCTGTGTTTACTGAGCTATAATATCATAAGCCAAAGACTGTGAACTCATTCAGCTTTAGACATTTCGCCTGTCCATCAGACAAATTAATGCAGAGCCAGAATTCTGGGTAACTTCTGGAAACATATGGTTGTTTGCCCCGATTACATTATAACCCAACAACACAGGGAAGAAAGTAACATTGCAAAGATAAATAATAACTACAAGCTCTGTAATGTTTGCTCGATGAATTGGGGAACTCATGTGCTTTAGCTTTACAAAATTCAATTGCACTGTCTGTATATGTCTGTATGATCTATAATCGGGTCTCTCAAAGGGCCAATCATCCTAAGATTCATTCAAAGCAAGAGGAAAACAAAAAGCACCTATATAACCTAAAATCCTCAAACACATTTAACTCAAAGTATGTTGAACATTGTTCTTGTTTCGCTTGATTGAAAAGAGGCAAGCCTTAGAAAGTAAAAATCAATATAATAGTAGACTTAGCCTTGGTGGTTCAATAAATAAAACCCTATCTAAGCAGTTGTATTTTAATGCCTAAGAACCTTTTTGACAGGAAAGAAATATGTCGGAAGACAGGGAAAGTGTTACAGACACACACACTCACTAACAGTGGTGCTTGTGCTTGCTAAAAGTCCTGAGGCCACTTCAATAAAGGTAAGCACTTTTATTGTTCAAGTAATTTTAAAAACGTTCAGCTACTTACACTGACAAATACAGAACAACTGCGACGCAAACACTGAGAAGAACTGTCAATAAAATCAAGCATGAAACACACCCAAACAACAAAGAGTCAATATCTAACATAAACATAGTTCATGAGAAGATGAGAAGTGAAAGACAGAGATAGTCTGAAACAAAACCAACTTCAAAGAGGTACTTTAAGTTCTGGATTGGAAATCTTTAAAGTAATTTTAAATAATGGAAAGCTTATAGGTGCCTGACATATAATGCAGGCTTCAGCTTCCTCCCACCATCCAAAGACATGCATGTTAGGCTGATTGTTCATGCTAAATTGTTCCTAGAAGTGTGCGTGAGTGCAAATGGTTGTTTGTTTCTGTATTGTCCCAGTGATGGACTGGCAACCAGTCCAGTGTGTATCTTGTCTCTTGCCTGCTAGGTTCCAGCACTACCTAAACCCTGAGTTGGGTTAAGCGGTATAGAAAATGAATGGATGGATAGACAGCACAGGCATGTTTAATACAGCAGAAACAGAGATATAATGAACTCCCTTTGCTTGAGAGAAGACATTATCCCTAAAGGTCTATTTACTCTTTTGTCTTGGTCTTATTGGATAGATAAAGAAAGAAAGAGAAAACTGCACCATCTTTGACAAGTGGGTCCAGCTTTGTTTGGATATGCCTCAGAAACATTCACCCAGCTTTCTCAATGCCCCATGCCTCTGAAGTGTGACAGAGGATGGGTTTCAAAAGATGAAGAAGATGAAGATGAATAATAGGGAGGAATAAGTAGTCTAGGTACAGTGGTGTGACTTTTTAGCATACAATAACAGTCAAAAGCTTGGACACACTGTCCTATAAGATTAAATGAACTCTAACCAAATGTAATGAGTCAACATCCCTTTTACTTATCAAAACAGCCATGTGCTTCTCAATTAGCCTCATGCATTATGTATAAGCCAGCAAACAATTGAAGAGGGTACTTTAAAACACAATGACCCCTCAGTTACTCATTTCCCCTCTTTATAGTATGTTTCTCTGCAGAGAAGATAGAGGGATGTGCACCATGTCGCAAAGGGCAGCAGCACGGATGAAGAGAATCAACCCTCTACTGAACCAAACAGGGGCCAAGAAGGTGAAAGATACAAGGCATCAATCTGTTTGGGCTGATATCTTTTCTGAATGCTTTCTGAGCTTAACCCACTGTTTCAAGTTTTAAAAGCCTTGGTAGACTTAAGCTTCAGGGTTTTGCTTTTCAGAAAAACATTTTGTCGGTAAGATAAATGCAATATGGACGCCCTTTAAAAAATCAAAATAGTAACAGCATGAAAATAGGAAATATAAAAATAAATAGGAGCTTTCAGAACCTGAGAATGCCATGTATCCATATATAGTAGAAAAAGAGATAACAAGAGATAAGCTCATCTGGACTTTTACAAATAGTGTTAATCGGCGCACCTTTCATATTTTATATTTACTTAATTTCAAACTGTTTTAAAATAGATTTTGTTCCCAGCTGCTTAAAAAAACAACCTATCGAAGTGTTTGACATGCACAGAAAAACTCACTTTCCAGGGAACTGTTTACTTGTTTGTCCACTCTGGTCAGTTAAAAGAGTTAACACTAGGTTCACAACGGATTGCCGCACTGTCATCAAGTATGGAGATGAATAGCATGGGCTGCAAAGGTTGTAATGTAATGTAAGGTTTTTAGAACCACTTTTAATGTTCACTTATAGCTATACTCATGAACTGTAAAAGGGTAAAACCCCTCATATATAGATAGCCTACAGAATAATCAAAGAGTATTTGTTACTTCTCTAAACCACAGAAAAACTCTCAGTTTTAGCATCTTATGGGTTATAAAACTGTTACATTGATACTTTCAGCAGATTTGGTAAACACCCAATGTCTATCTATCTATCTATCTATCTATCTATCTATCTATCTATCTATCTATCTATCTATCTATCTATCTATCTCACACGCTACTCGAACACGCGCACACGCACGCACGCACGGCTAAGCTCGGCTGCATCAAAGACTGGTAGTTATCTGAGCGCCTGGCACATAGACGTGCTGCTCCTAGCGTCCACACCTTGCAAGCACAGCAGTCACCTTCCAACCTCTGCGACTCTTCCTTGCTCCTGTCTCTCAGGCGCAGTATTTTGCAAGGCGGTGGAGAATCGCTGTCTTTGCGCCGTTTGCAGCATTTGAGGAGTTTTCGTTTTTTACTGCAAGAGGTTCGAGATTTTTGCATTAGGCTACCCGCAAAAGAGTCCATGCTCCACAAACGACAGACGGCGGATCGCTTTACCGAGCCACAGAAGACTGCCTTGCGTCCTGGTGATGAGGCTGGTGGCGCACAGCCGACACAGCATTAAAGGAATCCCTCTGTATCTGAAGAAACCGCCCCAATAAGGTAAAAGGACGGGGGAAGAGCTGCAGGAACTCGTGTCGGTTGGGACGCTATCATTTCGCCAAGAATGCATCTCTTCAGTGCCATGTTTCTACTTGTGATGTTAGCTGGCGTGCCCACTGAGGTAAGCACCCTGACATGCAACAAAAAAGGATCGCTAAAAAGTTACTTTACATTGTTTACCGTTTGTTAGCGCTTCATCAATAACTGACCATTCATAAGAACCATAACCTTGATAAGAATCATGCTGTTATTTAATAGAAGGCGAATTAACGCGATGTTTAGCCAGTGTGCGGTATTTAAGACACATTAATGTTCGGAAGATATCAGATTCTTTTCATCATCTTGTGTAGACTAGAGCTGAACCGTAAAGTTTAAGGCACAACAATAAGTTGAGGGATAAAAGTAAAAGATCATATATCCATATGATCGGCTCACTTGAGTTCTGGCACATCTGAAGACAGACATAAATAATGATTTAATTTATGGCTACAGAAGGACATTGTGTTAAAAGAGATTATTTTAGGATCAAACAATGATCTTTCTTGTTCCATGGACTGTATGGTGCTTTTAAGACCTGGAGGATGTTGTCAAAATAGTTCTATCTAGTGTAAAATCCTCGACAAAAGTGGTCTGGAACCTCAAAAAGAAATGCGGCAAATATTCTTGTTGATTGCACTAAACGAAACAGACATAATGAAAGATTTATTACTGGGGACAAGAACCATGAATAATTAGCATTGAGTAAACCAATGCCAATAAATGGCTGTGGGTCTTGACATCTACTATATGTGTGTGTACATGTGTGGCGTGCATGTGTGTGTATGACACTACACAAAAGCAGTGTCTGTTTGGTAAAAAAAAAAAAAAGACGAACATTGATGTGACAGTTATAAATTGAAGTGAAGGACGGTAAATTATTTGACCCAGAAAAGCTTTCAGTCAAGGCAAGAGCTCTTGAACTTGCACTGCTTCAGCTGGTCAGCGTGCACGTGGTGCTGAGCAGAACTAATGAACGATTAGAAGGTGTGATGTCCGTTGAGAAAGCAGCGGTTATTTAGGTTTGCGGAGAAATGGCAGTTTCGCACCTTTGGTTCCATACAGCGGTAGATTCAGGACCATGGACAGCGCCGTGACGCGCCTTTGATTATAAACAGCAGTCTGAGTCAATTTAGCACCACGGACAGCGCCTCCTCATACGTCCGTGGTATCATTATGTGGCAAAGGCCACAGACAGGCCGCGGGGCCTTCAGAAACACAACAGCAACACAATCTTTAATATCTCTAATGTCAAAGCAATAGAGATTGCAAAATATAGTCTGCACAGCACAGATAAGGTTACAGGAAAACTAGCTGATTTCATTGTGAGGTGTGTAAAAGAGTGCAACAGTCATGATGAACTCATTTCTGGCCACTTAAAGTTACCTAATTAGATTTATTTAGTCTCGTTTATTCAATGATAGTTTTAACATGCCAAGTAAAAATGGTGCTTTTTTAAGCTAGTCCCATAAACACTGACATACTACCATAGATGTGCTTCAGTAAACTTTAGACACTTGTAAATGTGCCACTGGAAATGTAGCTGATGATATACTACTACGTTTCCACTCTTGCTTCGATGACTTTGTACAGTAATTGGCCTTGGGGGACAATTTGTTGTAAGTGTTCACATTAAATATTGAAAGGTCTGAAAGAAAATATGACACCAGCAATCTCTCTAAGACTGCACACAAACATAAAGAATTGATGATTTCTTGAGACTGCACAGCAATGAGGGTAGCACTGCAGATTAACAGAGCTGAGCTATCTGCATATTATCAGTCACAGTTTTTTGCACAGGACCCCATAAAATATTTAGAGGGCTTTAATGAGACAGATGCACTTGTTTGTTCGCATACATGTGTAACTAGTAAAGTAACTATAAAAAGCATGGGTCCGCTATGGTACTGATAGAGAGGGGCATTTGCTTGACCTTGACACAGATATCTCAATGGTTTGTATATCAAGCCTTGCATGACGGGACACTCTGACAAAAGTGAATAAGCATACATGTGACTAAATCTTTCTGTGTGTGTACCCATCGCTGATGGATGGGCTCAAGGGTAATACATTGATGAGAGGTATAAAACCAAGACTGGGAAAAAGAGAGGTGAATGGATTGCTACTTTTATTGAAAACAAACTTTATCAAATTGGTCACAGTTTCTCTGAAGAAGCACTTTTGCAGTCCAGATATTGAACTGTTAATCATGTGCGTTTACCTTGATGCAGTGCGACTACAGAGCCAGTGATTTCTTTTGCTATCTCTTGTATACCTGTGTGACTTCTAGTATTGAGTAACACTTACAAAACAAACTCCCTGTGGGGATAATTAAAGTTGTTCTTAAGTCTGAAGCCAACAATAGATAAATTGATTTAGTGTGTGTTGCATTGAACCTGTGTTACACCTTATTCACTCCAGCTTTGAATTTATTTTGAGTTTTGTTTAAAAAAAAAAGCAACAGTGCATATTAATGGACATATATTATGTAAATATGCAAGATTATAGCAAAACTGATTTCCATCCGTGGTCCCTTTGCAAGCCAACATAATGAAATAACAATAATAACAGGGATAGAAGATCAAGGTTCACAGTAATTACAAGAATACTAATGAGATAAGAATATACTGATCTGAGACCAGAAGAAATGCCACATGACTTCAGGCAGCGGTAGGAAACAAGCAAGAAAAATAAGGCATTTGGAGAATATTCATTTTAGTATAAGAGGATTATTTTTTTAGGTTTTTTAGATGGTGACTTTGATGTAATGATTTTTAATTGAATAGTCAATTAAACAGAGAATCTGGTTTTAACCATAGACATACACACTAAAGGAGAAGTGGATTTTTTTCCAACTTTGATTTTAGTTCTTAAATATTCTTGAAAATCCCTTTATAAGTGCCAGAACAACAAAAAAAGAAAAAGATCTGTCTTGCATTTGTACAAACAACAAACAAATGTGCTTATTTCTGCCCAACAATTACAACATTTTATTAGCAATGCCAAGACGTTGAGGTAAAGTTGTTAAAGTGGGAAGCAAAAGTATTTCTTTGTTTAGTTTTCTTTAGCCAGGCAATTTCTGCTTAAGTGGGCAGGTTAAAAGATTTCTTCATGCACTTGAAAGATTCATGCTCTGGTTTCAGGGCAAAAGTGTTGTTGTGGCCCCAGTGGAGTCAGGGAGTGCTCAAGTAAGCAGTTATTGGTTTAACAGGTCTGACCTCACAGATTCCCAACATTAATGTGTTTGAGAGTGATGGAATTAAACACTTGCTTTGGGGTTTTCTGTTCGAGCACAAAGTGCTGTGACAGAGAAAATATAATTGCTTATCATTCTCCAGAAGGGAGACACAGCGGTGTGTTATCAGTTGGCTGAATTTTTCCTGTAATTCATTTGATCCCATTTTCTCACCAGGGATCATGGCAAACAATCGGGCTGATCTGACAACAATTTAGGATCTTGTTAAGTTGTGTTTCCTCATCTTGGATTGGTGTGATGATTGCAGCAGAAACTTGGCCAGCCAGGGTCGATTTATAGCTGATAGGCAAGTACAGTACTGAGAGGAAACAAGCACTTGTAAATCATGTTGCTCCTTAAAACATCATTTGGCACATTCACTTAAATGAGTTGGTTACATTTACATTGAGCTAATTATAGAGTAGATTAGTACTGTAATATAAAATCCCTTGAATTGACATAGATGTATAGCTATGTTTTATGGAGAACATTTAATAGCAATGTGAAAGTGATTTTAACAAACTGGGCATACATTAAACCCAACTGTATAAGCACACAGTGAAAGCAATGTAAAGACAAAGTTAACACCTTGTCTCCACATATGAGAAGGATGAGGACAGAACTCTGTCCAATCAGAGTCAAGCAGAACAAACAGCAGGGTTGGCTAATGTCCAGCTGAGACAGCTTTAAACAGTCCAGCCCTAGCTGTGACCCTTAGGCCAAAAATCCCTTTTCCTGGTGCTAGCCCAATAAGAGCAGAGCAGCACGATCACTATAAAAGCCCTTTGCCAGACATGAGTGGAATCGAACCACTCACAGTAAATTTCTGTCCTGATGTCCATGCTAAAAGCCTATTACACAGCTATCTGACCAAACACTGCAAACTAAACCATGAAGGAGTGGCAGGTAAACACTTTTCAATATGCTACCTCTTCCATCATCATCAGTACGTCGACTTTTTAAAACTATACATCAAATCTGACGAATAAGAGTTTGTAGCTTGATGATATTAATGTGTGGCTCCCGGGAGGAAGGACACAGACAGCAGGTTGGACAGAGCGTGCTCTGCCAAGCAGCAGGATAACCTCTACCCAGAGAATTAGACAAATGAAAAGCTGCAGGAGCGCTGTTGTAAATCTGCCAGTAAGAGCAGAAGATACACAACTGTTAAAATCACCTTGCCATGCTGAACACTTGCAACACTTGAATGTTTTATCAACACCACCTGAACACACAAGCCCATGTAAAGGGAAGGTCAAGCTGAAGAGAAACATTTTTAGACTTAAAGAGCATTACATATTCTTTGTGAAACTCAGACAGAATTTTCTCTGTGAAGAAAGAGTGTGTTTTCCAGAAGCACACTAAAACGTGAAGCATGCATTAAATTCAGTATCATTATACTCAAATAACTTGAATTCTCTGAAAACGTATTAATTAGTTATCACTAATAATAAGGTATAACACTCAAGTATATGGGTGAGTAAGTGAGCATTAGATTAGACACAATGCTTGCATCCCTCTTCATGCACTCCCCATCATAACACAAAGGTGCAGCTATACAATCAGCCACAGATAATGAGGTTACATTATGTTTGATTCACTGCTGCTTGGAGAGATTGAAGGGTGTGTGCTTGTGTCATGACTGATTAGGGTAGAGCTTGTAAAAGTGCACAATAATGATACCACATTGTGTGAGTGAGCTACTATAGTGAGATTTGGTTTTTTAAAAGGGATGCTGCCTAAGAAAGAGGCTGAAGCAGAGAGAGCCATTGAGCCTTTGTGCTGTCTGCTGTTCGCTCAGTGATCTTTAATGTTTGATATGCTTTTATGTAGCCTTCTGCCTCATCATACAGGGGTTTGTGTTTTAGTCTGATTGAAGGGATGGATAATCTGCCCACACTCATGCTGTACAAATTCCTGATATAACTCAAATTGATTTTATTATTATCATTTTTTAAAAATCTGATTAAATCAAAGTTATAGTGTGAAATATTTGATGTTTATGGTTAGTATTGGCTGATAAAACAAAAACTAAGCAATGGATATTGTTTCTTATAAACAGGAATGGCTACATATCTTATTAGGTTTTGTACAGCATGAGTGTGTGCAGATTATCCATCCCTTCTGTGCCGTGCAGACGCTTCCTGCTTTGCTCTCTCTCCTTCCAAAATTTTTCCCTTCTATTTCTGCTTTTCTTA